>JAYESA010000004.1:67779616-68379616 GCA_036927795.1 Iris macrosiphon
AGTTTAGCTTGTATGGCCTAGATTCTTAGTGTATGGAACCAATATCATAGGGATATATCCATACAACCTAGAAATAGGTAGTTTGACCAAGTTTGACAGTTGACCTAGTTTGACTATTTTGACTTAGAAATGACTCTTTGACCTAGATGTTGACCAATTTAATTTATTTTCATTTTGAAACCTTGTATTGATATTATATTCCATATCTAGGTCTTTGAGGCACCATAACGGACATATGTGATACTGTGAACCAGGTTTCAAGCGAGTATATTCTCTGATAGTTTCTCATTTATGATATCCTCTATGTTCATTGTATGTAGTGTAGATATCCATGATTTCTTGAGACGATGGTTACACAGATTGGTATATCCGGATCTCGTCATGAGATGTTATTCCTTAGAATTTATGGTGTACCTTGTACAAGCATTATTTTATTGTTCTTCTTGTACATGTACAAATATTAGTTCATAAGGAGAGTAGCGCCCTTCTTGTAGAAACCCGTATCATGACGTACCATAGCTGGATCTACTATACCAGTTAGTTGTGGGGAGTATTTTAGTGTAGATATGTGATCATACCCTCCTTGTGCATGTCTTGTTCCTTGAGAGTGTTGGTCATACACCGCACGTATGACTAGCCAGGCCCTTATCCTTGTGCAAGTTCCTTGTGCAAGTTCCAAAGCCGATCACATGTTTAAGCTAGTACTCACTCACTTAGTCATTAGTATTCTTGTTCATTGCCATATTGTTTATTCTTTTATTTATTTTCAGGATTTTCTTTATTGTATATCTCTTGTATCTATTGTTACATCTTGTATATTCACATCTATTTATTGTTACATAGTTTATATTATTGATTAGAACTATTGTTAGAGATGTACTCTATTCCTTTCCTGGCTTGATATATTTTTCTCAGATGAAACTGAGGAGTGGTACCTTACTCATTATGGGCCTCAGGATGTTGTGGGCTTAGAGCCAGAGACCCTGGCTCAAGAGGGACTCATCTCGACTGAGACAAATGACCCAGGACTTGTAGCTTCTTAGTTATTCTCTTATGCTGGATTTGTCTCCAACTTACTGTTTAGTATTTTTCAGACTCATTGATGTTATTATTTTGACTCATGAGTTGTATTGTGACTATTCTATTCTTTTATCATATTCGTGTTATTCTCCATCTTATATCTGTGAATGAGTATATTGATATTGTTGGTGGCTTATTATATTGCTAGATAAATTACCCAAATAGCATTCTACTATCGATTTTATGACGTAGGTTGGGCGTTGTTCCAGACTTGCATCCCTACACCGGGTGCGGGTCATGACACTTAGTGTCCGAACAAGATTCGGGTGTCGACGCCGTATGTGTAGTCATGTAACGTTATATAGAGAATTGATTTCACGATCCTAAATTTTTATGTGCTTGCTTTATCAAGTACGTCATACCATAGGACACTTGATACTTTTTCATGTGAAAGAATCTTTCCTGAGTTATTCATGGTTATTCTTTATAGGCGTACATGATTCGTAACATGAGATTTGATATATAGAGATATCATTATTACTTGTTGTACTAGCTAGAGCTCATGATCTTGCGTGTTATGGACATAAGACATTGTGTACATGAGACGTGGGGTTACATTGGGTGGGGAGAGACACACAGGCTATAGGTTGATTATCTATATACTACTGGAATACATGATACTACTTGCTTTGGCACTTATATTGGAGTCGTGATACTACTTGCTGCTATGGGCTCCCCAACACAGAACCTATAGTGGTCTCAGCCTGAGTACTAGTGATGCTCTCATTTGTATTTCACATAGCTGGTTACATAGCTTTCCCTGAGGATCTATTTATATTTACTATATTTTATTTGGCTTGAATGTTTCTTGTACCTTGTTATTTTCCCTGAGGACCTGGATCCGGATTATGTCCCTGGGTACACTATAGGAGGATTACCCGAGGTTTAAAGGACAGGAGATAACGTTAGAGCAGTACTAGCACCAGAGGACGAGTTTATGCTGAAGGATTTCTCCTAAGTATTCAATTTCATACTCAGTTATTTATGCTCATTATTATTTCATATATGGACTTATGGACATATGTATTGACATTACTCTCTTTTCTTATTTTGTCGGGTATTTTCCCGAGACACTACTTATGTTGACTTGATGATGGACTATTTTTTTATCTATTATCTTGAATATTCTATCATATTGAATTGTGTTTACGTTCTGTGGATGAGATTAGAATTATACTGTGATAGATGGTGTAGACTGCATTTATATTTATTACAGCTTAAGTGCACTCTAACGGGTCCATTAAATTGGGTTTGCTCATTGTAGTTGTGCAGCTGGCAATTGTCATATGGCTAGTCCCTCGATATTTTGGGACTGGGGCATGACAAGTTTACAGGCTAGCTTGGGCACTCAGCTCAAGTTTAGTACCATATATCACCCTAGATAGACGGACAGTCGGAGAGGACTATCCAGACTCTCGAGGATATGCTTCGCACTTGTGTTTTAGATTTTGGAGGCTCTTGGAAGGATCACCTTCACTTGTTAGAGTTTTCTTACAACAACAACAACCAGGACAGTATTAAGATATCACCATTTGAGGCATTATATGGACGGAGATGCCGCACTTCGTTATCATTGGTTAATATTGGTGAGAGAGCCTTATTGGGACCAGAGATGGTCGTGGATGCAGCTGAGAAGGTGAAGTTCATCATGGATAGAGTTCGGGTGGCACAGGACAGACAATGATATTGGGCCGATAGCCCATGGAGATTTTGGACCATAGGGAGAAGGTGCTACAGAACTAGATGATTCCTTTGGTGTGCGTCGCGTGGAGGCATCACTCACCAAGAGAGAGTACCCGAGAGCGAGAGGCTGAGATGCGCGAGCGATATCCTTATCTGTTTGAGCCGTGAGATATAATTCTTTCTTGCTTGTATTGATTGTTCTTGGTAGTTAGTTCTTCCTTAATTTTGAGGACAAAAATTTTCTAAGGTGGGTAGTATTGTCACCCTCACTTTTCCAGCTAGGAATAATTTGGTAATTTGCATGAATATTTATTTTAGGAATATAATATTGAATAATTGTGTGATTATTGTATTATTTATTTAATTAAGTTTAGCTATGATTATTGGACTTGTATTAATTGGTTCTTAGAGACTTGTGTCATGTGCTAATTAGTTAGTTAGAGAGACTAGACAATATTTAGACTTGTCACATATGGACCTATTTAGATTTGTCATGACAATTAGTGAGCCCAACTTGGACCCAAGCTCATTCGTTATTCCACTAATTAAATTAAGGAGGATTAGTTTAATTATAATTAGTTATAGACTTCCAAAATATCCATCCTTAATTATTTCTCATAATACATCATGTAGGGGTATTTAGGACCTTAGCATGTAGCTTGGGAAGGAGTAAGGGGCCGACCACTTGAAGAGGGGCTCTCCTTCTCTCTCCTCCTCATTTGTATTTTATTTTTGATCCAAATTCTAGATCTCCAATTTCCCATTTTCTCTTCATTAATTTTCTACACAATTCACCATCAATTCCTTCTAAAATTCATCACTCTTGGGGCCGTAGAGCTTGGAGAAGCAAGGAGCACAAGGAGGAGGAGCTTTGGAGCCAGAGATTGTATCTAGATCGTGTCCAATTATATTTTTCTAGGGAATTCATCTCCCAATTAGAAATTACTAAAATTTTCTTTCATTATAGCTTCTTAATCATGCCTTTGACCATTAGGAATGACCCTATGGCATAGGACCACTACCAAAATATGATAAAATAGCGACGTTTTTAGCGACTTCATACTAAATACTTGAACGACTCCAAAAATAAACGTTGCAATACGTCGCTGTTGGCGACATATACCGACGTTTAGCTCCTGTTAATCAATTTTTTAAAAAATAGTCGCTATAAGATTTTTTTATGTCGCTAAACGTCGCGGAGATTTCTGTTATGACGACGTTTAGCGACGTATTTACCGACGTTTTATTTTTTTATTTTTAGCGACGTTTTAAGCGACGACTTTAACGTCGCAAATTTTTAATATAGCGACATTTAGCGACGTCTTTTTATTTCGTTGCTAATTTTTTTCCTTGTTGCGACATTTAGCGACGTCATTTTATTTGTCGCTAAAATTGTTTCATTGGCGACGTTTAGCGACGTATTGTTAAGACGTCGCTACACTTTTTTAATATAGGGTTCAATGATTCATTTTCCCCCATTCTGTCGAATCGATCCCCAAAATTTTGAATCCCTCTTCCCCCCTCCCCCCCCCCTCCGGCGAAGTATCCTCCCTCTTGCGTCCTCCTCCTCCCTCCGTCCTTACCCATCCCCCCACCGGCTCCCCCACATCCCCTCTACTCCGTCTCTCCACCCCCCGAGTGCCCCCCCTCCCGTACGGCTCCTTCCGGTGTGGCTCCTCCCCTCCAACGACCTCAGGTTTCTCTTCCTCCTCCTCCTCCTCTAGGTAAACCCTAACCCTAAATCTCTCTCTCTCTCTCTCACACAGTAGGAATAGTAAGAGCAGATTTTCTCAAAGCAACCAATAAATCTATATCATCATCGAGAATAATAGTACTAGAGGATTAAACAACATATTATGGTTTTCTTGTGAAGCATTGGAATCTTCTTTGTCATGTGTTGATAGTTGCACATCTTCTTGCATATCAACAATGGCATCATCATTATATGTGCTCGGAAGCAGTAGAAGTGTCAATACAAGAGTCCTTATATTATGTCATCTACATGAATAATACATTCTTAACTCTTATCTTTTTTAGGTGACTTAATAGGTCTAGAAAAGAACTTAGACTCGTGACTTATGAAAGACAATTTATATTATTCACATTATTTCTCCATTCTTCATATTATTAAATAGTTCAAAGTTTTTATAAGAGTACTAACTAAAAGGAGATTACTAGACAATTTAGAAACATATAATACAGAGCTAAGATTAAACTATCTAGTTTAATATCTCCTTTTCCAAGTATGGTAAAGAGGAAACCATTAGCAAGTTTGACTTTATCTCGACCAAAAGAAAGATCATATGATAAACAATAGTTGGAAGAAGTAGTTTTATGATTAGTATCACCATAATCAATAATCCAAGTAAACTCACGAGAAAAAAGAGCAATATCTTAAAATTCTCCAAGGAACAATATCTTAAAATTCTCCAAGAACTGCTAGATCAATCTATGTTCTACGCATCAAAAAAGGTCCATCTTCAGAGCACTTCTAAAGAGCGGAAGAGAAAAGACGAAGATTTGGTCGGATACCATGGAGAGATTCAAAGTTATGGGAGAAAAAAACTAATCTTATTGATTGTTATACTTTAGAATAGCGACATCAAACCTTATTTATAGAAAATAAAAGCAATCAAAATAAGGAGCTGCTATAATAGTCAAAGAATATGCTATTTAGAAATCAGATATGACTAGTCAAAGGAGGTCTTATGATAGTCAAAGGAGGTCCTAATTAATAAGAGTTATTATTTGGCTAGTTATGTGGTATCTTAATTTGGAAGAGAGAGGTAATCTTCATGTAATCTTTTTTTAGATAATGAGAGCATTCAATTAATAAATATTACCTAAGGGCTAATGCCAGCATATACATTTTCTTGTAATTTCTAAATTGTCATAAAAAACAAAAAAATGATAAAAAAAAATATAGTGATACCCTTTTTTTTCTGGTTTGTGTAACAGCTGATTCCAGTTTCTTTTCCAGTTTACTTCGCTCATTCACAATTAATACTTCAAGGTCTTCTCCAAGTAAATGCCTTTTTTCACATAAGAACAATTTGGTTAGTAACACCACATATGATTATGTATATGGCTTACCATATAGTTATGCTATTGCAGAACAAATGATTTTTAAGCAATAATATGAACTCTTCTCTGTAATGTCTAAAAGAAGAATATAAGAAACCGGTGTGTCCGCTGCAGAGATTCATACTGTGTCTTCAGTAATAAAAACTCCTGATGCCAGTTCTGTATTTTTTTTACAGAATACCAAACAAAATATTATGAATCACTCGAATCATTCATTCGTGTAAACAATAATAGGAATGTCACTAATTTTGGCACATGGTTCAAGCGAGAAGAAACTGAAATATGTTTAAAATGAAAGGACAGTCAACCTATTATACAAAAACTTTATAATAAATACATTTTGCGCCTATAAACTTCATAGTAGTAAGAACTCTAACAAATTTTAATTTGTTTATTTCATAAACAGAACCAGAACAATTATAACAATCAAGTAATTAGTATCATGATGGTATTACCTCAGTTTTATTTATGGTCATATATAGTCGCCTATAAATTTTTAGGAAAAGAAAATTCTTTAAATAAATTTAATGTCAAGCTGAAAGGGTGCTGACCTAAAAGCATATATAAACAGCAAAATCCTTGGACAAGATCAAACATGCATTCACTCAAAAAGATTACAGGTAAATTATAGCATCTCTTGGATTTTTGATGTTTAGACATGTATTAGATGTGTATCTTTGATGAAGTTGGACAAAAATGCATAGTTAAGTCAGTGCACCATTGTGTGATGACTAGTATAGTAAATAGTAGCTAGTATAATAAGATGGTAGTTTCAAATGTTAAGGTACTAACAAGATGCTTGATACCATAGTATAAGAAAATTAATAGTATCTAGTATAGTAAATAGTAGCAAGTATAATAATAATAATAATATAGCTTGAATACTTTAGTGCTAACTAGTATAAGCTAGTTAATAACTAGAAGAGTCTATTATTGACCAATTGACTTTGTTAGGACCTAGAAAACTTAGTATAACAAGGTAACAAGTATTTAGTATAACAAGGTAACCCCCTTAACATTTATATTTTATATTTATATATCGTGATTTAGAAATGGCCTAAAAATATCATCCTATGTTAGTTTTCATTATTTGATAATTACTATAATACAAGTATTTAGAAATGTATTACTTGATTTCTGACACATTAGTAAACGGATTAGTATACACATGGATCTGCAGTCATGCGATGTTATTTATTCTTTTTTGTGTTCTCGCATGGTTTAGAAAATGTTTAACACTACACAATATTTAATATTAGACAATATTCATTGAGTATCTTATATTCTAACGTGTCATGGTTGGATTCATTGAGTATCTTGCATTAACTATATGGATACATATATTTTTATCTGTTATCAATTATATTCTTTATTTTCATCTATCTTACCAGATGACACCCATAACCCGAGCACATGCACGTCGCTTGAGAGAGACACCTCCTACTGTTTAGGAGGAAGTGATACCTCTTATTGTTTATGAGCAAGTGAATGTTAAGGAGGAAGAGATACCTCCTACTGTTAAATTGGAAGCGGTTGTTAAGGAGGAAGTGGTGCCTCCTACTGTTGGGAAGGCACCAACTCAGAGGGGGAGTTCCAGTCACCTAGCACCTATAGTGGAGATTGATCACATAGACGTTGTTTATGCGAATTATCTGAGGGAGTGGTATCTGTCCCAGCGTATTGGATATCCTCGAGATTGAGACTGTGATATTTAATATACTTTTATTGTGGTTATTGTGTAACTGTAATACTTTTATATTGTATTTTTTGTGTGATTGTTATACTTTTATTTTGTGTTTATTGTGTGACTGTTATATTTCATATATTTTATGATATTTCGTACGCAGAAAATTCAATGGAGGGTTGCACCGGGTGTCTATTTTTATGAACTATTATAAGTTTGTTTATTTATTTTATTCATATTAAATATATATTAATTTATCGGTGTTGAGTGTTCCACCGAAGGGGTCGACGAACTGAGAGAATTCAAGGGAGGGTTGCTCCAGGTCTATTTATATAAATTGGGAATTCATAAACTGCAAGAAGATGGGTTTGGAAACCATTTCATATTTTTTTTACTGAAAGTTTAGCGACATTTAGCGACGTTTAGAATCATTTAGCAACTTTTTTTTACGTCGCTAAATACGTCGCTAAATAAGTCGCTGAATACGTCACTAAATACGTCGCTGAATACGTCGCTGGATGTCGGTAAATCGCTGACATGGCAGTATTTGCCAGGTCAATAAAATATCCCTAAATGTGTTGTAAAATGTCGCTAGAAAAGAAAAGTTAGCAACATTTAGCGACATAAAATAAGTTGTTAAATTAGTGACGCTGAGTCACTAAATGTCGCTAATAAAAAAAATATTAGCGACGCAAGTTCGTCGCTTGAAAACGTTGCTATAGCGACGTTTTGCGACATTTTTTCTGTCAACGACTAGCTTAAATGTGACTTCAGTAAAACGTTGCTAATTACGTCGCAAAATTTTTTAGCGACGTTTTTAGGCCATTTAGCGACATTTTCAGGAGTCGCTACTATAAATTATTCTGCTAGTTGACTACCTATAGGAACAAGTTCTAGGCTATTTGGCTTTGTATTATGAGTTCTATGAGGTAATTTATGGGTATATTGGAAGAATTACGAATTTAACACATCAATTATGTGTCATGAGACCAATTAGATCTAATTAGACTTCAATCGGGATTATGGGACTAGGTACGTGTCCACAATTGGATACGTGTAGGCTGTATCATGGTATTTTATGATACGGTGCGATACGGGGCCAATTTTGGGTGATTTATATGAATTTTCTTCATTACATTTTGTAATAACTTTTAATAGTTGTAATTATATATATATATATATATATATATATAAATGACTTGTGGGAATGATCAATTGTGGAGAATGAAGAGTTGCCACCTAAATGGGTTCAGTATTATAGATATTCTATTTGGTGCACTATAGGTGTTTGTTTAAATGTCTCAATATATATATATATATATATATATATATATATATATATATATATATATATATATATATATATATATATATATATATATATATATATATATATATATATATATATATATATATATATATATGTATGTATGTATGTATGTATGTATGTGTGTGTGTGTGTGTGTGTGTGTGTATTAGTGTTCACTATGTGAGTGTCCAGTGGTGTGTTTTGGGTGATTTATATGAATTCTCTTCATTACATGTTGTAATAACTTTTAATAGTTGTAATTATATATATATATATATATATATATATATATATATATATATATATATATATATATATATATATATTGAGACATTTAAACAAACACCTATATATTTGGTGCACTATAGGTGTTTGTTTAAATGTCTCAATATATATATATATATATATATATATATATATATATATATATATATATATATATATATATATATATATATATATATATATATATATGTATGTATGTATGTATGTATGTTTGTATGTGTGTGTGTGTGTGTGTGTGTATTAGTGTTCACTATGTGAGTGTCCAGTGGTGTGAAGTGTGAGTGAGTGTTGAGCCGAACTGAGCAGTTGTTTGAGGGAAAGCAGTATCAGTGCAGCAACTGCAACAACAAGCAGTAGTAGTAGCAATAGCAGTAGCTCTGCAACATGCAGTTGCAGCAGTAGCATGCTCGAGCAGTGCAGCAGCAGCATGCAAGCAGTATGAGTGCAGCAACTATAGCAGCAAGCAGTATCAGTGCAGCAACTGCAGCGGCAAGCAGTAGCAGTAGCAGTGCAACATGCAGTTGCAGCAGCAGCATGCTCGAGCAATGCAGCAGCAGCATGCTCGAGCAATGCAGCAGCAGCATGCTCGAGCAATGCAATAGCAGCATGCTCAAGCAGTATGCAGCAGCAACAACAACTAGGCAGTAGTAGTAAGGTCTTGGCTATGTTGTGCACAAGTGTGCCTACAGTGCACACAGATGTGCATGCTCGGGTAAGGTTGCAGGTAACTGCAACATGCAGTACAGTAGGCAGGAGTGATTTAGGGTGCACTGGTTTGATGTACACGAGTAGCAGATGAGAGGTTGTGTTGTAGTAAGGTATTAAGTTACTGGTGGTTAAGTGTTGTTCGTAAGTGTGTGGGTGTGTGCAGGCTTGTGAGAAATAGAGTGAATATTGTGAGGTATTAAGGCAATGTTAGTTAAGTATTTATACAAGGGTATCTTGGGGTATCATGCTAAGTGAATCATGAGTAGAGTTGTTGTGGGTAAGTGTGTTAGATGTTAGGATATTGTTGATATGTATATAATTATAGATATACAGTTAGTGAGGAGATACTTAGATACTAATGTATGTATATAAGGCTAACTAGATAGGTATTGGGTTATGGGTATATATATGTATATAGCTAGGTAAGGGGTTCTTTATCATGTTGATTGTGATAATGAGTTAGGTATATAGGATACTTAATACATGTTGACTATTATAGCTAATTATCTAAGGTATTGACTAAGAAACCTGTGTACAACCTAGTGTCACCTAGTATTTACTAGTCTAGACTTGTAATCACCCTAGAAGCTAGGTATGGACCTAAAATCAAGGTAAACACTTAGTTTGACCTAGTTCGACTAGTGTGGCCTAGAAATGGCCTAGAAATTCATATTAATGCATTTTAACTCATTTATCATCCATTACACATAAGTGACATTGATATTTCATATATAGGTTTGTGTGATACTATCTCGGATACCGAGTTATACCATTTTCTCAGGACCACAGGTGAGTACATTTATCTGTTAGTTTTTATTTCAAAATAGTATATATATCTCATGTTCTAGAACTATATACTTGATTCTGACACAGTGGTTTCATGGACTGGTACTACATTAATCTTGTCAAGAGATGTTATCCCTTACTGTGTTCAGTGGGTACTCCTTCACATGTATTTTATTGTGTGTATCAGATATTAATTTAGTGTACTTCGTGTTCACACACTGCTCGTGTTCAGTTTGTCCATATTCGTGTTCGTAACGTGTCATGATTGCATCTATTGGTATTGGTTGGGGATGCGAGAATAGGAGTTGCTTATGTGATCAAGCCCCAGTGTATTCGTGTAAATGTCGATTACGTATCACATGTGTAATCGAGTTACCATATTGTCTTCGTCTTCAACCCAAACCGATCACATAATCAACTTCTATTCCATGGAACACTAGCTAGATTTTATTTATTTCTATTATATTATAGTTATTCTATTGTATGTTCTTTATTCCAGTATATTACCTGCTTACTCTAGTTCATTTTATTCTGATGTTTAGTTATCGTGTATCTTTTTTATTATCTGTTATATATGCTCGATTATGTATTTGAAACTGCTTTCAGAGGTATGTACTTCGCTCCAATCCTGACTGGATATATTTTTTAGGTGATTGGCTCATAGACCAGTGTCCTACCTACTACGGACCGCAAGACGACGTTCTATTAGAGGATACTCATTTAGAGCAAGAGGACTTAGTACCAAAGCCTGAGGAGGCTTAGATTATTGCTAGACTTGTATTAGACTTTTATTAAGGTTATTGTCTTGTATATATTATTTCAGGCTTGTGGATGTATTGTGACTCTTTTTTTCGTTATTCCATTTCGTGCTTTATCTTCTCTAGTTTGCATTGTGATTGAGTATAGTTTGCATTTATCATATACCATATGGTTCCTTCGTTTGGAGTTGAGATGATTGATAGGTACCAGGTATTTATATTGTATGAGATGTTTAGTTAGTAGAGTTGACCCAGACAACGTTTTACCGTCGATGCTGCGGCGTAGGCTAGGCGTTGCTCACTACTCGTGCCCTCATTTCGGGTGCGGGTCATGACAGAGAGCGAGATTGAGAATGAGAATGAGAATGAGAATGAGAATGGGGGGAAATGGAACAGCTGAAAAAATTTAAGTTTTCGCAGCGACGGATTATCCGTCGCTAATCCATTGATGAAGTAACAATGACGGATTAGCGACAAAATATTGACGAAATATAACATATTTGGTTTACATAAATAATTTAGTCGTTATTCCGTCGCATTTCCGTCGCTGAGGATTAGTTTTCGTCGCTGAGATTCGTCGCTATTTAACAGTATTTTTGTAGTGTTAGCGCTAGCAAGCGAAAGAGCCAAAGATTTGGCGTGATCAATATAATCATCCTTTAGTGATTTTCGGTTTTGAGATGTTGAACACGAACCCTGTGCACCACAGGGAGTTTACAAGGAATTTTATACCGAGTGAGGTAATCAACCAATGATTCGTAGAAAGATGAGGTAATCAACCAATGATCATCTGATCAAGATGATTCCATTGACGCACGACAACATAAATCATTCCATTAGCATCAAAAAACATGTTTCGGATTGTCGCCAAGAATAAACCTTATAAGATCCTAGCTCTTGGTAATTCAAGATGACTTGCGTTCGCTAAAGAAGATAGTTGATGTTTGAAAGCTTCAGAGAGATGTCTTGTTTCAAAGATTTAAAGAAACAATGGAGAAGATGAATTCAAAGAAGTAGAGGTAACTTCAAGGTTTGATGATGAAGCCATAGAAATAGAGAACCGAATCATCAGCTCTAATACCGTGCAAGATTTTGATTGAATATTTTCTTTGATTGATCTGTGAATATTTTTCATGTGTATAAATGCAATAGTTGGCGGATCTCCTATTATCATGTAGGCGATAATTACAATACAGTTGGCAAATTTTTTATAATAAATTTTTTCTATAATCATAAAGGTAATAATTATAATATAGTTGGCAACTGACAAGTCGTTCGTACATTTTAAATCGCTTAGTTGTCATGTAACATTCCGATTATTATGCAAATTGTAGTGTGGTGGAGTGAAGATTAACCAAACATTCAGACTTCGATGAAGTAAATTTCTAGGAGGAAATGAGACCAACCAACACAAGTTGTCAACCCATTAGTGAGTCAGGTCTCTAATGCCACGTCCTCTCCAGAGGTAGATTTCCGGCCACATTTTTTCTTTAAAACACTTCATATAACCACACTGATATGACAGTGCATTATTGGATGTTAAAAAAACTTTAAAATAGAAAAAATAATTAATGTCCAATCATACACTGTCCCATCAGTATAACTATGAAGTGTATCAAATAAAGTGTGTTCACATAACATTATTCTTAGTTTAGTGAAGCTCAATGAAAAGCCTGCAAATTCCACATGATTTTATTCTCTCTCTCTCAGTGTGTTTTATATAACTCTATTCCATAATTTTTTTTTGAAACACTTCTTAGTCACACTGATATGGTAGTGCATTATTGGATGTTAAAGAAAACTTTAAAATAGAAAAAATAATTAAGGTCCAATAATGCACTGTTCCGTTAGTGTGACTATAAAGTGTGTCAAATAAAGTGTGTTCGCATAGCATTATTTTTAGTTTAGTGAAGCTCAATGAAAAGCCTGCAAATTCCACATTATTCTATTCTCTCTCTCTCTCTCTGTGTTTTATATATATCTAGTTGTCCCTAGCTCTTCTCTTTTTCTTCTTATTCTGTTTGGAATGGCAGGACGAGCGAATTCGCCTACTTCTTCTATAGACAGTAGTAGCTATCCTTCTCTCTCGTTTACATCTGTGTCTCGAGCAAGGACAGAATTGAGCACTGACTTGAGGCTTGGGCTGAGCATTAGAACCACAACTTTGCAGGATCATTCTTCCAGTGCAAGGTATGAAAAAACTTTCACAGCCTTGATTGATGCATTTCTTGCTGAAACTTGATGAAAAACTTAATTATACTATGTCTTAGGTTGATCATTTTTAAAACACTAGTTTAATAATACAGTCTTGATTTCCGTTTTCCTACTACTAGTTTTTCCAGTTTTAGTAGTGGTCTAATTTTTATCTTTTTTTTGTTTCATTTGAACTAAAGTCATTATAATTATTCCCTTCGCTTTTTATAAAATTTGTTCCTTCCTCCTACTTTTTTGTTACTCTACTTTTGTAGAATCTCCAACCACCATGATTAAATCTCTCCTCTTCTTTATAAAATTCACCCTGTTTAATTCCCTATATATGTTACAGCATTATGTGGGGAATTTAATTGACTTCCAAGACTCTTAACACAATCCCTACACATTGATTAGTTCCAATTCCCATATAATACATTTATCGAGAACCATCTCTCTCTCTATATATATATATATATATGTGTGCGCGCGCGCAAATGACTTCTAGTCTAGTGGTTAAGACCGATGCATATTGTCCAGGAGGTTGCGGCATGGCCGGAGGGGCCCGTGACGAACATTCAAAATGAGGTCTCATACATAATGTAAAAAATAAAAATGAAACAAAAGTAAAAGAAAAAATATACTTCCACCAAGATTTGAACTAAGAACCTCTCATGCACAAGTCTAATGTAACAACCACAACACTACAATTGTTTTATCTTAAGAAGGACCCATGGCAAATACTAGTTCTATTTTAAGTAATAAATTATTTATATATTTAAACAAAACAAAAATTGCGCCCTCCAGGCCCATAATGCCCTAGGCGGTCGTCCTGGCTGTCCTGGCCCAGGGCCGGCCCTGGGTTGCAGGTTCAAGCCACATAGGCCGAGATGTGTGGGACCTTCGGGCCGAGATGTGATGGACCTTCGGGCCGAGTTTGTAGGCCTTCGGACCAGGAGTTTGTAACACAATTACCTATTCAAAATAAAAAAATTAAAAAAAATTATATATATATATATATATATATATATATATATATATATATATATATATATATATATATATATTTATATTTATTTATTTATTAAACAAATGATGTCTAGCTTAATGGTGAAGACCGATGGATATCCAGAGGTTGCGGGTTCGAGCCTCCTGGACGCCATTTAATTTTTCTGCAGGCTTCTGGCCAGAAGTCTGTAACACAATTATATATATATATTGTTTAGGATCAGAAAAAAAAAATATTGTTTAGGATCAAACATGAAGCTTACAAGTTTATGCATATTTGATACCGACGTTGAGTGTTATTGGCTGATTTCAAATCTCAAACTCAACCACGATTTAGTAATGATGCCATATCGCCTTCTGAACTTGTTGGCATGCAGCAGGGACCAAGTCTCCGATTGGCCACCGATCAAGCGTCTGCTTCGGACCGCGCTCGCAGAGAAAGGAAACATTCGAAACCCTGCAACAACCTTCTACGTGAAGGTGTACATGGAAGGCATTCCAATTGGCAGGAAGTTAGACCTGTACGCACACCATGGCTACAATGACCTGATAACAGCACTTAGTCAGATGTTCAAGACCCCCATAATCCTGTGTAAGCAACTGCAAACACGATCTCTCAATCGTGTTAGTAATTGTTTTTTAAATTTAGCTCTTAATCCTCCTTTTGATTTTGATCGTGGAAGAAGCCCCTGAACTTTCTCAAATATCGTGGAGGAAAACTCATGTGCTGACCTATGAGGACAAGGAAAGAGACTGGATGATGGTGGGAGATGTTCCGTGGGAGTAAGTCTATAAATGTAGAACATCGGATCGATCCATCCTTCATTACTTGATTTTCTTCTAATTGTCATGTTTTAAATATGCTCTTTGTACAGGCTTTTTCTTACGACTGTCAACAGATTGAAGATTACAAGGGCGGATAAGTGCTAACTATGTCCGAAAGAGTAGAATGACAAGTTATTTGGAGTGTTGATGTACAGCCCACACATATAGAGAGTGAGCTTATTACTAGCATTTGCTTTTTGCTGTCGTCTATTTTTTTATTTAATTTTCATTATTTCTATGACAGAAAATAGACTGAATTAGTCATCTATTGATTTATGCTACCCTGGTTTCTTTCTTCTAACTTTTATATTTTCTTCTGTTGTGTGTATTGTTCTGAAGTTCTGTTGTGTGTAGTGTGTACTTTGTCTTTTTTTCATTCAATTTCCTTCTGTCTCTGCACTTACATAGAGTAGCACTCAGATCACATCCCATACATATAGAAAGCATCTGTTTTATTTTTAGCTTTGGATTTAAAAGTGGAAGTGGTCCTCAGAACTGAGTCATCACAAAGATATGGAATTTCAATGATCGACTTACTTTTCTGCAACTTGTCAAGAATTCTTGATTTTCTCCATAGCCTAAAAACAAAAGATGAAGTAACTAAGAAGTTAGTTTATATTTAAGGTAATCAAGTAATGAAGTAATAGATCAGGAGAACCCTTTGTTTGAATAGAAAGCTTCCATATACACAACATATTTTACTTATCAAGACAAAGTGAGGCTTCTAAGAACAGGTTACTTAGTTGGAGGTATGAAAGAGCATACCAGTATTTAATTAGTCCAATATTTACTGGTAAAGTTGGTGAGATGGCTATGTCATATATGGATATTAAATTAAATACACAAGAAGGGGTGATTTGATTTGAGTTGATAACTAGTTCTACCTAATGGATATTATTTTCAAATTAGAATTTGTTACTCTCCTGGTCCCTCTCTCTCTCTCTCTCTCTCTCTCTCTCTCTCTCTCTCTATATATATATATATATATATATATATATATATATATATATAAAAGAGGGGCTTCTCTTCATTGACAATCCAGAGTGGTCCAATCTGTTGGACTCCGGATTTTATTTGCGAGCATGAGGTACTTCACTCGGTATCTATTTGGGTCATATTTTCTGAACTCTCCATCATATACTGGAGTGTTCCTCTAATGATGCGACTCGCAAGCTTGATTGGGAGTCCTATTAAATCTGACAATGCGACCACGTATCGAGTGAAGATTGGGTTTGCGAGGGTCTTTGTTGAGATTGAGGCTAGCAAAAACTTCCTATTTGAAGGGTAAGAATTTTTGGGAGTATCCAATCAATAGTAATGACTCTGTGACTTTCAAAACAATACTGCTTTATAGGACGGAGGTGAAAAAGGAAATCTCAAGAAGGTTCAAGGATGGGGAGATTACAAACTTGTAGTATGATCCGTGGATCTGGCATAAAATCCTGCTGGAGCTGTGCGGTGCCAGGGTGAGCCCGTAGTCTATGGCGACGCAGCGAGTCTGCTGCATATTATAGCAAGGGATATGGAAGCCGCACTTACACCGCTTGCCGAACAAATGATCTTGTAGCAACATGTGGATGGTAACTTGGAGGATGATACTTAGGTTTGAGACTCTTCCCCTACCGGGGTCCTTGAGCATAGGTGGATTTACTCTACCATCCGCGAGCAGCATCTGATCAAAAGGAGTGCAGTACCAAAAATATACTCAATCACAGAGTGCAGTACCAAAAATATACTCAATCACAGACTCGGACTTTATATGGGTAAAGAGTGCAGTACCAAAAATGCAACTTTGCATGTACCATGTTCGGATGGGGCCACTCCTGACCCTGGACTGACTAGAAAGGTTCGGGGTCTAGATTGACAATCAGGGATGCGTGCTTTACCAGCGAAGCAATGAATCTCTTAGTCATATGTTCTTCGTTTGTGCCAATATGGAGCAGATCCTACTAGAACAGGGAAGGAGGATGGGCCTATCAATGGGAGTAACAAGGTATTTGGAAGGGCTACTCACTCTTATTCTGGGTGATCTGAAATAAGGATCGGAGTGGTTCAGAGAAGCCCATATCCGTCTATCAGCAGCAATCTGGCATGTCTGGAAGGAACGCAACAAGCATATTTTCGAAGGCCTTGATACCCCTCCTATAGGGATAAGTAACAATATTAAGTTTGATATAAGGATATATTGGCAAAACGGAACCTCTATTAAGTTGGCAGGAATGTAACTGTTTTTTCTTTTTATCAATACAATTACCTTTTTCCAATATATATATATATATATATATATATATATATATATATAAATAATTTTTTCATTTTTTGAATAAGAGGCAATTACATTCAAAGTAAACAGAAGTACAAGAGATTCACACTCACCCTACAATAACTCGCATCTACACTAACCCCTCAAAACACTCAGTCTCAACCTATATCAACAAAGACTCCTTAAACCTCTCTCTTTCTCTCTCTCTCCCCCTCTCTCTCTCTCTCTCTCTCTCTCTCTATATATATATATATATATATATATATATATATATAATTCTGATATGTCCTTTCCAGCGGGTTAGGACCAAGTTTCCAAGGGGGATTCAAACCGTGCCCATCCCCACAGGAGCCCCCCATCATAATCAATAGGCCATAAATATATATAGTGGTAGTGGCGACATAAGCACATGAGATCTAGGGTTAGGGCTTGCAATGACCTGGGACCCCAGCTCTTCGTCATCATGGGTTCGGGGAGAGGTACCGGTTGACGATGGGGGAGGGAGGTCCACGGTTGGACGGTAGAAGAAGGAAAAGGGGAGAAGCAGCAGCTTTCCGTGGTAGAGAAATCTGATGGTCGGGGCGAGGACATGACCTAGTCTCAACAGTACACGTGGTAAAATCTCTAGCTATCAATGGCAGAGAGGCACAGTAGTAGGGGAGAGGACGCGACCTATTCTTCACAATATAAGAAGTGGAGGTGCCAGAACAATAATATGGCGGGAAGAGAGCAGTCAGTACATCATCCAGGTGCAATAGCGAATATGGTTGAAGGTTTGTCGGCGTCGAGGTGTATGGGAGGCCAAGGTCATAACAAAGGGAAAGAACCTATGTACGTCCAAGGGGGAGGTAAGTCATGGGCTGATATTTGTCGTGGTGGGTTGGATATTTCAAATAATGAGATCCATTATATAGAGCCTAAACGCGTGGAAGGGAGCCAAAAAGCGTAGTTTAATGCGAAGAAAATTGTAGAGACAACGAACTATTGCATAATACGATTATACTATATGTTCTTGACGATAAACCTTACTATGGGCAAATTTGCGCCTTCACCTATCGGGTATGGAGACTAAAGGTAGAATAAAAAAGTTTGCTCCGGAGTTCGTTAAATTTGGCATAAAAAAAGTTGTTGAACGGATCTTACAGGGAGGCCCCTGGAGATTTGATGGCAGGCTTATCATATTGAAGGAGTTGAAATAAGGATCCAAATATGAGCGTGTTATTCTGCATACTGTTAATGATTGGATTTATTTCCCAGGGCTTCCTATTTCATACTAGAGTACGTTAATGATAATGAAGCTGAAAAGCTTGGTAGGAAAACCTATCAAAGGAGATAAGGTGACGACTACTCGATCTAGACTTCTATATGATAGGGTTTTTGAAGCTATAGAAGATGGCAATCCTCGGAGTACGACATTCCTTCTGAGAAAGTTTTTACCCAAATACTCGAATATGAGTGGGTCCCTCAATTGTGTCATGAATGCAAGTGCTTCAGGCATTTGATTCAATAATGCAAGATGGTAGCGGTGGTTGACAAGGAACATCAAAGATAGTTACCCCTGATGGTTAATGAGTCTTTGGGGAGGACTGTTAGGGGAAATGCATTTTTAGAGTTGCTATATGAGTCGGTAGTAAGGTCATCATAGACACTGGTTGACGAGGGAATTAATGGGGGATTGCAGATTGCTCTGGTGCTTCCAGATCTCAAGAAGGGAAGGTTGGTGGAAGGCTTTGTTAGAGGAGGGGTGTTGCAGAGTGTTAGTGAAGCGATGGAGGAAGATATTACTTTGGGTAAAGAACTAGTAGTAGACCAACCGAGCCATCCAGTGGTAGGGTCATTGGTGTTCCAAGCATTGTGTGATTCACCAAAAGGAATGATGACAAGAAGAAAGTCTTTAGCTGGTAGCAAGGGCATCAAGGAGTCATTAAGGCTGAAAGAAGGTGTGGAGACAAGTAGAAAGCGACATGCAGGATCTATTAGGAAAGATAATCCTAAGAGTTACCCATTAAAGGTAATGATACAGGGGAAGGAAATTACCAAAACAAACCAGAATGGACGAGGCATTTGCAAAAGGGTTCCCAACTTGGGACAGTGGGAGAGGAAGAGATGGAGCATAGACAGATGGAGCTAGTAATGAACCTAGATAGTAGCTTTGGTGAGGTACATATAGATATAAACTCTAATTAAATGTCTTTGATTACGTAGAACGTGCTTGGGGCATGTTCGATAGGGAGATAGATGGAGATATGTGAATTTCTTCGGAGAGAGTAGTGTACAGTAAGTGCTTTGTTGGAGATGAAGATTAAATCGGAGAGGATCCTGTCTAGGAGAACCCCAGCTAATTGGACCCAGGTTCATAATCTTAGTTTATGTGCCATGACAAAGATCTGGATAAGGTGGGATAGAGGTAATTGGGATGGGCAGGTCATCCATATATCTGAAAATTAATTGATATCATATTTACAAATAAAGGCGGGATAAAAATTTTACCGGTGTGGTATTTGGACATAATCATTGACGAAGGCATGACGGGCTTTGGCAGGAAATTATCCATGTCAGTACCTTATCAGAGGTACAATTCTGGTTACTACTTTTATTCATGGTGCATTTTAATGCCCTACTATATATGCATGAAAAGGTGAGGGGTCGGAGTGCCCCGGATACTATCTTACATGATTTCCAATACTGTTTGCCGAATTTGGGCTACAAATACTAGAGAGAGGAGGCCAAATACGGATGAAGAATAACAAGACGGCTCAAAAATGAGTGGCATGTGCACGACCCACACCCGCTATAGGAATGAAAGTAAGGAACAACGCCAAGCCTATACCGCAGCATCGGCGGTAGAACACTGTTTGGGTAATCTATCTAATCAATATAATATACCACCAACAATATAAATATACTCAATCACAGATCTAAGATAAAAATACGCACAACAATAATAAAAGAATAGAATAGTCACAATACAACTCATGAGACAAAAATAATATCAAATAAGTCCGAGAAATACTAAAAATAAGCTAGAGACAAATCTAGTACAAAAAGAATAACTAAAGTCCTACAAGTCCCGGATTGTCCGTCTCAGTCGGGATGAGACCCTCCTGAGCCAAGGTCCCTGGCTCTAAACCCACAATATCCTGAGGTCCATAATGAGTGGGGTACCACTCCTCAGTGTCATCTGAAAAAAATATATATAGTCAGAAAAGGAGCAGAGTACATCTCTAACAGCAGTTCTAATCAATGATATAAACTATGTAACAGTAAATAGATATGAATATACAAGATTCAACAATAGATACAAGAGATATACATTAAAGGAATACTGAAATAAATACAAGAATGAATAATATGGCAATGAACAATATGGCAATGAACAAGAATACTAATGACTAAGTGAGTGAGTACTAGCTTTAACATGTGATCAGCTTGGGAACTTGTACAAGGATAAGGACCGGGCTAGTCATATGTGTGGTGTACGACCAACACTCACAAGGAACAAGACATGCACAAGGAGGGTATGATCATATATCTACACTAAAATACTCTCCACCCCCGACTGGTATAGTGGATCTAACCATGGTACGTCATGACACGGGATTCTCTAGGAAGGTAGCAAGTCTCCCCGAAAATCAGTGTTTGTACATGTACAAGAAGAACAAGGAACAAGGCTTGCACAAGATACATCATATATACCAAGGAATAGTATATCATGAAGAGATTCAGATATATCAATCCGTGTAACCATCGTGCCAGAAAATCAAGGATATTTATACTAGATACAAGGAACATAGAGGATATCATAAATGAGAAACTATCAGATAATGTACTCACCTGAAGTTCGGTAAACAGTATCACAGATGTCCAGTACGGTGCCTCAAAGATGTAGATAGGGAATATAACACCAATACAAGGTTTTGGAATGAAAATAAGTTAAATTGGTCAACATCTAGGTCAAAAAGCCATTTCTAAGTTAAACTAGGTCAACCCTAAGTCAAACTAATCAAACTTGGTCAAATTACCAATTTCTAGGTTGCATGAGTCTATCTCTAGGATGTTGGATCCATACACTCTGAAACTAGGTAACACTAGCTAAACTAGGATACTATAAAATCACCGAGATATAGTATCTCAAGATACGCAACTAAATAGATATAAAAATATCATACTATGCATATACAATCAATATTATATATACTAATCCTAATTATAAATGCTAAGTAGATACCTTGGCTTTGAACCAACGTGGTATCGCACCACTAAATATCCATCGCAATACCCAACTCAAATACATTGAGTATCAACCCGATACCTTGACATTTACTTTGGTATCTCAAGGTAATATCAATCATAATATGTACAAACTACCCAACTAATATTTATGTTGATCTAATACAACTACTAGTATATACTAATAATTATTAAATATTTACTAATACACAACTACCAACTGCTAATATACAAAACATATATACATACATATATATAACTTAGTAGAATACATAATATATATATATATATATATATATATATATATATATATATATATATAACTCTAATAGTAGCACTAGTACTAGATATCATGTTACATATGTATAGATAACTAATAACTAGTTACTACACCTAAAGTTAATAACTCACTATGAACTAACTAACTAACCTACATACCTAACATAGCTGAACACCTAATATTGCTGCCATAAAGCTTCCTGCTGTTGCTGCTCATAAGCATTGGCTGCTGTATAAGCTTGCAGTGATCGTGCAGCTCTCTCTGCGGCACTGTTACTTGCTGGAGTAGCTGCTGCTTTTGGGTCTACTCACTGCTGATGCGATTTCTGCTACAGCTGGTCGCAATGGTTGCACATGCTGAGATAGCTGCTGCTGCTGCAGATATTGCTGCAATTGCTGCTGGCCGCTGCTGCTAAGGCTCTTGCTACTGCTGCTGTTGTGTGCAGTATACTTCTCACTGCCCGAGCCCACCTCTCAACACACAACACACACAAGCACAACCACCTATGCATATATCTACATACATAAATACTATGCATAGATATCACTACACTATTTATATACATATATATGGATACAACTATATATATACATAGATAGATACATAATACAAATAGATATACATATATATATATATATATATATATATATATATATATATATATATATATATACATACACTCTCTATGAATATATATATATATATATATATATATATATATATATATATGTATATATACTATGATAATTAATATACTAGTAGCTATACACAAGCAATTAGAATCTAGAAAAGCAATGCAACAAACACGTGGAGTGCATCGCACCCGTATCATCTAGATCTATGATACGCTTACGATATGAGTCAACCACACAACCAAACATACGCTGAAGGATACGAGCAAGTCTAAATTATAATTTATGAATAATATGAAAAGCCAAATATATATCTACGTGTCCGTGTCAAAATATGACATGCACAAAGCCCCGTGTCGGAGAAATTTTTTCCAAATCAACCCGTATCTCCAAATTATTGGGATACGGCCTACATGTATCAAATTGTATACACGACCCTAGCCACACACAATCAAACATATATTAATTTAGCCTAATTGACCAATTGACAAACACAACATGTGTCAATCTCGGAATTCCTCCAAAATTGATACAAAACACACCATAACTTTCTTGATAGGCCTCCTATGAACCAAATTCCAATTTCTATGGGTAGTCTCATCATATGGGATAGTTTTTACTGATTAAAACACATATTTAGAACCTAATTAAAGGGGGGAAATTGAACAGTACCGATTGGGAGATGGATTCCCGATAAAACTTTCAAAATTGATGAAATTGTCCTTCAACTTTTAGATCCTTTCTCCTCTTTGTAGATCCTTGCTTCCTCCTTCTAGATCAAGTCTCTACTAGCCTCTAATAGTGATTTAGGAATAAATTGGGAAGAAATTTGGTAGAAATTTGATGTGAAAATGAAAGAATTTGGTTGAGGAAAATCCTAGATTAGAAATAAAAATAGGAGAGAAAAAAAATTTCCCTCTTATAATGGTTGGCCACATAATCCCCTCCCCAAGTCACTATAAAATGTCTAATATACCCCTTTGGGCCTCTCATAAAGAAATAATTAAGTAGGGAAGGTTCTAGTCTAATGAGTTTAATTAAATTAATAATCCTCCTAATGAATGGGCTTTTAATTGGGCTCAATTCGAACTAATTATAAATGTTGGTCCATGGATCTAATCTAAACTAGTTAGGTCCACTAACACAAGTCCAAAATAATAAACTAACATCTAACAATAATTAAATAATATAATAAATAATTATTCAACATGCACAATATTTATTTAATTATGAAATGATCAAAATACCATTTCCTAGAAAATGTGGTAGTGATAAGTCTACCCCCCCTTAAAATAATTTTGTCCTCGATAACCCCAGAAAATAAACAGATCATAACAGAAAAGCACAGAACAGAAAATAACAGAATAGAACATAACTAGAAAAGAACATACCTCAAGGTACAAACAAATATGGGTAACGCTCTCGCATTTTATCCTCTCTCTCCTAGCTAGACTCTCCCGGAGAGTGATGCCAGCATGCGACACATACCAAAAGAATAGTCTGGTTCCTCAGTACCTTCAATCTTTGATCCAGAATCTCAACTGGCTGCTCTGGATAGCTAAGAGTAGGTCCCACCTCCATCTCCGAGTGATCCAACACATGACTAGGATACGCCACTTATCGTCTAAACTGCGATACGTGAAATATGTTTTATATTCCCTCCAATACAGGGGGCAAGTCTAGTCTATAAGAAACTGCACCGACCCTCTCTAGAATAGTGAAAGGTCCGATGAATCGGGGACTAAGCTTCCTGCCTCCACCGAAGTAAATTGTGCCTCGTGTCGGAGAAATTCTTAGAAACCGAGGACAAAATACAACCTTAAGAACTTAATCTATAACAAACAACCAATATCAAGCATAAAATAAAAATCTAAAACTATACCTCAAACTCCAAAGGTCTCCGGTGGCTATCGGCCCAATGCCGCTGTCTGTTCTGTACCACTCAAAGTTTGTCTCTGATCAGCTTAACATTCTCCGCTGCATCCACAACCATCTATGGCCCTAACAAAACTATCTCTCCAATATCGTCAAATGCCAAGGGAGTACGACATCTCCGACCGTATAGAGCCTCAAATGGTGACATCTCTATACTAGCCTGGTAGTTGTTGTTGTAAGCAAACTCTACCAAATGGAGATGGTCCTGCCAAGATCTCCCAAAATCTAGTACACTAGTGAGCATCATATCCTCCAAAGTCTGAATAGTCCTCTCTGACTGCCCATCTGTCTGGGATGATATGCAGTACTGAACTTGAGCTGGGTACCCAAACTCACCTGCAAACTCCTCTAGAATTGAGAAGTAAAACGACTATCCCGATACGAGACTATGCTGGCAGAAACTCCATGTATCCTGACGATCTGCGTTACATACATCTCTATCAGCTTTTCCGTAGACAAACCCACCTTGAAAGGCAAAAAGTAGGCTGACTTGGTCAACCTGTCATTGATGACCCAAATCGCGTCTTTTTCTCCTAGAGATCATGGAAGTCCAAACACAAAATCCATATTAATGTGCTCCCACTTCCACTCTGGAATGGGTAATGGCTAAAGTAAACCGCCTGGCCACTACCTCTTGGCTTTCACCTGCTGGCACACTAAGCATCTGGATACAAAATATGCCACTTTTCTCTTCATGCCATACCACCATACACTCTATCACATATCCCGATACATCTTATTGGCACCTGGATGTATGGAATGCTGAGAGCGATGCACTTCCTGCAATACCTTCTCACCTAGCTCCCCACTAGGCACACAAAATTCCTCAGCAATGGTGAAATTATCCTCCAATCCTGTCTCACCTGAGCTCTGATGCTCCTCAGAGAAACATCCTCATACTGGGCTGCCTTAATCCTATCCATCAACTCTGAGTGTATCTGCAACCCCCAAATCTGTATAGCAATACTAGGAACTATCACCTCAATGTCCAAGCTCTTTAAGTCCTCCAATAAATATCAATCATGTATCAGCAACATAGCTACTGGATGCCTACTCAAGGCATCAGCAACTATATTGGCTTTCCCAGGATGATACTGCAAAGATATGTCAAAATCATTCATCAATTCCAACCACCGACATTGCCTCATATTCAACTCCTTCAGTGTAAAAATGTACTTCAAGCTCTTGTGGTCTGTGAAGATCTCCATATGCACTCCGTACAAATAGTATTTCCACAACTTCAGGGAAAAGATGACTGCTGCCAACTCCAAATCGTGGGTAGGATAGTTCTTCTCATGAGGACGCAATTGCCTGGATGCATAGGCAATCACTTTCCCATTCTGCTGAAGAACACAACCCAAACATTTCTCCGATGCATTACTATAAATAGTGAAACCTCCAGACCCTAATGGCAACGTCAAAATAGGAGCAGAGATCAACCTCTTCTTTAATTCCTCAAAAGTAACATGACAATCCTTCGTCCAAACAAACTCTATATTCTTCCAAATGAGTCTGGTCATTGGCTCGATGGTCCTTCAAAAATCTTGCATAAACTTTTTGTAGTATCCTGCCAATCCCAAGAAACTCCTGATCTCTGCTACTGAACTCAGGGTCTTCCAAGCCTCCACTGCTGTGATCTTCTTCGGATCAACTGAAATTCTATCACCAGTCACAACATGTCCCAAGAACTCCACCTTGTCCCAAAAGAACTCACACTTGGACAGCTTCCTATACAGCTTCTCCTTCCTTAGCACATCCAACACAATCCGCAAATGCTCATCGTGCACCTCCGGTGCTTCGAGTATATGAGTGTGTCATCGATGAACACCACCATAAACTTGTCAAGGTACTGGTGGAATACCTTGTTCATCAAATTCATAAATACTATTGGAGCATTAGTCAACCCAAACGGTATTACCATAAACTCATACTAACCATACCGAGTCCTAAAAGCAGTCTTCGGTATATCCTCCGGCTTCACTTTCATCCTGGGGTAGCCTAATCTCAAGTCTATCTTAGAAAATACCTTGGCACCACTCAACTGATCAAAGAAGTCATCAATCTGTGTCAAAGGGTATTTAATCTTGATAGCCCGATCTATCCTTCTTTGGTACAAATAATATGAGGCTCCCCACGGTGAAGAACTCAATCTGATAAATCCCTTATCCTGCAACTTGTCCACCTGCTTCTTCAACTCGACCAGCTTATTGTTGTTTACTCTATAGACATGCTGTAAAATTGGTTCTGCACCTGGCACCAAGTCTATTGAGAATTCAACATCTCGATCTGGCGGTAATCCTGGCAATTTCTCAAAAAATACATCCAAAAACTCTGCTATCAACGGATGCGGCAACTCCTTGTCTTCTACCATAGCTCCACAGATAATGTCTTCTCCCTGCTTTGCAGTTCCTCTAGCAAACTCAAACTGTGGATCTCCTGGCGGGCTAAACAAAACTCTACCTCCTTAGCAATCTATACTAGCACGGTGCCTACTCAACCAATCCATCTCTAGTACAATATCGTAGCTCAAAAGTGGCACTATAATTTAACACGCACTCAGCTTCTGGCCTCCTAGAGTAACTCTCCGATCCTTGCAAATATCATTAACCAGGATAATGCCTCCCCGGTCATGATCTTGCATGTCCTAATCAAAGACTCAGCTACCAAACCATGCTTTAGAGCAAAAAAAATAGATACAAAACTATGAGAAGCACCACTATCAAATAAAGCTAAAGCTGGAATAGAATCAAGAAGAACATAACTTGTGATGACATCTCCGGTGGGCTCAGCCTCCTCGACCGTCATGGCGAACGCTCGTCCCTGACGTGCACCTCCCTGATGCTGGTGCTGGACATAATGCTGTTGTAGGGTTCGAAGCAACGGTCCCCTCGGCTGTAATGGAGGAGGTCTTGCCTGTGTTCTCGGAGCTGGAGCTGCTCCCTGAACTGCACGACGAGGGTTGGAAGGATACTCTCTTAGCTGATGCCCTTCGGTACCATAATACAAATAAACTCCCAACCTCTTCCTGCAAACTTTCCATATCTGGCCGGGCTTCTTACATAAATGGCAGGAAGCTTGTTGTAACTGTCTCTACTGCTACGGTGCCTAGTTTAACGGTGCCCTAGCTGGAGTCTTGTGTTGCTGCGGCTGCTGAAAAGTCCTAGATTGAAAATAAGGATGCTTGGCAGTCACTATGCTGCTGTTAGCCTCCAGAAAATAATTGTGATCTCTCTTGGGCTTCAAACCCAACTTTCGCTCAACCTTGCATGCCTCCGTAAGTATCTCCGAGTATGTCTTATAAAAAGACGGAATGAGGATCCTTACTTTCCAGTTCTGAGCCTCACAAAAATGAATAGCTCGAACCTCCGGCTCTCTCACCAAATATTCCTCAAATTGGCTCAGCCTACCAAACTTTGCGACGTATTACTCCACCGACATGCTCCCCTGAATGAGGCTCTCAATCTGCCTCCCCAAGTCTAACCTGTCTGCCCGAGCAAAGAACTTCTTCCTGAAGTGGTCCTTGAATACCTCCCAAGACTGTCATGTGTCAGCAAAAAGTAGCTCATTCATGAAGCAAGTGCCGGCGACGTCAAACAGCTGAAGTCCAACTGCCTCAACCTTCAGATCCTCAGAAAGATGGGACACCCTCATGAGACACTCAATATCCTCGAGACAATCATCAGCGTAGATGATCCCCTCCATCCCTTTGAAGACCCTAAGCTCCAGCTTCTTGAAGTCCTGAATGTTGCCTGGCTGAAGCTGAGCAACCTGAGAAGCAACCTGCTGCTGGACAGAAATTCCACTCTCTACTATTGCACGAGAAAGCTGGTGAGAACTCTTGATGCCTTGCCGTAAAACGTCGGTCTGCCTCTGATGTGCCTCAGACTGAGCCCTCTACGCCTCCAATATCTGGCAAAACAATATGAACATCTGAGTCACATATGTCGGCACGAAAGGTGGAGGTGGAAGTCCCTCAGATACAGTCAGAACAGTCCTCTGAGTAAGAGGTAGACCCCCGAACGCTGCTGACACACCAATCACCGAAGAAGTGACTAGTGTAAGCCCTCGGGAAGTCACAGACCTCTCAGAAGCTCATCTTCCCTGCTATGAACTAGTTTTAGGTGGCATCATGAGACAAAGCGAAAGAAAAGAATCAATTTGGAACATGATGTAAGACACTCAAAGAAAGGACAGTTAAAGATCAAATATCAATATCAAGGAAGAATAGTGGAATTGAATCAATAAAGTTTTTTCTAGATGTGATTGAGTATTCTTAACCTATAGCCTATATTCTATATTCTGAAACAGGCTCGTAATAGTACTCAATTCAGAGCACCACTATGAAACACACTAATTACGACCTCAAAGACCTGCATGGGCCACCACAAAAATATGTCACAACCCGCACCTGATGTAGGGATACAAGTCGGGAACAACGCCCAGCCTACGCTACAACATCGGTGGTAGAACGTTGTTTGGGTAATCTATCTAATCAATATAATATACGACCAACTATATAAATATATTCAATCACAGATCTAAGATAAAAATGTGCACGAATAAGATAAAAGAATAGAATAGTCACAATACAAATTATGAGACAAAAATAATATCAAATGAGTCCAAGAAATACTAAAAGTAAGCTGGAGACAAATCCAGAACAAAAAGAATAACTAAAATGCTACAAGTCCCGGATCGTCTGTCTCAGTCGGGATGAGACCCTCTTGAGCCAAGGTCTTTGGCTGTAAACCCATAAAATCCTGAGGTTCGTAACGAGTGGGGTACCACTCTTAAGAGTCGTCTGGAAAAAATATATCCAGTCAAGAAAGGATCAGAGTACATCTCTATCAGCTGTTCTAATCAATGATATAAACTATTTAACAGTAAACAAATATGAATATACAAGATGCAACAATAGATATAAGAGATATACAATAAAGGAATACTAAAATAAATACAAGAATGAACAATATAGAAATGAACAAGAATACTAATGACTAAGTGAGTGAGTACTAGCTTTAACATGTGATCGGCTTGAAAATTTGCACAAGGAACTTGCACAATGATAAGGGCTTGGCTAGTCATATGTGCGGTGTAAGACTAACACTCAAAAGGAACATGATATGCACAAGGAGGGTATGATCACGTATCTACACTAAAATACTCCCCACCTCCGACTGATATAGTGGATCCAACCATGGTACGTCATGACACGGGATTCTCTAGGAAGGTAGCAAGTCTTTCGGAGAATCAGTGTCTGTACATGTACAAGAAGAACAAGAAACAAGGCTTACACAAGATACACCATACATACCAAGGAATAACATCTCATGACGAGATTCGGATATACCAATCCGTGTAACCATCATGTCAGAAAATTAAGGATATCTACACTAGATACAAGTAACATAGAGAATATCATAAATAAGAAACTATCAGAGAATGTACTAGCCTGAAGTTCGATGAACAGCATCACGGATGTCCGGTACGGTGCCTCGAAGATCTAGATAGGGAATATAACATCAATACAAGGTTTTAGAATACAAATAAGTTAAATTAGTCAACATCTAGGTCAAAAAGCTATTTGTAAGTCAAAATAGTCAAACTAGGTCAACCCTAAGTCAAACTAATCAAACTTGGTCAAACTACCTATTTCTTGGTTGCATGAGTCTATCTCTAGGATGTTGGGTCCATATACTATGAAACTAGATCACACTAGCTAAACTAGAATACTCTAAAATCACCAAGATACCGTATCTCAAGATACGCAACTAAATAGATATAGAAATATCATACTATGCATACACAATCAATATTATATATACGAATCCTAATTACAAATGCTAAGTGGATACATTGGCTTTGAACCAATGCGGTATCGCACCAATAAATACCCATCTCAATACCCAACTCAAATACCTTGAGTATCAACCCGATACCTTGACATTTACCTTTGTATCTCAAGGTAATATCAATCCTAGTATGTACTTACTACCCAATTAATATTTATATTAATCTAATACAACTAATAGTATATACTAATAACTATTAAATATTTACTAATACACAATTACCTACTGCTAATATAAAATATATATATACATACATATATATAACTAACTAGAATGCATAAGATATATATATATATATATATATATAAATATATAAATATAAATATATATATATATATATATATATATATATATATAACTCTAATAGTAGTAACTCTAATAGTAGCACTAGTACTAGATATCATGGCACATATGTATAGATAACTAATAACTAGCTACTACACCTCAAGTTAATAATCACTATGAACTAACTAACCTACTTCCTAACATAACTGAACACCTAACCTTGATGACTGAAAGCTTCCTGCTGTTGCTGCTCATGAGCATTTGATGCTGTACAAGCTTGTAGTGCTCGTTCAACTCTCTATGCAGCACTGTTACTTGCTAGAGTAGCTGCTGCTACTGGGTCTACTCACTGAGGAGGTAATTTCTGCTGCAGCTGCTCGCAATGGTTGCATATGCTGAGATAGCTGCTACTGCTGCAGATATTTCTGCAATTGCTGCTTGCCGCTGCTGCTAAGGCTCTTGCTACTAATGTTGTTGTGTGCAGTGTACTGCTCACTGCCCGAGCCCCCCTCTCTCAACACACACACACAAGCACAACCACCTATGTATATATCTACATACATGAACACTATGCATAGATTTCACTATACTATTTATATACACATATATGGATACAATTATATATATACATAATATAAATAGATATGCATATACATATATACAATAGAATATATATATCTATATACATACATACACTCTCTATGAATATATATATATATATATATATATATATATATATATATATATATATATATATATATATATATATATATATATATATATATATATCTTTGTGTTGTTCATATGATATATATATGTGAGTTATATATAGATACTATATACATAGCTATATATGTTGTTGATGTTATATATATATATATATATATATATATATATATATATATATATATATATATATATATATATATTTATATATTTATATATTTATATTTATATTTATATTTATATTTATATTTATATTTATATTATATATATATATATATATATATATATATATATATACACACATATATACTATGATAATTAATATACTAGTAGCTATACACAAGCATATAGAATCTAGAAAAGCAATACAACAAACACGTGGAGTGTATCGCACCCGTATCACACTAGATCTATGATACGCTTGCGATACTAGTCCATCACACAACCAAACATACCCCAAAGGACTCGAGCAAGTCTAAAATACTATTTTTAAATAATACGAAGAGCCAAATACATATCTACGTGTCCGTGTCAAAATGTGACATGCACAAAGTTTCGTATCAGAGGAAAAAGTCCCAAATCAACCCGTATCTCCAAATTATTTGGATACGGTCTACACGTATCCAATTGTGGATACGTAACTAGCCACACACAATCAAACATATGTCAATTTGGTCTAATTAACCAATTGACAAACACAACATGTGTCAATATCGAAATTGTCCCAAAATGACACAAAATACACCATAACTTTCTCCATAGGCCTCCTATGAACCTAATTTTAATTTCTATGGGTAGCCTCATCATATGGAGTGGTCCTAATTATTAAAACATAGATTTAGAACCTAATTAAAGGAAAAAAAACTAAATTATACCTATTGGGAGATGGATTCCCAATAAAACTTATAAAATTGATGAAATTGGCCTTCAACTTATAGATCCTTGCTCCTCTTTATAAATCTTACTTTCTCCTTCTAGATCCTTGCTCTACTAGCCTCCAATGGTGATTTGAAAAGGAATTAGGAAAAAATTTGGTAGAGATTTGATGTGGGAATGAAGGAATTTGGTTGAGAGAAATTTTAGACCTAGATTTGAAATAAAAAGAGGAGAGAGAATTCCCCCTCCCCCCTCTCTTATAATGGCCGGCCACTTATCCCCCTTCCTAAGTCACTATAAAATATTCAATATACCCCTAGGGGCCTCTCATGAAGAAATAATAAAGGAGGGAAGGTTCAAGTCTAATAAGTTTAATTAAATTAATCATCCCCCTAATGAATGTGCTTTTAATTGGGCTCAATTCTAACTAATTGTAAATGTTAGTCCATGGATCTAATCTAAACTAGTTAGGTCCACTAACATAAGTCCAAAATAATAAACTAACATCTAACAATAATTAAATAATACAATAAATAACTATTCAACATGCACAATATTTATTTAATTATAAAATGACCAAAATACTCTTTTCTAGAAAATATGGTATTGACAGCATGTCAATTATATAGGACATTGGGCAACAAAGATTGGTTCGACAAGTTTTTGCATCTTATTGCTAAAGGTCTAATGGTATGTACAAGCGACCATTCCTACATTAATGTCTGTCTGGTGGATACTTGGAGGAAAAAGCACTTCCATTCAAGTACAATAACTCTTGGCATTTGACTAAAGGTGTCACGCCCGAGTCCCAAAAATGCCGAGGGACTAGAGAAGTGTGGCAATGGCCAGCAGCACGCACCGATGGACAACCCAATTTAATGGATCCATCAAGGCATGCTTAAGCTGTAGTCTAGCAGGAAATAGATCCAATGTTACAGGTCACAGACTAATCTAATCTCATCCACAACAGATAATCACAGACTAAATGTCAGAAATAATGCAACAGAATAACTATCAAATCTCAATAAATATCTCGGTGAATAATCCGAGATTATGTCTAATACATCCAAAGCAAATGGACAAGAAATAAAGGAACTGAAAATAGAAACAGAAATAACTGACTACATACGGCCAATGCTCAGGATAAGTCCTCTGGTGCGAGCTCGTCTTCAGGTCCTGGTACAGCTCCTGGAAGTGCTCCGGTACGGGGTATCTTTGGATGGATCTCTTCAGCTATACCTGGGGACATAGTCCATTCCAGGTCCTCAGGTGACATAACAAGGTACAGATAATATAAGCCAAAATATAAGCAGTGCAGCAGAATTAAATGAAACAGCAGGGTAAACTATGTAACCAGCTAAGTGATAAATGCAAGTTGAGAGCATCACTAGAACTCAGGCTGAGACCGCTACAAGCTCTGTGTCGGGGAGCCGGGTAGCAGTAATAACACGTAAAGGGTCTAGCTCTGCTGGAGAGTCTACGACCTCACACTAATAATATATATATATATATGAAAATAGCCTGTAGCCTGTGTGTCTCTCCCCACCCAATATAATCCACGTCTCATGTCTATGACACGCAAGATCATAACTAATGCAGCAGTCATATAGTATCTAGGAATAAACTGTCCATGTCATACCTGTATTCTATGCAGAATCATCGTGAATATCTCAAGAAGATTCTGTCCATGATAGTGTCAAGTGTCCTGGGTTTTGTTGTACTTGATAGGACAAGTACCAAGAGTAAGGGTATCGAATATCCATCTCTAAATGACGTACCCAACACCGCGTACGGTGTTGGCACCCGACTATGATCGGACACTCGGTACGTCACACGTTTCCTAGGTTAAGCAATTAAAACAAGTTATAACTAAAACAAGGAAATATGCAACAAGACTATAAAGTTGGCAAGGTATACTTGCCCTCTGATATATAACTAAACCAAGGAATATTTAGCAAAGACTGCAAGTTTTGGCGAGGTACACTTGCCTGTGGTTCCGGCTCTGATTTCGGCTCTGACTTCAGTTGGAATTGCAGGCGGTACTCCGGTTGCTGAAACAAACATCACCATCAGATCCAGAAAATATCAATCAGCTAGAAAGGCCTGTCCTTGGGTCCAATTTGGAGACAAGGGCAGAAACGGCAGTTTTGGGTCAAAACGGGGTCCACATGCGGGCCCGCTTTGCACCGAAAAATGCGTCAGGGTCAAAGGTCTCCAAATTCACCAAACTTAGTGTCCACAGGTCAGAAACGCTGATACGAACCCAACGGAACTTTCAGAATTGAATTCCGATGAGCCGATCACAAAATCGCCCGTCGAGCGGGGCCTGTGGGGCCCACGACACGCGATTTCGTCAACGTTCTCAGAATCGAACCAAACTTGACCCACAGGACCAGCGTATCGCTACGAATCCGATGGCGCAAGTTTCGTCTCGATCCGACGTGTGTACACAAAGTTAGGGCGCATTACAGAAAAGGCAGATACGGGGAGATGTTCGCGGATACGCGTTGATTTCGGTGTGCACGCACACCCGAATCAGCTTCTGCGAAATCCCACACGTCCGTATCGACGAGGCGCTCGTGTCTGTGAAGACCGCGCGCGACCAAGTCATCCCGTTTGGCGGGGCGTACTCGGTTCCGGGGTAAAACAGGGTCTGGTTTTTTTCTGTTTTTGGATCGTGGTGTGCGATCACCACAGGACGCGATGCCCCGAACAGTTTGTCCGGACACCGAGAGGGTCATACAGGCTTCGCAACGCAATTTGCGGAAACGAAAACGGAGCTACGAGCAAAAAGATACACGCACCTGAAGGGGGTCCTCGGAAACCGGATCGAATTGTGTCCGACACGACACAGGACACGTGTCCTGTGTCGGACACGGGGGGGAAGGAATTAGGGTTAGGGCTTCAGGCCGAAGCCACTGCCGGAGCTCGATGGGGGTAGCCGGGGCGGTCGGGTCTCCGCCGAAGGTGGCCGGGCTCGGGCGGCGCGGTGGAGGCGAGGAGCCGGCGGGTCAAGGCCGGCCGGGGCTCGGCGGAGCTCTGGCCCGCTGCTGCTGCTCTCGAGGCCACCGGGAAGGAGGAGGGCGGCGGTGGCTCTGCTGGCCGGAGGAGGGGCGAGGGCGGCGAGGCATCGGCGGCGCTGGGCAGCGATGGCGGTGGGCGTGGCGGTGTGGCGGCGAGTGGTGGTCGACGGCCAGGGGGAGGTCGAGGGGTATTAATAGGCCCGGGAGGGCCGAGATGGGCGGAGGGCGGCCGGGAAGGGCGGGGAGACGTGGGGGCGTGGCCGGCCAGCGCGGCGCGAGGCGGGCGCAGCGGCGCCGGACGCGGCGCGCGAAGCGGGGAGGGGAGCGACGTGGGAGGAGAGAGGGTGCGGGCGGGTGGCGGGTCCGGGTCGGGTCTGCTGGATCCGACCCGACCCGCTAGGGGCTGGGCTCGGGTCTGTTGGGCCGGGCTGGGCCGGCCCAACGGGCTGGGCTGGAGGAAATGGGCCGGGCTGGTTTAGAAATAATAAATAATAATAATAATATTAATAATAATATTATTAATCAGTAAATAATTAAATAAATAACTTTAGGTGTTTTAAAATAGGTTCGGGGTCCGATAAATTCCAGAAAAATTGTCCTAAGTCCAGTTTTTTATTTTACATCCAAAAATATTATTTTCATAATATTTTAAAATCATTTAATATCAATAAAAAAATCATTTAATAATTAAAATCCTATTTTAAATTCCAGAAAATTCCCAGAAAATTCCAGAAAATTGTGAAAAATCCAAATTTAAAATTTTGAAAAATCAGGGTGTTTACAATCTACCCCCCTTAAGAGGATTGCGTCCTCACAATCAAAGAATAATCGGTCAACAGAGATGACGCGGTCGCAAGCATCGTTTTGAAAACACATCACAAGATACTCAGGGAAATACCGTTTCCCTAACAATAAAAGTTATGCACTTCCAGAGAAATCTAGTTAAAGCAAAAAAATTACAACTTTTTATGAAAACCAGGTTATTATTAACAAGTTTACAAATTACTAGGTTGGGGCTGAGGTCACGAACCAACGGGCACGAACTACAACAAGACTAGAAACGGATAACTATAAATTACTTACGCGCATCAGCTACTCTACGAGTCTGCGCGTTCTCCACTGACGTCGTTGGAGCTTGTCCGTGTCCTTGCAGTTGCTTCCTCTGCTGCTGTTGAGTCTGCCGGAAGAGTGTTGCCTGGGTTACCAAGGGTGGCCTCGGTATTGGTGAAGCTTGCAATGCTGGAGAGGCTGACCGTGGTGCTGGTAACACTTGCTGGTTACCTGTTGGTACTCTGTCTCTACGCTCAGGGCATTCTTTGAATGAATGCTGACTGGATCCGCAAGCTATGCATAATCTCTTCTTTCTTCTGCATTCGTCCTCGGTGTGGCCTCGCTTGCGACAATATGGATAGACAGGTATTGCCGATGGAGATGCTTCTGATGGCTGGTGTAGGTGAGACTTCCTTGCGATTTCTGCCTGTAGCACTACAGCTGGGGCTGATGAGGCGGGTTAAAGATTCGTCACTGCTTTCTCCCGATGCTGAGGATAATCCTTGGCCAAGTGTTCATTGGTTCCGCAAATCAGGCATAATCCCAACTTACGTCTGCACCCGCTCTCAATGTGGCCTTGTTTGTGACATTGTTGACAGGTAGGCAGTACTTGCGGAGATGCTTCGGGTGGCTGGTGCAGCTGAGACTTCTTTGGAGTTCCTTCCTGTGGTGTTCCGGCTGGTGTTGATGTGGCTGGTTGGTGAATCACCACTGGTTTCTCTCGACGTTCTTGGCAATCCCTTACCGAATGCTTCTGGGATCCACAAGATAGACATTGTCCCAGTCTGCGTCGGTATTCTTTAGCGATGTGGCCTACCTTGCCACAGTAGTGACAAGTAGGAAGGAATGAGACTCCTGATGCTGTTCTTGGTAGTGGATGTATCTGTGGCCGCTTTGCAGCTCTTTCTTGTTGTGATTGGTCCGGTGCTGACGCATACGACCGCTTTTGGCTGGACTCGATCCTTGTGGTGCACTCCACGGGTCTTGCCACAGTAAGGACGTCCTCGTCGAAGGCGGTTGTATTTGAACTGTTTGGCCTCCGTGACTCCGAGCTAGTTCTATCGATGGAGTTCTCCGTTTGGTTTTGTTGAGCTTCTTGTTGCACCCTTTGATAGGCTTGCATCATTATGTAGAACATGCGGAATATCTGTTGTTCGTCCATAGGCGGTCCCAGTGGGAAGAAAGGCATCGGTGGAGTAGGCTGCGTTGAGGGTGGAACGCTATCTTAATGGATTATTGAGGCAGGCTGACTTGCTTGACTGCCTTGTGATGATTGGCCTTCACCGACTGGTATCACATCGTCTTCTTGGGTAACCACAACGGGTTGTGGTGTTTCTTCATGAGCCTCGTTGCTGGCTTGTGGGTCCATTTCCCTGTATCAAATACAAATGATAAGAGGCGCACAGGAATCAAGGCAGGATGCAAGCCAATAAATTAATTCGAATAGATATCAAGAACGATTCAAGCAAGTGGATGAGAACCTAAAACTTATCCTAGCTTTATTGCAGGCCTGTTCGATCCCTGAGTTGAAACCGAACGATTTAGTCGAAGACCTGCATGGGCCACCACAAAAACCATGTCATGCCCCAGTCCCAAAAATGCCGAGGGACTAGAGAAGCGTGGCAATGGCCAGCAGCACGCATCGATGGACAACCTAATTTAATGGATCCATCAAGGCATGCTTAAGCTGTAGTCTAGCAGGAAATAGATCCAATGTTACTGGTCACAGACTAATCTAATCTCATCCACAACAGATAATCACAGACTAAATGTCAGAAATAATGCAACAGAATAACTATCAAATCTCAATAAATATCTCGGTGAACAATCCGAGATTATGTCTAATACATCCAAAGCAAATGGACAAGAAATAAAGGAACTGGAAATAGAAACAGAAATAACTGACTACATACGGCCAATGCTCAGGATAAGTCCTCTGGTGCGAGCTCGTCTTCAGGTCCTAGTACAGCTCCTGGAAGTGCTCCGGTACGGGGTATCTTTGGATGGATCTCTTCAGCTATACCTGGAACATAGTCCATTCCAGGTCCTCAGGGGACATAACAAGGTACAGATAATACAAGCCAAAATATAAGTAGTGCAGCAGAATTAAATAAAACAGCAGGGTAAACTATGTAACCAGCTAAGTGATAAATATAAGTTAAGAGCATCACTAGAACTCAGGCTGAGACCGCTACAAGCTCTGTGTCGGGGAGCCGGGTAGCAGTAATAACACGTAAAGGGTCTAGCTCTGCTGGAGAGTCTACGACCTCACACTAATAATATATATATATATATATATATGAAAACAGCCTGTAGCCTGTGTGTCTCTCCCCACCCAATGTAATCCATGTCTCATGTCCATGACACGCAAGATCATAACTAATGCAGCAGTCATATAGTGTCTAGGAATAAACTGTCCATGTCATACCTGTATCCTATGCAGAATCATCGTGAATATCTCAAGAAGATTCTGTCCATGATAGTGTCAAGTGTCCTGGGTTTTGTTGTACTTGATAGGACAATTACCAAGAGTAAGGGTATCATATATCCATCTCTAAATGACGTACCCAACACCGCGTACGGTGTTGGCACCCGACTATGATCGGACACTCGGTACGTCACACATTTCCTAGGTTAAGCAGTTAAAACAAGTTATAACTAAAACAAGGAAATATGCAACAAGACTGTAAAGTTGGTAAGATATACTTGCCCTCTGATATATAACTAAACTAAGAAATATTTAGCAAAGACTGCAAGTTTTGGCGAGGTACACTTGCCTGTGGTTCCGGCTCTGATTTCGGCTCTGACTTCAGTTGGAATTGCAGGCGGTACTCCGGTTGCTGAAACAAACATCACCATCAGATCCAGAAAATATCAATCAGCTAGAAACGCCTGTCCTTGGGTCCAATTTGGAGACAAGGGCAGAAACGACAGTTTCGGGTCAAAACGGGGTCCACATGCGGGCCCGCTTTGCACCGAAAAATACGTCAGGGTCAAAGGTCTCCAAATTCACCAAACTTAGTGTTCACAGGTCAGAAATGCTGATACGAACCCAACGGAACTTTCAGAATTGAATTCCGATGAGTCGATCACAAAATCGCCCGTCGAGCGGGGCCTGTGGGGCCCACGACACGCGATTTTGTCAACGTTCTCAGAATCGAACCAAACTTGACCCACAGGACCAGCGTATCGCTACGAGTCTGATGGCGCAAGTTTCGTCTCGATCCGATGTGTGTACACAAAGTTAGGGCACGTTGCAGAAAAGGCGGATACAGGGCGATGTCCGCGGATACGCGTTGATTCCGGTGTGCACGCACACCCGAATCAGCTTCTGCGAAATCCCACACGTCCGTATCGATGAGGCGCTCGTGTCTGTGAAGAACGCCCGCGATCAAGTCGTCCCGTTTTGCGGGGCATACTCGGTTCCGGGGTAAAACAGGGTCTAGTTTTTTCCTGTTTTTGGATCGCGGTGTGCAATCACCACAGGACGCGATGCCCCGAACAGTTTGTCCGGACACCGAGAGGGTCATACAGGCTTCGCAACGCAATTTGCAGAAATGAAAACGGAGCTACGAGCAAAAAGATACACGCACCTGAAGGGGGTCCTCGGAAACCGGATCGAATTGTGTCCGACACGACACAGGACACGTGTCCTGTGTCGGACACGGGGGGGAAAGGAATTAGGGTTAGGGCTTCAGTCCGAAGCCACTGCCGGAGCTCGACGGGGGTAGCCGGGGCTGTCGGGTCTCCGCCGAATGTGGCCGGGCTCGGGCGGCGCGGTGAAGGTGAGGAGCCGGCGGGTCAAGGCCGGCCGGGGCTCGACGGAGCTCTGGCCCGCTGCTGCTGCTCTCGAGGCCACCGGGAAGGAGGAGGGCGGCGGTGGCTCTGCTAGCCGGAGGAGGGGCGAGGGCGGCGAGGCGTCGGCGGCGCTGGGCAGCGATGGCGGTGGGCGTGGCGGTGTGGCGGCGAGTGGTGGTCGACGGCCAGGGGGAGGTCGAGGGGTATTAATAGGCCGGGGAGGGCCGAGATGGGCGGAGGGCGGCCGGGAAGGGCGGGGAGACGTGGGGGCGTGGCCGGCCAGCGCGACGCGAGGCGGGCGCAGCGGCGCCGGACGCGGCGCGCGAAGCGGGGAGGGGAGCGACGTGGGAGGAGAGAGGGTGCGGGCGGGTGGCGGGTCCGGGTCGGGTCTGCTGGATCCGACCCGACCCGCTAGGGGCTGGGCTCGGGTCTGTTGGGCCGGGCTGGGCCGGCCCAACGGGCTGGGCTGGAGGAAATGGGCCGGGCTGGTTTAGAAATAATAAATAATAATAATAATATTAATAATAATATTATTAATCAGTAAATAATTAAATAAATAACTTTAGGTGTTTTAAAATAGGTCCGGGGTCCGATAAATTCCAGAAAAATTGTCCTAAGTCCAGTTTTTCATTTTACATCCAAAAATATTATTTTCATAATATTTTAAAATCATTTAATATCAATAAAAAAATCATTTAATAATTAAAATCCTATTTTAAATTCCAGAAAATTCCCAGAAAATTCCAGAAAATGGTGAAAAATCTAAATTTAAAATTTTGAAAAATCAGGGTGTTTACAATCTACCCCCCTTAAGAGGATTGTGTCCTCGCAATCAAAGAATAACCGGTCAACAGAGATGACGCGGTCGCAAGCATCGTTTTGAAAATACATCACAAGATACTCAGGGAAATACCGTTTCCCTAACAATAAAAGTTATGCACTTCCAGAGAAATCTAGTTAAAGCAAGAAAATTACAACTTTTTATGAAAACCAGGTTATTATTAACAAGTTTACAAATTACTAGGTTGGGGCTGAGGTCACGAACCAATGGGCACGAACTACAACAAGACTAGAAACGGATAACTATAAATTACTTACGCGCATCAGCTACTCCACGAGTCTGCGCGTTCTCCACTGACGTCGCTGGAGCTTGTCCGTGTCCTTGCAGTTGCTTCCTCTGCTGCTGTTGAGTCTGCCGGAAGAGTGTTGCCTGGGTTACCAAGGGTGGCCTCGGTATTGGTGAAGCTTGCAATGCTGGAGAGGCTGACCGTGGTGCTGGTAACACTTGCTGGTTACCTGTTGGTACTCTGTCTCTACGCTCAGGGCATTCTTTGAATGAATGCTGACTGGATCCGCAAGCTATGCATAATCTCTTCTTTCTTCTGCATTCGTCCTCGGTGTGGCCTCGCTTGCGACAATATGGATAGACAGGTATTGCCGATGGAGATGCTTCTGATGGCTGGTGTAGGTGAGACTTCCTTGCGATTTCTGCCTGTAGCACTACAGCTGGGGCTGATGAGGCGGGTTAAAGATTCGTCACTGCTTTCTCCCGATGCTGAGGATAATCCTTGGCCAAGTGTTCATTGGTTCCGCAAATCAGGCATAATCCCAACTTACGTCTGCACCCGCTCTCAATGTGGCCTTGTTTGTGACAATGTTGACAGGTAGGCAGTACTTGCGGAGATACTTCGGGTGGCTGGTGCAGCTGAGACTTCTTTGGAGTTCCTTCCTGTGGTGTTCCGGCTGGTGTTGATGTGGCTGGTTGGTGAATCACCACTGGTTTCTCTCGACGTTCTTGGCAATCCCTTACCGAATGCTTCTGGGATCCACAAGATAGACATTGTCCCAGTCTGCGTCGGTATTCTTTAGCGATGTGGCCTACCTTGCCACAGTAGTGACAAGTAGGAAGGAATGAGACTCTTGATGCTGTTCTTGGTAGTGGATGTATCTGTGGCCGCTTTGCAGCTCTTTCTTGTTGTGATTGGTCCGGTGCTGACGCATACGACCGCTTTTGGCTGGACTCGATCCTTGTGGTGCACTCCACGGGTCTTGCCACAGTAAGGACGTCCTCGTCGAAGGCGGTTGTATTTGAACTGTTTGGCCTCCGTGACTCCGAGCTAGTTCTATCGATGGAGTTCTCCGTTTGGTTTTGTTGAGCTTCTTGTTGCACCCTTTGATAGGATTGCATCATTATGTAGAACATGCGGAATATCTGCTGTTCGTCCATAGGCGGTCCCAGTGGGAAGAAAGGCATCGGTGGAGTAGGCTGCGTTGAGGGTGAAACGCTATCTTAATGGATTATTGAGGCAGGCTGACTTGCTTGACTGCCTTGTGATGATTGGCCTTCACCGACTGGTATCACATCGTCTTCTTGGGTAACCACAACGGGTTGTGGTGTTTCTTCATGAGCCTCGTTGCTGGCTTGTGGGTCCATTTCCCTGTATCAAATACAAATGATAAGAGGCGCACAGGAATCAAGGCAGGATGCAAGCCAATAAATTAATTCGAATAGATATCAAGAACGATTCAAGCAAGTGGATGAGAACCTAAAACTTATCCTAGCTTTATTGCAGGCCTGTTCGATCCCTGAGTTAAAACCGAACGATTTAGTCGAAGACCTGCATGGGCCACCACAAAAACCATGTCATGCCCCAGTCCCAAAAATGCCGAGGGACTAGAGAAGCGTGGCAATGGCCAGCAGCACGCACCGATGGACAACCCAATTTAATGTATCCATCAAGGCATGCTTAAGCTGTAGTCTAGCAGGAAATAGATCCAATGTTACTGGTCACAGACTAATCTAATCTCATCCACAACAGATAATCACAGACTAAATGTCAGAAATAATGCAACAGAATAACTATCAAATCTCAATAAATATCTCGGTGAACAATCCGAGATTATGTCTAATACATCCAAAGCAAATGGACAAGAAATAAAGGAACTGGAAATAGAAACAGAAATAACTGACTACATACGGCCAATGCTCAGGATAAGTCCTCTGGTGCGAGCTCGTCTTCAGGTCCTAGTACAGCTCCTGGAAGTGCTCCGGTACGGGGTATCTTTGGATGGATCTCTTCAGCTATACCTGGAACATAGTCCATTCCAGGTCCTCAGGGGACATAACAAGGTACAGATAATACAAGCCAAAATATAAGCAGTGCAGCAGAATTAAATGAAACAGCAGGGTAAACTATGTAACCAGCTAAGTGATAAATGCAAGTTAAGAGCATCACTAGAACTCAGGCTGAGACCGCTACAAGATCTGTGTCGGGGAGCCGGTAGCAGTAATAACACGTAAAGGGTCTAGCTCTGCTGGAGAGTCTACGACCTCACACTAATAATATATATATATAAATGAAAACAGCCTGTAGCCTGTGTGTCTCTCCCCACCCAATGTAATCCATGTCTCATGTCCATGACACGCAAGATCATAACTAATACAGCAGTCATATAGTGTCTAGGAATAAACTGTCCATGTCATACCTGTATCCTATGCAGAATCATCGTGAATATCTCAAGAAGATTCTGTCCATGATAGTGTCAAGTGTCCTGGGTTTTGTTGTACTTGATAGGACAATTACCAAGAGTAAGGGTATCATATATCCATCTCTAAATGACGTACCCAACACCGCGTACGGTGTTGGCACCCGACTATGATCGGACACTCGGTACGTCATACATTTCCTAGGTTAAGCAGTTAAAACAAGTTATAACTAAAACAAGGAAATATGCAACAAGACTGTAAAGTTGGTAAGGTATACTTGCCCTCTGATATATAACTAAACTAAGGAATATTTAGCAAAGACTGCAAGTTTTGGCGAGGTACACTTGCCTGTGGTTCCGGCTCTGATTTCGGCTCTGACTTCAGTTGGAATTGCAGGCGGTACTCCGGTTGCTGAAACAAACATCACCATCAGATCCAGAAAATATCAATCAGCTAGAAACGCCTGTCCTTGGGTCCAATTTGGAGACAAGGGCAGAAACGGCAGTTTCGGGTCAAAACGGGGTCCACATGCGGGCCCGCTTTGCACCGAAAAATACGTCAGGGTCAAAGGTCTCCAAATTCACCAAACTTAGTGTTCACAGGTCAGAAATGCTGATACGAACCCAACGGAACTTTCAGAATTGAATTCCGATGAGTCGATCACAAAATCGCCCGTCGAGCGGGGCCTGTGGGGCCCACGACACGCGATTTCGTCAACGTTCTCAGAATCGAACCAAACTTGACCCACAGGACCAGCGTATCGCTACGAGTCCGATGGCGCAAGTTTCGTCTCGATCCGATGTGTGTACACAAAGTTAGGGCACGTTGCAGAAAAGGCGGATACGGGGCGATGTCCGCGGATATGCGTTGATTCCGGTGTGCACGCACACCCGAATCAGCTTCTGCGAAATCCCACACGTCCGTATCGACGAGGCGCTCGTGTCTGTGAAGACCGCGCGCGACCAAGTCATCCCGTTTTGCGGGGCATACACGGTTCCGGGGTAAAACAGGGTCTAGTTTTTTCCTGTTTTTGGATCGCGGTGTGCGATCACCACAGGACGCGATGCCCCGAACAGTTTGTTCGAACACCGAGAGGGTCATACAGGCTTCGTAACGCAATTTGCAGAAACGAAAACGGAGCTACGAGCAAAAAGATACACGCACCTGAAGGGGGTCCTCGGAAACCGGATCGAATTGTGTCCGACACGACACAGGACACGTGTCCTGTGTCGGACACGGGGGGGGGTAGGAATTAGGGTTAGGGCTTCAGGCCGAAGCCACTGCCGGAGCTCGGCGGGGGTAGCCGGGGCGGTCGGGTCTCCGCCGAAGGTGGCCGGGCTCGGGCGGCGCGGTGGAGGCGAGGAGCCGGCGGGTCAAGGCCGGCCGGGGCTCGGCGGAGCTCTGGCCCGCTGCTGCTGTTCTCGAGGCCACCGGGAAGGAGGAGGGCGGCGGTGGCTCTGCTGGTCGGAGGAGGGGCGAGGGCGGCGAGGCGTCGGCGGCGCTGGGAAGCGGTGGCGGTGGGCGTGGCGGTGTGGCGGCGAGTGGTGGTCGACGGCCAGGGGGAGGTCGAGGGGTATTAATAGGCCGGGGAGGGCCGAGATGGGCGGAGGGCGGCCGGGAAGGGCGGGGAGACGTGGGGGCGTGGCCGGCCAGCGCGGCGCGAGGCGGGCGGAGCGACGCCGGACGCGGCGCGCGACGCGGGGAGGGGAGCGACGTGGGAGGAGAGAGGGTGCGGGCGGGTGGCGGGTCCGGGTCGGGTCTGTTGGATCCGACCCGACCCGCTAGGGGCTGGGCTCGGGTCTGTTGGGCCGGGCTGGGCCGGCCCAACGGGCTGGGCTGGAGGAAATGGGCCGGGCCGGTTTAGAAATAATAAATAATAATAATAATATTAATAATAATATTATTAATCAGTAAATAATTAAATAAATAACTTTAGGTGTTTTAAAATAGGTCCGGGGTCCGATAAATTCCAGAAAAATTGTCCTAAGTCCAGTTTTTCATTTTACATCCAAAAATATTATTTTCATAATATTTTAAAATCATTTAATATCAATAAAAAATTATTTAATAATTAAAACCCTATTTTAAATTCCAGAAAATTCCCAGAAAATTCCAGAAAATTGTGAAAAATCCAAATTTAAAATTTTGAAAAATTAGGGGGTTTACAAAATGCTATAGGGATATGGTTGGTACTGGACTGCAGGCGAACGTGAGAAGCAATGCATATTAACAGTTTGTGCAATGGTTGAAGGGGACATGGGCGGCCATTAAAATGTAGCTCAGCTACAGACCGATCAAGGAACTGGAGGAGAAGGTCAGAGACCTGCAAGCGGTGCAGCTTCAGCTAAAGGCAGATACGTAGAATCCGGACCTAGAGGCCATGGAAAATTGCTGGTTGAGGAGGTCAGTTTGTTGCGAATGGCAGATAAAATTCAACATGCCCAAAGAGCTTAATGCTCTTGCCTCGATGGTGGGGACAAGTACACCAAATTCTTTTTTGATGTGGTCAAAATAAGGCAGGACCACAATCGTAATTATCGTCTGCTAAAGAGAGGAAACAAAGATGTTTCTACAGCTCATGACATCTGATTAGAGGTAGTCAAGTACTATATTTATTTATATAACCAACATGACTATATGACTACGTTTTCTTGTCTTGTTTGCTAAAGACATATCATGCCACAGTCCTAAAATACTGAGGGACTAGTCATGTGGCAATGGCCAGCAGCACAACTTCAATGGGTAAATCCAATTTAATAGAACCGTTAAAGTGCACTTAAGCTGTATTATTTAAATAATATAATAAACGTCTAAGTCTCAATCCATAATGTAATAAAATACAAGAATGGACAACATATATCCTGGTATGCTACTACCAAAATAAGAAGAATTAGCGACGTTACCAGCGACACTGTAAATGTACGTCACTAAACTTTACTAATTTAGCGACGTCAGATTAAAAATTCACAAAATGAAGCAGTCTATGAAGAGTAGCGACTAGTATTAAGTACTACAAGAAATCGCATAGCTAAACGTAGTTAAAAGTCGCAATGGACAAAATATTTACGATGTTTGGCGACGTGGCTTTTTTTAGCATCGTTAAATGATTAATTTTGATGACGTATGTACTGGATGTCGCTAAATTATTTAATATACCCTTCTCAAGTCACTTTTCCCCATTCTTTGTTGCTCAAAATTTTTGATCCGGCCCTAAATCGAAATTACCCCCACCGCCGTGAGCTCCCCCTACCGTGCCCCCCACTACCGTGAGCTCCCCCTACCGTCCTCCCTGGCACTTTGGCTCCCTATTGCGGTGACCCCCTCCGTGCTTCGGCTCCCCATATCGTTGTGACCCCCTCTGTGTTCCAACTCCCGACCACATTAGAACCGGCCCATCCCCTCCATCGTGACCCCCCCCCCAATTACCCCTCCTTGCTCCAGCTCCCCACCGCCTTTGACGCTCTCTCCCATTCTCAGGTAAACCCTAAGCCTAATTCATTTGACATTGTCATAGACACACATTGACACTGATTCTCTTGACACTGACACAGAGACACACTAACACGACCACGAACACACTTTAATTCTCAGGTTAACTAAGGTTTGTTTTGTCAAGTATCCTACGGGGATGGTGCTATATAAAAAGAATAAGTACTCATGTGATGCGAGGATTGAGGTTTAACTAGGATTGGTTTTCTCAAATTAAGAAAAAATTTAAAGGACATAATTTTATCGAAATGAAATTTACCAAAAATTTCTACAAAATTATAATATATAAATAATTTAATATAAATAAAAAACTAACAATATTATAATTTTATTGAATAGAGTAATTGTGTGATGTGAGGATTGCGGTTTAATTAGGGTTGGTTTTGTCTATGACAATCTTTTTGCTTAACCCCTAGCTTGTGGTCTAACTCACTCCTTGTCGGACTTATGGTGCAACATTTTGTGTACGTATATAAGTGTTTTTATGGATATGGATATTGAGTTTATATGTGTTTGTAGGTTTTAGAATCAAGAAAATATAAAATTGACTAGAAAAATATCCTAAAAATTCTTAACTTCAAAAACTTCCTAGAACAAAATATTCCTCATAACTTTATCCTTCATGAATAGGTTTATCCTAGAAATTCTAATACTTGATTATTTTTTAGAATTATGCCAGTTAAGTGCTTGACACTAAAACCATTATGGATCTCTCTATATTGATCGGAGCTAGCTTTTAGAAATTCTAGAAATTCTAAAACTTGAGTGAGGGATGTGTGTGTGTGTGTGTGTGTATTCTATGTTTAAGTGAGGGATGAGTGGCCTACAGTGAGAGTTACTAATCTCTATAGATATATACATATATAAGGCTATAGAAATATATAGTTATAGAAGTAGGTATAAATATGTGTTGAGTGTCAAGAGTGAGTAGCCAAGAGTGTATGTTGGTACCAAGATACCAAGTGTCAAGTATAGTTAGTGTCATGGATATTTAAAACTGTATCCTAGTGTCAAGATACAAGAGAGTATCAATGTGATATTGTGTACCATGGTATGTAATATCCACATGATACACAAATACCGAGATTTCATCAACACCTATATGTATATTGGACACTCCAAGGTCAAGTGTTCCTTGTGGGCTCACAAGGAACACATGACGATAGAGATATCATTATCTCTTATGTCAAGTGTCCACGTCAGCCCGAAGTCTCATGTGAGCTTTTATTTGAAAAGTAAATTTACATCTGTAAACATTTTTTAGGCTTTTAGAGTTCTACCAATTTCTAAAAAATTGTAGAAAAGATAAAGAACGAAAGGAGTAAAAAATCGTAAAAAAACAAAGAACAAAAAAACATGGATTTTTTTTTATAATATTTAGACTTTTCTAGTATTTTTCGAAAAAACATTTTTTGGTGCTAGTGTATGTGTGTAGGTGAGTGTGTGTGTGAGTGTGAGTGAGTGTTTAGATATATATATATATATATATATGTATATGAGTTTGTGTGTATATTAGTATATATATTTATATATATATATGTATGAGTGTTTGTGTGTGTGGTTGTGTGTTAGTGAGTGTGTGTGAGAGTGTGTGTGTGAGGGTGTGTGAGAGTGAGTGTGTGTGAGTGAGGATATATATATATATATGTTTGAGTGTGTGTATATGTATATATATACATATATTAGTGTGTATATATATATAGATATATGGGTGTTTATATATGTATATAGATATGTGCGTGTATATGTATATGTGTGTGTGTGTTAATATATATGCTAGTGTGTGTGTGTGTGTTTGAGAGTGGGAGGGGGGTGGACTGCTCACTGCTCAGCAGCAGCTAGGCAGTGCAGCTGCAGCAGCAGCAACTTGCTGCACCAGCAGCAGGCAGCAGCAGTTTTTAAGGAGGGGCAGCAGCAGCAGTTTTTAGGAGGAGAGCAGCAGCAGATGCAGCATTCATAGCAGCAGCAGCAGCAAATGCGAGGGAGAGAGAGAGGTATATATATATAGATATAGATAGTTAGATAGAATGATGGATAGATAGATAGATAGATGCCTAGATAGATAGATAAATAGATATGTAGATAAATAGTTAAATAGTTAGATAGGTATTAGATAGTTAGATTGTTAGATACATAGATAGGTAAATATTTAGATAGATAGATTAGATTGATAGATAGCTAGATAGTTATTTAGATAGATAGATAGGTACATGCATAGTTAGATAGTTAGATTGATAGCTAGTTGATAGATAGATAGTTAGATAGATTGGTAGATAGATACGTAGATATCTAGATAGTTAGATATTAGATATCTAGATAGATATATATTAGTAGATAGTTAGATAGCTAGATAAATAAATAGCTAGGTAAATAGATAGACACATAGTTAGATAGCTAAATAAATAGATAGCTAGGTAAATAGATAGACACATAGATAGATAGCTAGATAGATGGATAGATGTTAGATAGATGGATACATGGATAAATAAATAGATAGATATTTAATAGATAGGTAAATAGGTATTAGATAGATAGATAGATACATAAATAGGTAGATAGATGGATATCTATATAGATAGTTATATAGTTAGATAGATAAATATCTAAGGTATAGATATATACATACCTATAGCTATATATATCTATAGATATCTAGAGAGAGAGAGAGATAGATTTATAAATAGATATATACATAGCTAGATAGATAGTTAGATATCTAGATACATATATATATATATGTATAGGTAAGGTAAGGTATTGGGTATATATATATAGGTATATGCCTATATGTATTTGATATCTATATTTTAGCCTAGATTATAGCTAGATATATATGTTTATGCATAGTAAGTTAGCTAGAGGGGTAATCGGTTGAGTTTAGAGCGGTATCTCAATACCTTGAGATACCGAGGTATCTCAATACCTTGAGATAACCAAGGTATTGAGTTTCGAGCGGGATTTTTGAGCATTAGCCTAGGAATAGTATTGGAGTGAATTTTATACGCTTATGTGTATATATTTACGCGTGCTAGCATAGGTTTTAGTGGGTTTAGGTGGGGTGCGTAGCCTAGGTTGAGGTATCGGATACCGAGGGTATCCCGGTATCTCAAGGAGGCGAGTTTGAGGGTTTATTAGCCTAATGAGCTCGGTTTGACCTAGAATTTCAGGAGCACCCTAGTTTGACCTAGACTTGACCGTAGTTGACTCGGTTGACCGCCAAAGTCAACTTTTGACCTAGTGTTGACCCAGAGTTGACCTTTTGGACCCAGAGTTGACTTTTTGACCAGATTTCATCGGTTTGGCCTGTTTGACCTAGAACGACCCTAGAAGCCTATTTTTAGTTATTTTATATCTGGTTAACTCTTTAGAACCCTGTTTAACCTTGCTTTTCGCATAGGTCCTTGCGACACCGGTTCGGATCGCCAGTTGCTCAGGACGTCAGGCGAGTACATTCTCTGATAGTTTTCATTATCTGATGATTATTATGATTCAGCTTCTAGTATAGTATCATCTGATTATTCTGGCACAACACGGGACACTGAGTGGTATTTCTGGATTCATTTACTTGCGACACGTACATTCCATGTTTCTGGCCTCTATTCTGGAATCACTACTGGCATCACCTACAGGCATCACTACAGACATCATTCATGTTCAGGCTGGACTCATCTTGATTTGCGTGTCGGGTCTTTGATCCACTTGTATTAGTCGGGGCGGGGAAATACTCGAGTAGACATGTAAATATTTCTATCTGGAATCATCAGGAATTATTCCCTCTGGTCTAATCTGGAATGATAGCAGCCGCGCACCCAGTGCGCGGTGAGCCGTACTTATCCCTAGCCGTTTACATGTCGAAACAAGTATTTCAAAGACACCGAGTTCATTCTTTATAGTCTGGACTCTCATACATTTCTTGACTTGTCTCACTTACATGTTTCTGGACTTGACTCACTATATGTTTTTTATGCTGGACTCATTACACATTCATGTGCACGGACTTGATCTTAGCTTAGATTTCTTGTATCTTACAGTTATTACTATCTTGTTTCTGATATTACTGCATCTTTATCTTTATGCACCAGTGACATATATATTTCTTGTTCCATACTTTATTTTATTCTCCTTGCTACTTGCTATAACTATTTTATAGTTTTTATCATTTAAATGGAACTGTTGTTAGAGATGTACTTGCTCCAGTCCTGACTGGACATATTTTTTAGAGTATCCGGAGGATTGGTGTCCGACATTTTATGGACCTGATCCTGTCGATGGTGCAGACAGGGACCCTCTAGTTTAGGAGTGATTTCCGGGTTGGTAGCCGGGATCACTAGGACCTTGTCATTGTTTTTGTTAGCTTTTAGTACCGGATTTGTCTCCGGTTTTGGATTGAGACCTTGTATTGTATATTATTTGGACATTGTTGTATTATTATTTGATGTTGTGGTTATTGTAGTAGTTGTTGTTGGTTAGACTTTGGAGTTGTTGGTCTTCTTTGTTATCTTATCGTGCTTAGATTCGTGATTGAGTACTTGATTATCATTATGATATTGCTCCTCCATTTGGACTTGAGATCTTGACAGGTTTATATATTGATTGCGTGGTTGCCCTCCTTTTGGAGAGGTCATGACAGATTTTTTGTGAGTTATCTAGATAGTTGACCTAGACAGCGTTCTACCGCCGATGCTGCGACGTAGGCTGGACGTACCCACGACTCATGCCCGATTTTTCGGGTGTGGGTCGTGACACCAACCCAATACCTTGGGTATCGACCCAATACTTTGGTATTACCTTGGTATCCCAAGGTAATCCAACGCCTCTTAACATATAGCTAATACATAAATATAAACCCCTAACCAATATACTAACTATAACCATATACTAACTACTAACTTATATTATGTATCACTACATCATATAATACATATATATGATATAGTATATATATATGATATTTTACTTAGCTAATAGTCTAACTAGCAGGCATATATATATATATATACATATATATATATATATATACATATATATATATATATACATATATATATATATATATCTACTATTTAAAGAACAAGACAACTATATACATAACTATTTAACAATAAACTAACACTAAAATTAACTAACCATACTAACATCTATACACTGAACACTAAACTAACCATTAGCTATCTACCCATCAAACAAATACCTCACTAAACTAACTAAATCTGAAACTAAACCTTGCAGATATTGTGCATACTGAGAAAGGCTGATACTGTGCTGAATGGATACAGTGTTGCACACTGAACTATGCAATTTGATATCCTGTTGATACTTGAATGCCCAACTTCTCTCCCTCTTGCTATGGACACAGAGCAACACTAGTTGCTTCTTTCCCTTTACTGTGCAGAATACTGTACTGCAGTTACTGAATCTGCCCGATCTTGATGATACTCGGTGTGGGAGCTACAGTGCTCGACACAGTTGCAGGAGCTTCCTACTATTGGATGGGTGCTGCAGCGTGCTGTAGTTGATCCTGCTAACTACTTACTTGTACTGCCCTCTCTCTGCACGAGCTCCATGTTGGAGCTGCTACTGCCTCTTCATGCTGCTGCTGCTAAGGACTGCCCTGTGCTAAAATCCTCTCTTGCTACTGCTTGATGTGCAGCAGCAGAGTGCTGATACTGCACCTGATGCAGTTGCTGCCTCCCCTTGCTGCTCTCTCATACACAACACACAACCACTTGCACACATACATGACCTCTATGAATTAATCTATAGGTATCAATCTAACTATATGCATATATATATATATATATATATATATATATATATATATATATATATATATATATATATATATATATATATTCTCTCTATATCAATTTTTATATATATATCAACACATATACATTTATACATGTATCTATATATCAATCAACATAATATCAATATCTACTCTTCTATGCATATGTGAACACACACACACACACACACACACACACACACACACACATATATATATATAGACACTAATACACACACACACACATATATATATATATATATGTGTGTGTGTGTGTGTGTGTGTGTGTGTGTGTGTGTGTGTGTGTGTATATATATATATATATATATATATATATATATATATATATATATATATATATATATATATGCTTGTGTGTGTGTGTGTATTTATATATATATATATATAAATACACACACACACACGCATATATATATATATATATATATATATATATATATATATATACATATATATATATATACATATATATATACATATACATATACATATACACTTACATACACACATATAGACACACACATATACACTTAACTATATACATACTCACATATACACTAGATATCTCCTATTTACACTTAGCTACCTATACACATCTATAAGATATAATACAAATACACACTCATATATATATATATATATATATATATATATATATATATATATATATATATATATATATATATATATATATATATATATCATATTATATATATATATATATATATATATATATATATATATATATATATATATATATAATTTAGAGCAAACAAACCAAATACGTGGAGTGTACCGCACCCGTATCACACTAACTCTATGATACGCTTGTGATACGGCCCTAACACACAACCAAACGCATCTCCATGGACACAAAGAAGTCTAATACACTAAATATGAACAATACATATAGTAATTAGATCAACTACATGTCCGTGTCATAATGTGATATGCACAAGTCCCCGTGTCGGAGGAAAACCCCCAAAATCAACCTGTGTCATCAAATTAAGGAGATACGGCCTATACGTACCCAATTATAGACACGAAACTAGCCACAAACAAGCAATCATATGTTAATTTGATCTATTAGACCAATTGACAAATACCACATGTGCCAATCTCGAAATTCTCCCAAAATTGATACCAAAATGCACATAACGTCCACTATAGGTCTCCTGTGAACCTAAAACAAATTCCTATGAGTAGCCTATGTATGTGGGTTGGGTTCTTATGGTTAAATCTCAAATTTAGAGTCTACTAAAAGATAAAAAATTAAAATATACCTATTGGGAGATGGATTCCCAATAAAAAGTCTCCAAATAAAATGTAGCTCCTCTGCTTGTAGATCTTGGCCTCCTCCTTGTTGCTCCTTGCTTCCTTCTTATAGATCCTTGATGTAGAATCCTCCAATAAAGAATTAGAGAAGGAATTTGTGAATAAATTGGTAGAAAATTGATGAGGGAATGAAAAAAATTGGATAGAAGGGAAAACTAGATCTAATAGAATTGGAAATAAAATAAGAGAGGCACTCTCTCCTCCCTCTATGGCTGGCCCTAGCCCTCTTCCTAAGCAAGTATAAAATATCCTAATTATCCTTTGGGGCCTCTCTTTGAGAAATTAATTAGGAAGGGAAGGTTCTAGTCTAATGGTTTCACTAATTAATACAACCTCCTAATCCATGGGCCTAATTCATAGGCTCAGTCTAAACTCATCTAAAATATTGGGTTCATACAACTAATAAATAGTTTATGTCTACTACACAATTCTAAAATAAATCTACAACTAGCAATCAATAAATAATATAACAAATAATTAATCATGCATGCACAATATTTAAATACAACCAATCCTAAAATTTAAAAATACCCAAGTCAATTACCAAACTATCCATGAATGAAAAGTGAGGGTGACAAACCTACCTACCTTAGAAAAATTTTGTCCTCGAAATTAAGGAAGAAACTAACTACCAAAAGCAAACAATATAATGCAAGAAAGAATTATACCTCACGGCTCGAACATATATGGATATCGCTGGCGCATCTCGGCCTCTCGCTCCAAGGTACTCTCTCCTGGCGAGTGATGCCTCCACGCGACACGCACCAAAGGAATCGTCTGGTTCCTCAACCCCTTCTCTCTTTGATCCAGAATCTCCACTGGCTGCTCTGGATAGCTAAGAGTAGGGCCCACTTCTATCTCCGAGTGATCCAACACATGACTGGGATCTGCTACATACCGTCTCAACTATGACACGTGAAACATGTTGTGCACTCCGTCCAATGCAGGTGGTAAGTCTAGTCTGTATGCAACTGCACTGATCCTCTCAAGAATACTGAAAGGTCCGATGAATCACGGACTAAGCTTTCCGCCTCCACTGAAACGAATCGTGCCACGTGTCGGAGAAATCCTTAAGAAAATTAGACCGCCAACCTAGCACAAAACACAACCTTAGCACTCTAACAAAACAAACTATCAAACACAAGCAATATAAAACAAAAATCTATACCTCAAACTCCAAAGGTCTCCAGTGGCTATCGGCCCAATGTCGCTGTCTGTCCTGCGCCACTCGAAGTCTATCCCTAATAAGCTTCACCTTTTCGGCTGCATCCACTACCATCTCTGGTCTTAATAAAGCTCTCTCACCAATATTATTCCAGGATAACGGAGTGCGGCATCTTCGTCCATACAATTCCTCGAATGGTGACATCTCGATGTTGGCTTGGTAGTTATTGTTGTATGAAAACTCTACCAAGTGAAGGTGATCCTTCCAAGAACCTCCAAGATCCAAAACACAGGTGCGTATCTAGTCCTCGAAAGTTTAAATAGTCCTCTCCGACTGTCCGCCAGTCTGAGGGTGACATGTGGTACTAAACATGAGCTTAGTGCCCAAGCTAGCCTGCAAACTCCTCTAGAAGTGGGACGTAAAGTGACTATCCTGATCCGAGACTATGCTCACTAGAACACCATGTAATCTGACAATCTGGCGCAGATACATCCCTGCGAGCTTCTTCGTAGATGTACCCACTTTAAATGGCAGAAAGTGGACAGATTTGGTCAACCTATCCCCGATGACCCAAATCGCATATTTACCACCTGGAGAATACGAAAGTCCCGATACAAAATCCATGGTCACATGCTCCCATTTTTACGTCGGAATGGATAAAGGCTGAAGCAATCCACCTGGCCTCTATCTCTCTGTCCTTACCTGCTGGCAAACTAAGCATATATATACGAAGCTAGCTACCTCCCTGTAAACCCCCTCACCCAAAATAGGTATTTTGTGTATTTTTTATATTATTATATTTATTATAGATTATTTTAAATATTGAATTACTTTAGAGTATTCTTTTAGTTAATTAGAAAATAAATTTTTAGTATATTTACTTATGTAAATATTTAATTAGAATTATTTTTAGACTATTTTAGATTTTTGGAGATTTGTTTTAGAATTTTTAGGTAATTAAAACATATGGAACATAAATTTCTAGGACTTCTATGATTTACTATGAGACTATACTCGCATGTTGTTCCTACCAAATATTTATTTTAGGTTAAAATATTTAATTATATTTTTTTGTAATTTATTTAGAAATTTAAAAAATTTATTTAGATATTTGAAATTATTTAGGATTTATTTGGTTATATATAGTCTTAATATTAGATAGATGCTAATTTAGTGTTAATAGATATTAATAAGATTATATATAAATTAATTGTATTATCTTTAATTCTATTTAAGATTATAAATTATTGAGATAAACTCAAACTCTATTTTAAATTAATTCAAATCCTGAGCCTACTAGGAAAGCAACTTCAATCATATCATATATATCCTTATTTAAACTGATCCTATTCATATCCAAATTAACCAATCCTAGTCGTATTCAATTTAGTAGTCTCCACCATTATAAATACCTCATCCTTCATATTTTTCTTTCCCAAATTTACCTTTTTTCGTCCAAAAAGAGTCAAAATTCGTCATAAATTCAGCCTCATTTTCTAGTATGTTATGACGACTTAAAAAGACGATATCTTCTAGTTCCGGACTCCAAATGTGCTCCAGTTTTTTTTATTAGAACTATATCAAGGTTAGTTTTCTGAATATATAAATTATTCTAATAATTTATGAACCTATATTTTTCAAAAAATTCTAAAAGTGCCTGTTGTCCAAAATTAGACACATTTTCGTATTTTTGAGATTTCGGGATATCCCGAACTCGGAATTACGAGCCGTTTGAAGTTTTAAAAATATGACATACTAAAATTTCATAAAATTATTTTTACAAAATTTAATATGCAAGTTTAATCCACTATAAAATTCGTGCAACGTAGACGTAAGTAGAAAACTACCCAAAACTTTCATTTGTGCGCCCTTGTGGCCATAACTCTTAATCGACTTGTGATTTTATGAAACCGTCAATTCCAGTGTTTATGTAGTATTCAAATCTATAGGATTCTACACACAAATCCAATATTTGAGTTGATTAACTTTTTGGTCAACGGATTGCCTCGATTTGCGTGCCACGGATCATAAATCCGTAAAGTTGACTTTCTTTGGACAAAAATTAGGGTTTAACAAAAAAATTAGATTATAATAAGATTATAATATTATTTTAGGTTATTTTATTCAGAATTAAAATAGATTAAAATTGAAGAACCTATTCACCAACTTTTGTAACCTAACTTGTTTAATTTATGTGATGGGTAGATCGGACGACGCCTTGAGTTGGAACTTCATTCTTTTTCAGACCAGGGAAGATACCTTACCAAATTATTTACAGTACTTTGCATATTTATTATATTTTTATATATTCATTGTATTTCTGTATAATTATTGCATGTGTAGTTTTTTCAGTCATTACTATATATTTGATATGTTGACACACACTTGACACCTAGTATCATGCGAGAACAATCATTAGGCGTATGGGCTTTAACCACTCTGATAAACTGTAGTATATAGCTCACACTACCCCCGCGGTATGTCAATTTCTGATGTTCTAGACGGGTGTGTGAGTTGTGAGGATAAGATCGAGTAGCCTACCCTTGCCCATACGTCAAAAAGTTGTCCTCATTTGCATTCATATAGATTGTCTTGTACAGCGTACTTATATATTTTCAAACATTATGCATGTTTACTGTATTCAAATTGGCATGCTTCTATGTATCTTGTTACGTCTCTCTGAGGACCTGGTCCCTTTCCAGGTGTAGATGTTCATGACTATTCGCAGGAGCACGGATCATGACTTACCACTTATCTCTTCCGAGGAGGCCTTACCTTCTGAGCATCCTTGATTATCTCTAGCGATGGATCTCCTTCGCTGATACACTTCTATCATCACCTTATTTTATATTAGAGATTTTACTCTTCTCTCTCACTTTAGTATGGATATAGTCATTGGAAGTGGATTTGTCTCCACCCAACTATTAGTTTTAGATTATTCAGACTCATTATTCTAGTTTAGTTATTTTCTTTTTGTGACTTGTTATTGGATGAGATTTAGTATATCGGTAACTTGTGATAATATTTATACCACATGTGAGTTTATATTCATATTACAACGTACGTATATATTATGGTATCCATATATTGGAGTTGCCATATACATATGGCTGGCATGCTTATGTGTGCCTAGTCCTACGTATTTTAGGACTGGGGCATGACATGTTTTTATGGTGGCCCATGCAGGTCGAGAGTATATTGTCTCGGTTACGTTACTGTACCGAGCAAGCCTGCGCATAGGATTAGAATATAGGATCTCATCCACTTAATTATCACCGTCCTTGATTTTATTTCGTAATCTTATTTGACTGCTTGTACTGCATCTTGCTTGATCCCTTCTCAACATCAATCTTCTCTCTTGCTTGATAGAGGTTAGGAAGATGACTTGTACTAGGTATATACACTCTAGTATTCAATAACACTATTAGTTAAATTTTTATAAGGTTGGTAGTATGCCTCATAACCTAGTATCACATAGTCTTTTGACCCATTAATGAAATATAAATGAATGACACCAACTATAGGCTTGCATAATAAGATAGTGCTTATCTAGACTATAAACTTTAGTGTTTATCTAGACTGTAGAACTTAAAGGCCCATACACCCATTTGGTTGACTTTAGACTTAGACAAGAAATTAGTATAGCAACTATATAGGCACGACACCGGTCTTCTTGATGAACTTAAATTATTCTGTACCTTCCTCCATCATAATCAAGCGTACTTATATTTTATGAACTACCTCTACTTATGCTGCTATTATAGCCTAGTTTTGCAAGCTTATTCTTTTATTAAGCTAGTTCATCACATATGTATTATTGGGGGCCCACACTAATACTTTGTCTAAATCAGAATTAGTGCATTATGGTCTGATCAACCGTAGTGTGCTTGGTTCGCTCTTTGTATCACTACTTTAGGTGAATTGAGATATAGTTGACTCAACTTGTTAGACGGATATACTTGCCCTCTAGACTGGTCAGAGCATATCATGTCAGGTACATATCTGATATGAACATGTCATGTACATATCTGATATGAACATGCGTATAGAAATTTACTAAAATAAGATTTCAATCCACAACTGCCTTGGCAACTCCCTTTTAAATTTTCTAATCCCTTTAAATCCCGTACTTGTATTATATCACCTCCTCCTTGAATTTTTTATTGTTGTTTTCGTCTTCTCCTATTTCAGAAAGGCGAACGTTCATGCTTACTATAAGTTTGATACACGAATAGTACCAGATATACCCCATAGGCCAAGCACTCATTATGACAAATATAGGAGAGCAGACACAGGAAGCCGTAGATACAGGTACGACCTTTAGTTATGTCATGACCCGCACCCGAAAAATCAGACATGAGTCGTGGGTACGTCCAGTCTACGCCGCAGAATCGGCGGTAGAACGTTGTAAAGGTTCGTTCTATGTCACAATCTATATCTCACAAAACCTGTCAATATAACCTCTCCAAAATGAGGGCAACCACGCAATATATATATATATGCCTCAATCACAATAACTAGGGGAAGAGTAAAAGCACGATAAGATATCCACAACGAAATAAGAACCAAAGAGAGCAATACAATATCCAAAATATACAGTCCAAGTCTACAATATCTCACAGCAGCAAAATAATAAGTACAATCATCCAAAATAGCAACTGAGAACAACCCAGAAAAACCCACCTAGCTAACTAGGTCGCTAACGACGTCTCCTCGACGGGCTCCTCCTCAGTCTCGGAGTCACAACACTCCTCGACGCCCGGCCCGTAGAATATCGGGCAGAAATCCTCAGGATCCTCTGGAAAAAAATATGCCCAGTAAGGACTAGAGCGAAGTACATAACTCTGAAAGCAACTCCAAATATATGGTAAGGTGTATATGACTAGCAATAGAAAAGTATACAAGATGCACAGAAAATAAATACATGATGGAGCAGATAAAGTAGCTACAATGTAAACTGAAGAACAATGCAAGTAGTAGAGAAGTAACTGCATGTGAGAAAACAGGAATACTAGCTAAGTGTCTTGAGCACAAGTTCGTTATATGATCGGCTTAGGTTGCACATGAATAAACTATGATAACTCCGTTATGCGTGAGTTGCATAACCGACATACACATGAATACTGTTTGGCTTTGATCACATAACCAACTCCTACTCCCCTCCCCTACTAATACTCTTGGATCCAACCACGATATGCTACATACATGATAAATAACTCGCGCACATGAAGGCGAGAGCACACGAAGCACATGAGAATCAATACCCGAAGCACATGATGAAATACACGTGATAGAGTACCCGCTGAATACGGTAAGGGAGATAACATCTCATGACGGGATCCACTAGTACCAGCTCGTGTAACAATGTGTCAGAATCAAGTATTACAGTTCTAGAACAGGTGATATAAATGCTATCATGAAATAAAAATGATCAGAGGTAGGTACTCGCTTGACGTCCTGAGCAACTGATGAGGATCGAGATCTGGACTGGCGTCACAAGAACCTATTACAAAAAGCAAGATTAAAGTGGGTTCTATGGATTTAAACTGATATAAAATAACTAAAAATAAGGTTCTAGGGTTATTCTAGGTCGAACGGATCAAACCGGTGAAATTTGGGTCAAAAAGTCAACCCGGGGTCCAAAAACTCAACTCTGGGTTAAAACTAGGTCAAACATTGACTTTTACGGTCAACGAGAACAATTATGGTCAATGCTAGGTCAAACTAGGGTGCCCCTAAAATTCTAGGTCAAAACTATCTAATTAAGCTAGTAAACCTTCAAACTCGCCTCCTCGAGATACCGGGATACCCTCGGTATCCAATATCTCAACCTAGGCTACGCACCCCGCCTATACCCGCTAAAACCTATGCTAGTACGCGTAAATATATATACCAATATATAAAAACCTAACTCTAAATTCAAACCTAGGTAATTGCTCAAAAACTCCGCTCCGATACTCAATACCTTGGGTATCTCAAGATATTGAGATACCTTGATATCTCAAGGTATTGAGATATCCCTCATCTCTCACTAACACTACTAACTAGCTATCTAACTATGCTTATATACACCTAGGTATATATATCTAGGCTACCATATATATATATATACAATCACATATGCATATATACCTAGATATCTATATATATACAGCACACAACACACATACTTATATACCCATACACATATATACATCTATATCTAGTTATATCTAAACTATCTATCTATCTATCTATCTATCTATCTATCTATCTATATATAGCTCCCTTTCTCCCTTGCTACCTGCGACTACTGCTGAGGTAAACCACGCTGCTGCTACTCCTGCCTAGGCCGCTACTGCTCGCTGCCAAGGTCGCTGGCTGCTGCTAGTGCAGCAATTGCTGCTGCTGATGCTGCATACAGCTGTTGCTGCGCTTGCTCCGATGTAGTGCTGTCGCGGAGCACTGTCGCTGCTGCCGCGGTGCTGTGCCCGCCTGCAGCTGCGATTGTTGCTCGTTCTGCTGTTACTGCTGCAGTTGCTAGTTGCTGCTGCGGCAGCGATCCCCCCTCGCTGCGACACACCACATGCACACACACACACACACACACACACACACACATATATATATATATATATATATATATATATATACACACCAACATATATACATATATAAGTACACACACACACATACAAATACGCAAGCACACACACACTTATATATACAAACACATATATCTATATATATATAAACACACTCTACATATATATATACTAACACACATACTCATATATATATATATATATATATACACACACACACACACACACATATATATATATATATATACACACATACACACACACAAAAATATGCCACCAACGCACGCCCAACGACCCCCTATACGCACAAACACACACACACATATATATATATATATATATATATATATATATATAATATAACCCGAGAACTCTAGCACATACTCCCCGAAGCTAACCCAACCGCACGCACAAGCCCGAAACCAAGAAACTAAGTCAAAATGACAATTCGGTCATTTCGACGAACACGTGGTGTACGGTTCACAAAATCTCGTAAAACGCACACCAAACCTACTCGGAATCGGCCTAAAATTTACCCACGGGTTCTAAACGATATCTAGATCCTAGAAAAAAACTAACTCGTCGATTCTAGGTCTGTGGCAAAAATGCGCACGCACATAGAATCGGCGACGACAAAAACCTCCAAATCGCCCGAAACGCCCATTTCTCTGTGACACGACTTCACGTGTCCGAACGGAGACATGTACTAATCCTCAAGACACCCGAGCATGTCTACTTAGATCCGTCTAACCTAGGGTATCACCCAACATTGGGCCAATCTCGAATTCTACCCGAAATTGACACAAAACCTAATGTCAAGGTCTCCAAACACAGCCAAACTTGTTCCAACTTCCTCCCACGGGTAGCCTTAGGGTCTACGAAGATTCTAAACCACTAATTATACTATATTAGAGCAATTAGTAAGAGAAAAGTTAGGTTTTACCTCTTTGGAGTTGGAAACCCATGGCCAAAGTCTCCAAAACCGTTAAAATCACCACCCTCAAGCTCCAAGCCTCCAAATCAAGCCTCCACACTAAGTCTAGGCTCTAAACACCTAGGTTAGAAAAAATTATAGGGTTATGGTTCACATTCATGAAGAATAGAAGAAGAAAGAGAAGAAATAACTTACTTGAAGCTTGTTGGAAGAAGGAAGAAGAAGAAAATGGAGAATGGAGAAGAAGAAGAAGAAGAAGAAGAAGAAGAAGTGAATAAATGAAGAGAATGGGGGGCTGCTGGTTCGGGTCTCCGAAGGGGTTGGGGGAACCGGCCAAACATGAGAAATAGGGTTACATGAATGTAACATTACCAAAATGCCCTCTCCTTAAGTCATGAAACTTGTATTTTGGATTTAGGGTTCCAAAAGCACTCAAATTAACTCCTAATCACTCCAACTAACTTATTAAAAATATAATAATAATTCTAAACCCAAAAATAAGTCTCATAAGGGTGTTGGTTGTGTCGGACATGGGTCCACTAAGGTTTGACATGGGTCCAAGCTAGCCAAAACCCTAAAACAATCAATTAAAAAAATAATACAACCATCAATTAAATATAAATATAATTAATTATAAAAAATACACAATTTACCAAATAAAATAAAAAATAACCCTATTTTCTAGAATTGGGTAGTGACAAGTTATATTTGTTATTGCATACTCCTGACCCCCTATATGACATGAGATTTTAGGTGCATAGTAGACGTAGAATTATATATATGGTAGTTTAGCAGTTATGAGGATATGTTGATATCCTAACTAGATGGCATATCCATGAAGTCAATAGATGACACGAGTAGCAGTAGTAGTATTCTCTTCCTATCACCATCTCGCCCATTGGGTGGCTACTCTTCTCTTCTATATACATTCCTTATCTCGTGCTTAACTCTTCCTATCATAGTCGTATCTCTTCGTGCCATTATGAATTATTTGAATTACTTCAACCTCACCCTTATTTTGTTAATTAAAAACATAAATGGTTTAGTAAATGATTAACAACTAAAGAATGAGTTAATAATAATAACCCTTATGTATATGTCCTATAGCAATTTTTGTATCCTCTTATTTTAAAAACCATGTAATAGCATCCTTTAGTCTAAACAAAAATTAGTTAGATTGTTTGAAATAGTTCATACTCCTAATAGTTTTATAAAGTTAGACAAGACCTAAAGTGTTGCCCTAAAACTTAGACTATGCCTAGAAAAGAGTTGAAGGCACTTGTTACGAACTGACAACTATGATAATTCGCTGGCGAAGTAGCGACAGCTACAGCTAGACCGTTATAGTAGAGCAGTCAAAGTATTTGCAGACATACTGGTCAGGTGGCGTGGCAATATTAGACTACGATACTTGACGGTTATGGGGAAAAATCATAGTTATGAGATTCCAAATAGGTATCTCAAGATTCTTGATCCAATAAATAAATTCGTCTTACAACCTAGACAATAGCCACAAAAGACCTTGACTACTAGTAAAATTCTTTTAAGTTGGGTAGTGTAGATGAGTTAGAGGATAAAAGAATAGTGTGTGGACAATAAGGGAGAAAAGTGTTAGGGTGGCTGACCATATCCTTTTAGGAAGCACTACAAGCTAGCAACAAAGTGTTAATAGCTATTGTGATTTATTACGGATATGGGTTAGTGTTAATTTCGAGGACGAAATTCTTTTAAGTTGGGTAGATTGTAAACCCCCTTACCCAAAATAGGTATTTTGTGTATTTTTTATATTATTATATTTATTATAGATTATTTTAAATATTGAATTACTTTAGAGTATTCTCTTAGTTAATTAGAAAATAAATTTTTTGTATATTTACTTATGTAAATATTTATTTAGAATTATTTTTAGACTATTTTAGATTTTTGGAGATTTATTTTAGAATTTTTAGGTAATTAAAACATACGGAACGTAAATTTCTAGGACTTCTATGATTTACTATGAGACTATACTTGCATGTTGTTCCTACCAAATATTTATTTTAGGTTAAAATATTTAATTATATTTTTTTGTAATTTATTTAGAATTTAAGAAATTTATTTAGATATTTGAAATTATTTAGAATTTATTTGGTTATATATAGTCTTAATATTAGATAGATGCTAATTTAGTATTTATAGATATTAATAAAATTATATATAAATTATTTGTATTATCTTTAATTCAATTTAGGATTATAAATTATTGAGATGAACTCAAACTCTATTTTAAATTAATTCAAATCCTAAGCCTACTAGGAAAGCAACTTCATGCATATGATATCCTTATTTAAACTGATCATATTCATATCCAAATTAGCCAATCCTAGTCGTATTCAATTAAGTAGTCTCCACCATTATAAATACCTTATCCTTCATTTTTTTTTTTCCCAAATTCATCTCTTTTTCGTCCAAAAAGAGTCAAAATTAGTCATAAATTCAGCCTCATTTTCTAGTATGTTATGACGATTTAAAAAGATGATATCTCCTAGCTCCGGACTCCAAATGCGCTCCAGTTTTTTTTATTATAACTATATCAAGGTTAGTTTTCTGAATATATAAATTATTTTAATAATTTATGAACCTATATTTTTCAAAAAATTCTCAAATGCCAGTTGTCCGAAATCAGATGCATTTTCGTATTTTTGAGATTTCGGGAGATCCCGAACTCGGAATTACGTGCCGTTTGAATTTTAAAAAATATGACATAATGAAATTTTATAAAATTATTTTTACAAAATTTAATATTCAAGTTTAATCTACTATAAAATTTATGCAACGTAGACGTAAGTAGAAAACCACCGAAAAGTTTTATTTGTGCGCCCTTGTGGCCATAACTCTTTACCGACTTGTAATTTTATGAAACCGTCAATTCCGGTATTTATATAGCATTGAAATTTATAAGATTCTACACACAAATCCAATATTTGAGTCAGTTGACTTTTTGGTCAACGGATTGCCTCGATTTGCGTGCCACGGATCATAAATCCGTAAAGTTAACTTTTTTTGGACCAAAATTAGGATTTAACAAAAAACTCAGATTATAATAAGATTAAAATACTATTTTAGGTTATTTTATTCAGAATTAAAATAGATTAAAATTGAGGAACCTATTCACCCACTTTTGTAACCTAACTTGTTTAATTTATGTGACGGGTAGATCGGACGACGCCTTGAGTTGGGACTTCATTCTTTTTCAGATCAGGGAAGATACCTTGCCAAATTATTTACAGTACTTGCATATTTATTATATTTCTGTATATTCATTGCATTTCTGTATAATTATTGTATGTGTAGTTTCTTTCAGTCATTACTATATATTAGATATGTTGACACACACTTGACACCTAGTATCATGAGAGGACAATCATTAGGCGTATGGGCTTTAACCACTCTGGTAAATCGTAGTATATAGCTCGCACTATGGTTGTGCGTCGCGCTGGTCGCTACCCCCGCGGTATGTTAATTTTTGGAGTCACACGCTGGTCGCTACCCCCGCGGTATGTTGATTTCTGATGTTCTAGACGGGTGTGTGAGTTGTGAGAATTAGATCGAGTAGTCTACCCTTGCCCATACGTCAAAAAGTTGTCCTCATTTGCATTTATATAGATTGTCTTGTACAGCGTACTTATATATTTTCAAACATTATGCATATTTACTGTATTCAAATTGGCATGCTTCTATGTATCTTGTTACATCCCTCTGAGGACCTGGTCCCTTTCCAAGTGTAGATGTTCATGACTATTCGCAAGAGTACGGATCATGACTTACCACTTATCTCTTCCTAGGAGGTCTTACCTTCTGAGCATCCTTGATTATCTCTAGCGATGGATCTCCTTCGCTGATACACTTCTATCATCACCTTATTTTATATTAGAGATTTTACTCTTCTCTCTCACTTTAGTATTGATATACTCATTGGTAGTAGATTTGTCTCCACCCAACTATTAGTTTTGGATTATTCAGACTCATTATTCTAGTTTAGTTATTTCTTTTTTGTGACTTGTTGTGTGGATGAGATTTAGTATATCGGTGACTTGTTACAATATTTATACCACATGTGAGTTTATATTCATATTACAGCGTACGTGTATATTATGGTATCCATATATTGGAGTTGCCATATACATACGGCTGGCATGCTTACGTGTGCCTGGTCCTACGTATTTTGGGACTAAGGCGTGACACTCCCGTTTTATACCATACAACCATACATGCTCTCTCATGTCTCTATATATCTTGTTGGCACCTGGATGCATAGAGTATTGAGAACGATACGCCTCCTACAGAATCTCCTCGCGTAATGCTCCTCTCGGTACACATAATATGGTACCGTGCCGTAATGATCCATCATCTGCAACGATGAAGTCCTCTACCAGCCCCATCTGAACCTGTGCTCTGATGCTCCTCAGAGACTCATCCTCATACTATCTGGCTCTGACCCGGTCCATCAGCTCTGACTGTACCTGAAATTTCCATATATATGCTGCGACTCCAGGAACTAGTACCTCAATGCCCAAACTGTCAAGATCGGCCAATAAATATTTGTCTCTCATCAAGCACATAGCCATGGGATACCTGCTCAAGGTATCCGCGACTACGTTGGCCTTTCCTGGATGGTACTGCAAGGAAATATCAAATTATTTCATCATCTCCAACCATCGTCGTTGCCTCATGTTGAGCTCTTTTAATGTAAACACATACTTCAAGCTCTTATGGTCTGTGAAGATCTCCACTCTCTCTTCATACAAGTAGTGTTTCCACATTTTGACGGCAAAGATAACTGTTGCCAACTCCAAGTCATGGGTAGGGTAGTTCTTCTCATGCGGGCGTAATTGCTTAGAAGCATAGGCAATCACATTTCCGTGCTGCTGCAACACACAACCCAAACCCTTTCCTGATGCATCACTGTAAATAAAAAATTCTTCTGCTCCTGATGGCAATGTCAAGATTGGAGCTGTAGTCAATCTCCTCTTCAGCTCCTCAAATGCTGACTGACAATCCTCAGTCTAGACGAACTCCACGTCCTTCCTGGTTAGTCTAGTCATCGGCTCTAGAAGTCTGAAAAAGTCCTAAACAAACCTCCAGTAGTAGCCTGTTAATAAAAGAAAACTCCTGATCTCTGCTACTGAACTCGGGGTAGACCATATTTCAACTGCTGAAATCTTCTTCCGATCCACTGAGATTTCATCTCCTGTAATAACATGCTCGAGGAATTCAACCTTATCAAGGAAGAACTCATACTTTGATAACTTGCCATACGGCTTATCCTTCTTGAGGGTCTCCAAAACTATCCTCAAGTGCTGCTCATGCTCTTCTGGGGTCTTCGAATATTATCAATGAAGACTTCAACAAACTGGTCCAGGTACTGATGAAACACCTTGTTCATCAGGTTCATGATCACCGCTGGGGCATTGGTCAACCCAAACGGCATCTCCAATAACTCGAAGAGCCCATAACGAGTCCTAAAAGCTGTCTTCGGGATGTCTTCCCTCTTCACTTTCACCTGGTGGTACCCTGACCTCATGTCTATCTTTGAGAATACCTTCGCTCCGCTCAACTGGTCAAACAAGTCATCAATCCGTGGTAACGGGTATTTGTTCTTGATAGTGAGATTGTTAAGTACCATGTAATCGATACACATATGTACCGACCCATCCTTCTTTGGTACAAAAAGCAGCGGAGCAACCCTTTTCTTGTAACTCATCCATCTGCTTCTTCAACTCTGCCAGTTTGTTGTTGTTTACTCTATAGACGTGCTGAGATATTGGCTCTGCACCTGGCATAAAATCTATAGAGAATTCCATATCTCTGTCCGGCGGCAACTCCGGCAGCTCCTCTAGAAAGACATCAATGAACTCTACAATCAACGGATGTGGCGGCTCTTGCTCTTCTACCAAAGCTCCACAGAAATAGCCTTTTCTCTGCCTTACTGCTCCTCGGATGAACTCGAACTTTAGCTCTCCTGACGACTGAATTAAAACTCTGTCTCTACGACAATCGATACTAGTATGATGCCTACTAAACCAATCCATCCCGAGTACTATATCGTAACTCAAAAGTAGCATTACGAGTAAATATACGCTTAACTCTCGGCCTCCCAAATAAACTCTCCAGTTCTTGCAAACATCACTGACCAGGATAATACCACACCCGGTCATGATCTTGCAAGTCCTCGCCAATGGTTCAGACTCAAGATAATGCCTCAAAGCAAAAGATACATATACAAAGCTATGAGAAGTACCATAATCGAACAAAATATGAGCTGGAAAGGAATTAAGAGAAATTGAACCTGAGATGACATCACCAACCGGCTCCTCCACCTCGACAGTCAAGGCAAAAGCACACCCATGTCGCTGCGCACCTCTCAACTGCTGATGCTGACCAAACTGTGATGCTGCGATGGAAGAGGTCCTCCTCCTCGACAGTCAAGGCAAAAGCACACCCATGTCTTCAGTTCTTGCAAACATCACTGACCAGGATAATACCGCCCCCGGGTGCTCTCTGTGCCTATCCTCTACCCTGAACTAGACGAATTAGGACTTTAGGACAAGCCCTCAACTGATTATCTCCCAATCCGCAAAAAAGCATCGACCTAGTCTCATCCTGCATGCGTCCCATCAGTGTACCTACTTCTTACAAAAAGTGCAAGGAACAGCTGCCCTCTGGATTTGATGCATCTGCTGTGTCGGCGCTCTAGCTGGCCCGTAATACGGCTGCCTCTGGTGCTGGTAATGCCTCTGGTGCTGCTGCTGGAAATAAGGTATAACACCCCGTTCCGTTCTAGCGGACTGCCGACTCAAATGGCAAAAGTGTAACTGTCCTGACCCGCTTTGCCTCAAACGAGAAGCAAAGGATATCCAGACTTGTCCCTACAGGAATCCGGCTTAGGCTTTCAGAGGCTCGCTTGACATATCGCTCTACCAAGGCGAATCATCGCTAAGGTGGGTGGCTATGCTGAACTTGCCTTTGCTTAGCCAACACACATAAAATATGGAATGTTCATGCTAGTCGCTAGGTGATTCACCCCCTGCATGCTAATGTATCCAACGCACCTAGCTAAGGGAATAATCCCAACCTGTATTGCTTATGCTAGAACATGGAAATAAAATATTGCTTATATATGTTCAGACCCTCGCATGCTAAGTCCCTTACGGTTTCAGCTCTCGGCTTACCTTCGGGTCCGAGCAAGCGTGCCTGCTTATGTTCCTTAGAAACGCATGCTTGTCTGCTTACGAATGTCTAACGTTATTGTATTGTGCATGCATTCTTGTTAGCCAGGAGACTATCGAATAGTCCTTCTGTGTGATTGAACCTGCAAGTATCCGGGACCGTTAGGTCACCAAGGCAATCCCTGCCCCAGGGGAAATGCATTAAGGCAAAGTGAATACTGTACTGTTATCACATCAATTTCCCTTGAACGAGAATCCTGTACAAAGCTCGTTCATAGCGAAAATTCCTGACTGCACTCCTGTTATTGACTGTATTGTGAAGGATGTGATATTGGAAAGACCTTGACCTGCATGTCGCAGATAACTCAAAAATAAGGTATAGTTCCATGGACGGTCACCGGGGCACTGGGGCCGATCCGATTCGGATGGAACTCCATTGTTTCAGCCTACTGTACTGGACGAGATAGTGTATAGCGCCCACTTTTCTTTCGCTGCATACCATCCGCTCCACGGCTGAACTCTACTGTATAGTCTACTGTACTGAAAGAGATGGCATGTAGCGCCCACTGTACTTTCGTTGCAAACCATTTTTGTTTAAGACTAGTGTCCTTTATGGCTATGCCAGTGACTCATTGTTCATGTAGCTAAGTCATCCTCGCTTAGCGGCTATCCACATACGAGTCATTGCATCGTATCAACTGAACACATGAACGATCTTGAATAACATTACTCATATTGCATATGCCATTGCCCCTGAATGTTTATACATGCCCGTGCTTGAATTTATAATGTTTGCCTTGGACAGGGAAGGACAAATGGTAAGTTGGTAAGTCTCGTCGTATTTTCTCTCATGTCGCATTGCGTACTGCCACACGAGTTAGGCTATTCAATGTTGCATAAAACTGATCCTAAGGAAACTAGAAAGACAACTTAATAGTTGGTGCACGGAACCTGTATTACGTGTTTGGATTTGTCGAGCGGGCGAGTAGCTTCCCCACCAGTGCATTCAATGTACTGATAATCTACCAGTTTATATGTAGGGTGCGGGAGAACCTCGTTCGGTGTGGATGCTCCTTCGTGCTTGCTAAGGCGTGAAGATCACTCCGAAGCAGCGGTGCATCCGGAACTGAAACACATATATAAGACATAATGTTGTGAACATCGCCTGAACATCGCCTGTACAATCATTCCAAAATTATAGCCACTTGGCATGCCTTTTACTGTTTCAGAGAGAGAGGCTTGAGCGACTTGTAATCTCGGCTATACGCCGCCTGTAACACTTATTTATATCAATAAAGAGTTGCTTTACTTCAACTTGTGTTTCAATGCTTCCGCTATATTGTACTCAGTGAACCTGTTACCAAATTGCCTATGCGTTCGTGATTCCGCTGCACTCGGACAATCTGTACGACTCTGTAGCTTAGAACTCTTACCGCCAGCCAATGAACTATGGCCTTGCATGGGCGTGGCACATGCTCGTGCGGTATCACGCTCGGATGGTCATAGCAATCGTTCCGCGGGAGAGCTGGCGCGGTGATTCTCGCCTAGCGGGAACGGCCGATTTGCCTGCGGGAGATCGGGGCGGGACATAAGGCATCTTCGCTGGACCCATGTCGGTATTGGCTCCTCCTATGTCCCTCGGCCTCTTAGAGCCAAGCTCTAAGTCATCCTCCGCTCCTGTCTGAGAATCTCCTCGAAGGTGGCGGTAGGATATCCGTTGGTGTGGAATTTGACCTCCTGGTTTAGGCCCTTCTTAAACTTTCTGGCTCTGCCTCTAGAGTTTTGCCCCTCCATGAAGCGACCTAGCCGGCAATACTCCGCCGCATACTCATCCACTGACATACCTCCCTGGACGAGGTACTGGAACTGGCTCTCTTAGGATGTAAAAGCCACGTCTGGAGAACTTTTTCTTAAAAAGCTCTTTAAAAGCTTTCCAAGTAAGCCATGGTACTGCAATCCTGGGGTCTGTCTGGAACCATGTCAAAGCAATATCCAACATCATATACCCCGCTACCTCTATCTTTACCATCTTTGGAATCGGTACCAGCTGCAGGTTCTGCTCGATGTCCTCGATCCAATCATCCGCATAAAGGATCCCCTCTATGCCTCTGAAGTCCTTCGCTCCCATCCTCTTGAAGTCTATGATGGTACCCGGCCTCGGCTGTGGAGGAATAAACTGAGGTGGTGTCGTCTGTGGCTGGACTATGGAAGCTCTCTCAACTACTGCAAGTACGATCTGCTGAGTATTCTCTATGCTCTGTCGCATGACCTCTGACTGACCCTATTGTGCCTCTATTATCTGCTGAAAGAGCGTGAACATCTGCGTCTGATCAACTACTGGTGGTGGGGGTAGAAGATCCCCAAAAACTGTCTGCCCGGTCCTTGGTACTGGAGGTGGAGCACCTCCGAAAGTTGCTGCAGATACGCCCATCTGGACAGGTGAATCTGACCTCCTGAATGTAGGTGCTGGATCATCATCTGAGGGTGCTACCCTCAAGGGTGATGAAGTGACTAATCATGTTGTCGCGGCACCTGATCGCTGAGAATGCGTCTTTGGCGGCATCTTGAAAATAAATTAAAATAAGGAATCAATACTGAATATGATATGATATCATCAAAGAAGGACAAAATTTATTCAAAGTAAACCAATATTGAATAGATAAGGATTTGCAAAATAGATTTTTTGGAATTTTTCTAGTTGCGATTGAGTAAAATCTCAACCTAAATCTTGTTTCCTAAAGCAGGCTCGTAGAAGTACTCTAGACGAGCACAACTACGAATCGTACTACTTGTGAATCTAGACCTGCATGGGCCACCACTAAAAATGTGTCATGACCCACACCCGGATATTCGGGCACGAGTACGTAGTTACGCCCAGCCTACGCCTCAGAATCGGCGGTATAACGTTGTCTGGATCATTTCTAACTATCTAACATCTTAACAATATAATATGGACCTATTAATCATCTCAACTCCAAATGGAGGAACAATATGGTATCTCACAAGTATGACTAATCTCAATCACAAAATAAACTAAGGAAGATAAAGCATGAATAGAAATGCGAAGAAAAGAATAAGATACAATCCATAATCTGAAATAATATACAAACTGTGAATCTCAACAAATATAATAGTCTAATACAAGCCAACACAAATAACTATACCTCATCGGGCTCTGCAACTAAGTTCTCTTGGTCTATAGGAGTATCCTCTAAAGGTACGATGTCCTGCGGCCCGTAGAATGTGGGACACTGCTCTATAAGCCAGTCATCTGGGAAAAATATATCCAGTCAGGATTGGGGTGAAGTACATACCTCTGAAAGCAGTTTCAATAACATAATCGAGAATATAAAACAGATAATAGAATTGAAATACAAGATCACAAAATATATGACTGAATAAATAATAGGTATACAGGTAATCTACGAGAATATAGAACAATAATATGAATATCTGTAATATGATGAAGTAACTATAATCTAACTAATATACCCCTGAATATAAGTTCATTATGTGATCAGTTTGGGTGAACATGATCAGGTAAGACAATTACAAGTGAGGTATGTAATAAGAATGTACATGATGTAACAATGGATCTTTGATCACATAATCAACTCCAACTCTCTCATCCTCAACTAATACCATTGGATCCAATCACGACACGCTACGAACACGAAATATAACCACTGAGCACAAGTAGTGGGTGGACACGAATAAGCACACTGAACATGAGTAGTGTGTGAACACAAAATATAAATCAATACCCAATATACACGATAAAATATATATACACGAGTATCCGCTGAACACAGTAGGGGATAGCATCTCCTGACGGGATCCATGTAGTACAAGTCCGTGAAATTACTGTGTTAGAATCAAGTATACAATTCTAGAACATGCATATATATACTATTATAAATTGAAAACTATCAGAGGAATATACTGGTCTAAAGTCCTGAGCAAGGTGTGTCTCTCGATGCCCAAGCTGGTGTCACACAGACCTATATATGGTATGTTGCATCAATACAAGGTTCAGAAATAAAAATAAGTTAAAATAATGCAATTCTAAGTCATAAAGTCATTTTTAGGTCAAACCGATTAAATATAGGTACAAGAGTCTAACACTAAGACACTAGGTCAATGTACTAAGAAACTAAACTAGGAAACCAAGAGACACTCAAAAAACTGTATCCTAAAATACGCAAGTTTTAATATATAAAAATAGTATTTTAGATATATATACAAGTCAATATACATAATACTATAACAAAATTATAAAATTATGATACCTTGGCCATGTCACAACCAAACGTATCCCGAAGGACATGAGCAAGTCTAATACACTAAAAATGAACAATACATATAGTAATTAGATCAACTACGTGTCCGTGTCACAATGTGATATGCACAAGTCCCCGTGTCGTAGAAAAACTCACAATATTAACCCTTGTCGTTAAATTGATGAGATATGGCCTACACGTACCCAATTATGGATACGACACTAGTCACAAACAAGCAATCATATGTCAATTTGATCTATTAGACCAATTGACAAACAACACATGTGCTAATCTCGAAAATCTCCCAAAATTGATACCAAAATGCACATAACTTCTACTATAGGTCTCCTATGAACCTAAAACCAATTTCTATGGGTAGCTTGTTCATGTATGTTGGTTTCTCATGGTTAAATCTCAAATTTAAAGTCTACTAGAAGAGAAAAAACTAAAATATACCTATTAGGAGATGGATTCCCAATAAAAAGTTTCCAAATAAAATATAGCTCCTCTCCTTGTAGATCTTGGCCTCCTCCTTGTTGCTCCTTGTTTCCTTCTTATAGATCCTTGATGTAGAAGTCTCCAATAAAGAATTAGAGAAGGAATTTGTGAAGAAATTGGTGGAGAATTGATGAGGGAATGAAGGAAATTAAAAATAGAGGAAAACTAGATCTAATGGAATTGGAAATAAAATGAGAGAGGCACTCTCTCTGCTTCCTCTATGGTCGGCCCTAGCCCTCTCCCCAAGCAAGTATGAAATGTCCTAATTACCCCTTGGGGCCTCTCATGAATAAATTAATTAGGGAGGGAAGGTTTTAGTCTAATGGTTTCACTAATTAATACAACCTCCTAATCCATGGGCCTAATTTATGGGCTCAATCTAAACTCATCTAAAATATTGGGTTCATGCAACTAATAAATAGTTTAGGTCCACTACACAAGTCTAAAATAAATCTACAACTAGCAATCAATAAATAATACAACAAAAAATTAATCATGCATGTACAATATTTAAATACAATCAATCCTAAAATTAAAAAATATCCAAGTCAATTACCAAACTACCCTTGAATGAAAATTTGAGGGTGACAGATTGGATGGAAGAATGGTAAAAGGTTGAACTTTTGATCAGAGAAGAATATGTTTTGGTGATAGAGATGGTGTTGCATGGGTTTTCTTGGCAAGGGGGCTGCTTGTTTTCATAAGATAGAGGGGGAAGGGTCGGCCAAGAAAGAGGAAGAGGTTTGTTAGAATTAGGGTTAGGTTTTAGTGGTAGGTTGTTGTTTCTATGGGATTTTTAATAGGTTTACATATATAGAAGAGATTTCCCATGCATGTATAGGAGTCGACCACATGGGGCTGCTCATGGGGCATTCAAACAAGGGAGTTTGACTTTTTGTGTTGGGTTTTAGCTAGGTTAGGATATTGGATGGTTAGGGAATTGGTTAGTTAGTTATTGCCAACTAGGATGACACTATGATACTTTCTTTAAATAGAAAATTCTATAAATGAAAACATGTTAATTTAATTATATATATATATATATATATATATATATATATATATATATATATATATATATATATATATATATATATATATATATATATATATAATTTAGAAATTAATTCTTTAAATATATTTAATTAAATAAAATAATAAAATAATTTTAAATTACTAAATTATTCCTATTATAAAATGAGGGGGCTTACAATCTACCCACCTTAAAAGAATTTTGTCATCGAAATTTATGATCTTCAATAATTTTTTTCGTCATCAAAATTCAAGCAATATAATCATGAAATCAAATCTCTTTTGTTATTTAACAAAGTCCCCAAAATTCACTTCATCCTCACAACTTGAAATTTTAAAGTAAATCTTTGAAATTCAAATTGATCTTCAAAATTTAAAATCCATTAATCAGATTCTCAAGTAATAACTTTTAAATACAATCTAACCTGATTTTTCAAAATTTTATTCTCATTTATAATAGTTTTCAAAAATTTAATAATTCAATCCTTAAAATTTAATTTCATATCCAAACATAAAAATAAAATCCAATCTTGAAGTTTAAAAAAAAAAATTAATTCCATTCTTAAAAATTTGCATCTCATATTGTAGCATTTCTCAAAATTTTTTACTAATTCGATTTGTCCTTATAGCCATAATTTGTCTTGTCCTCACTTCCATTATGTATATACAAATTTTTGATTCTTAAATTAATGGTCATCCTCAAACATCAATTTGTGAGTCAATCCTACAAATTTAAAAGTTATATACAATCCTCAATTTAAATCCTACTAATGCATATTTCATGAATATATTTAAATTTAAAAATTCAAAGTCTCATAATCAAAATTTGAATTCGAAATCTACTCCATCAATCGTATCTCTCAAAATATTTCTTTAAATTAAGTCCTTAAAAGTCAAATTCAATAAGTGATAAAGTCAATCTTTATATTATTATTCTTTTTGTCTAACCCAAGACATAAATCAAATCTCAATATTATATTGAATTCCTAACACTCAAAATCCTCAACATTATCCTTAAATTCCCTGAATTATATCTCAAACTTCTAATTAAATTTTAAAATTAAATCTTCAAAATTTAACCCCTTCAAGATTTAAACTCCTCAAATTTAAATTAAACTCAATTCTCATATTTAAAATTATCATTATTCTACTCATTCAAATTTTTTTAAAATCCTCAAAATTAAATTCATAAGATCCCAAGTGGTCAAATTCTCCAACTTGAATTTAATTTCAACCATCAAAATATAATTTGAATCCACATCTTGTAGTCCACTATCTATGATGTTAATCTTCTTAATTTTTTCAAAATTTAAATTTAATAATCCAATACTCAAAATTTTAAATCCAATCCCCAAATTTTTATTCTCCAAATTTAAATTCTAAAATTTAAACTCTGTTAAATTTAAGTCCTTCAAATTTAAAGAGAAATCAAATCCAGTATTTCATACTCAAGCGGACTGCCGTTTCAATTGGCAAAAGTACAACTGTCCCGACCAGCTTTGCCTCAAACAAGAAGCAAAGGATATCCAGACTTGCCCCTACAGGAATTCAGCTTAGGCTTTCAGAGGCTCGCTCAGGCGTATCGCTCTACCGAGGCAAATCATCGCTAAGGTGGATGGCTACGGTGAACTTGTCTTTGCTTAGCCAGCACACATAAAATATGGAATATTTATGTTAGTCGCTAGGTGAATCACCCCCTGTATGCTAATAAATCTAACGCACCTAGCTAAGGGAATAATCCCAACTTGTATTGCTATGCTAGAACATGGAAACTGAAATACTGCTTATATTCAGACCCTCGCATGCCAAGTCCCCTAACGATCTACTCTCGGTTTACCTTCGGGCTCGAGCAAACGTGTTTACTTATGTTCCTTAGAAAATGAATGCTTGTCTGCTTGAATGTTGCCTTGTTTTCATCCAAAACCCGGAAGACTACTAAGTAGTCATTCCGTGCATGATTGAACCTACAAGTATTCGAGACCGTTAGGTCACCAGGCAGCCCCAAACCAGGGGAATACATCAAGGCAAGATATTCACTATACAGAATCATGATTCAAGTATCCCGTGTACTCGTGTTCCCGTGCACTCTTGTTCTCGTATTCTAGTGCACGCGTGTTCTCGTATTCTCGTGTATCTCGTGATAATTGGAAGACCCCAATTATGCATGTCGCGGACTAGTTCCACGAACGGTCACCGGGGCACTGGGGCCGATCCGGTCAGGATGGAGCTCGTGTGTAGTCGTCGTGTTCGGGACTGGGTAGCTTACAGCGCATCGTGTACTCTTGTAGCAAGCTATCCTTGTCCTCGACTACGTCCATAAATGGCTATGCCAGCGACTTCTGTTCATATAGATAAGTCATCCTCGCTTAGCAGCTATCCGCGTGCGAGAAACTGCATCGCATCAAGAAATAACTGAACACCTGAACGATCATGTTAAAAATGACCCTCGTGTTTGCATATGCTATGCCCCTGAATGTTTATACTTGCCCGTGCTTGAATTAACAATGTTTGTCTCAATATTTGCCTTGGACAGGGATGGAGATGGTAAGTTGGTAAGTCTCGCCGTGTTTCCTCTAACATCGCACGGCGCACTGCCCGACACGTTAGGCTATTCAATACTTGCATGAAAATGATCCTAAGGCAACTAGAAAGATAACTTAATAGTTGTGCACGAAACCTGTATTACGTGTTTGGATTTGTCGAGCGGGCGAGTAGCTTCCCCACCAGTGCATTCAATGTACTGATAATCCACCAGTTTGTATGCAGGGTACGGGAGAACCTCGTTCGGTGCGGATGCCTCATACGTGCGTGCTTAGGCATGGAGATCACTCCGAAGCAACGGTGCGTCCAAAATTGAAGCACATATACAAGACATAATATTGTGAACATAGCCCGAACTCGCCCAATCATCGCCTGTACAATCATTCCACAATTGTAGCCACTTGGCACGCTTTTACTGTTTCAGAGAGAGTGGCTTGAGCGACTTGTAATCTCGGCTATACGCCGCCTGTAAAACATATTTATATCAATAAAAGAGCTTGCTTTACTTTAACTTGTGTTTCAATGCTTCCGCTATATTGTCAACTCAGTGAACCTGTTACCGATCGCCTATGTGTTCGTGACTCCGCTGCACTCGGACAATCTGTGTGACTCTGTGGCTTAGAACTCTTGCCGCCAGCCAATTAACTATGGCCTTGCATGGGTGTGGATCACGCTCGTGCGGCATCACGCCCGGATGGGTCAAGCGATCGTTCCACGGGAGCGCTGGCGAGGGTGATTCCCGCCTAGCGGGAACGGCCGATTTGTCTGCGGGAGATCGCGGCGTGACACTACCCACCTTAGATCAAACTATCTTATCAAAACAAAATATTATATTCTCACATAAAATGACTCGCTTTCATCTAAAAGGTTTATCTAATAGTAATACATCACTTCTAATATAGGCAATTAATAGAATCCACATTGATTTAGGTTCTTACTGCTACTGCCCTTAATCAATTATGTCTCTAACATTTAGAAATCATTTGCCATAATCTTCCCTACGCAGACAACCATCTACTTATAAATATTCTATCAAACATGTCTTCTTCATATAGACGAGAATATTTTCTTGGGGAAATCACCATGCACGAGTGTTCGTCTCTCCGAGATAGGAAAAGACGACAATCAAGGAATAAGAGTTAAAAAGAAGTATGGATGATTACAATTTTAAGGTTCAAGGACGATATTAGAAATCAAAATAAGTTCCAATAGCAATTGTGGATTGAGATCCTAATAAACTTATCCTAACACAGGCTCGCTCTATATAGTAATATAACCGAGACAATTTAATTAGGACCTCCATAGGCCACCACAAAAATTATGTCACGCTCCAGTCCCAAAATACCAAGGGACTAGCCACGTGGTAAAGGCCAACATCACAACTCTAATGGACAGACACAATTTAATGGGCCCGTTAGAGTGCACTTAAGTTGTATTATCTAAATAATATAATAAACGTCTAAGTCCCAATCCACAATAAAAAAATAAGAATGGACAACATATATCCTGGTGTGCACCCCATTCGATACTTGTTAGAATATACTCGAAAAAAATAATAAGAGTCTACAAAATTAGGCTATATCCACAGATATATAATCAACAAGAAAAGGTAAATATAACTAAGGTAGAAATGATAACAATACCTGAGTCCAATGCCTGTATGACGAGGCAATACACATCAGCATCTCTAGAATTCTCTACCACCATCAATGCTGCAAAATTGGCAAGGGACCATGTCCTCAAAGGGACGTAACAAGGTACAATAAACAGCATGCCAAAGTAACAGTAAGAATATGCCAAGTGCTCAAGGGTATCTATCAAAACCATCTAAGTGAAATGCAACTGAGAATACCCTATTCCGCTAGACCAGCGGTCTGAAGGTCTCAATAGACACAACAATAACTAAGGCATATGGAGGGAGTGTACAGGCCCTATTATAAGTACCCGCAACACTATAATGTCTGAAGCGCGGGCAACGGTAACATGATATAAATGGTAGCCCAACGGTACAGGTATATTCTCCCTAATCGACATGTATCTCACGTCTCATGTACATAACACACAAGACAAATAATAACTATGTCTCGAGTCAACAAGGAAGATACAATCAAGTCAACTATCTCATAATATGAGTCATGTCCTAACATAGAATCCAAAAACATCGAAGGCTTTTGTACATGAAGGTCGTGTACAGTGTCCTACGGTATATCGTGCAAGAGTTGCACGTATAAGGTAATACGATGATAATGCAATCTAACGATACCCGATTTTGATTATTAAAGTCGGCACCTGAATACAACTCGGAAGCTAAGTATTGTAAATGCCCTAGGGTCACCACAAATACATGCAATAAACTAAAAATAGAATCAAAATCTAATAATACCTATAAGCACAGAATATTGGAATAAAGGCAAGGTACACTTCTTGGGTCTACAATATGTAGTTGCAAAGATGATCCCGCGTCCACCCTTTCGAAATCCAATTGACCTGAACAAACAATTTTTTACTTTAAACTTCTCATCAAGAATCTTGGAAACACAACATAGATGACTAAATTATTAATAACCATTTATAACCAATCCAATATCATCATAATATGTGATTTTTTGACACAATAACTCAAATATTTTCACAAGTTATCGGGACCTAGTTTTATGGTTTTTGACTTACAAAATTCACGGTTAAGTCCCCACTTGAAGGACATGAATATAAATTATTTAAAAATAATATAACCATAATATAACCATAATTTATACAGATTATAACCTTTGAATTACATATTTGGAATTTTAAGCATATTTTATGGTTATGGCTATAATATGCTTACTAGTCTTGTCTGAAACTTATCTGAAATGTTATCAATCCATAGTTATGACCTAGATTGATGAAATTAAATATAAATTCACTTTTAAACTTGATTAAATATCATAAAATAATATCCTTTTTAATTACCAAAATTAGCCCCTAATTGGGAGCCAAACTATGCCATAATTTATCCAAGAACCTAGTATATTGGCCCATATTTTTATGGTTCAATTTTGACATAAAAATATCATAAATATAATTTTAGAATAATTTATTTTCAGAATTAAATAAATATAAATTCAGTTTTAAAGATTAATATCAAACCCTCCAAGAATCGCATCACAAAGTCTTAACTAGCCCTACCGTAATCCAATTTATCACCAATATAACATGCAATTTTACATAGATCTTTAATATGACAAAAGATGGAAAGAAATGGGTTCTAGAACATTAGATTACATAACTCTATCATTATATTCACATAACTCTATGAGCATCGTGCCATGGAGATTTGAGAAGAAAAGTTCGAACCTTTACTTAAAAACTTTGAAAGATTTGGATAGTGGTGCCTCTTCTTGTCCAAGAAACACACATTCTTGCTTGTGATTGCCTTGATACATCTTTCTTAATGGGTTAAAGAAGATGACAATAGAGTTTTGATGGTTTTGATGGCAGTGGTGGAGTCTTTGTGGTTTTTGGAAGAGATTGGGTGGAAGGATGTTGAAAGGTTAAACTTTTGATAAGAGGAGAAGTTTTTTTTGGTGATGGAGATGGTGTTGTATGGGTTTTCGTCAGGTAGAGGGGAAGGGGTCAGCTAAGAGAGAGGAAGAGGTTTTTTAGGCTTAGGGTTAAGGTTTGGTGATATACTGCTATTTATATCGGGTTTTAATGGGTTTACATATATGGAAGGGGTTTCCCATGCATGTATAGGGGTCGGCCACATTGGGACTGTTCATGGGCTATTTGTCCAAGGGGGTTTGACTTCTTAGGTTAGGTTCTCATTAGGTTAGGGTATTGGTTGGTTAGAGAATTGGTTAGTTAGTTATTTTCCAACTAGAATGACACCTGAGATTAGCCCTAAGATTAAGTCATGACATTCTCCAACCAAATCTCAACCATCCAAAATAGACTTAGTAGTTCCAAGAGTGAACAGGGTCTGGTATCCATCCTACATACGGGTCCTAGCACGGGTCCATGGAAATTAATAAGGTGTTCACTACTTGTCTCGGGTATTCTTCCACAATAAATAGGAATATAATTAAATAAAATATATCATAATTAACAGAAATTAACATGTAAAATATAGCATAAATACATCTTCAGAAAAAAATTTAAATATCACAAATTTAAGAAAACCAAATCTGAAAATGGGTATGACAGCAACGGGGCATCTACCTCGCAAGGACGCCCTCTTAACCAAGATCTTTGTCGGGCCATTGTCTGGAATAACCTTCGATTGGTTATGTAGCCTCTAGGACAACTTTATTTTGTCATTCAATAATCTCATAGGTCTTTTTCTTGCTCGGTTCTACGACAGGAGAAATGACATAACGATGTCCTCTTTAATGGACATCGCACAAAGAGAGAATGACTCTTTATAAAATACATCGAGCGGTACAGGCAAGCGACGCTAAAATATATTCTGATAATCCTAAGTCTACGCTGATGGACACATGTCGAAGAAATCTCCTTCCCACAGTCAGACTCTGGATGGGCGACTCTCAGTTTAAAGACTGTACGAAATTCATCATAAATGTTGTCGGTGATGAGAAAAAAAGTAAAAAAAATTGGCCTCTTGGAAATACAGATCCCCGTCGCTAATGATAGAGGAAAACGCCCTTATAATAGCAACAACAATATCGAAAATAGCACCCGGGATGACAAGGGGAAGCAGGTTGTTGTTGCGAACATAACCAAGAAGCCCGAGCCAAAGCCCACAGAAGCTCCAAAACCGAAAAAAACTTATTCCCTCGAAGATAATAATGTCATGGAAATATTTGACGTGCTAATGAAGGGAAACAAGCTTCGGATCTCCGACGTCAAGTGCCCAATTAAGGTAGTCGAGGTAAATAATTTAAAGTACTGCCACTACCATCGATATGTCCACCATGCGACGCGGGATGCTACACACTAAAGCGGTACATCCAGCGCATGCTCGACACCAAGGCCCTCACCTCGGACTTTGATGACAAAACAATTACCGCTAACATGGTATCTCTCTAGCTCGGTAAATTTTCGGCATCGAAAGCCCAAGACAGAGTCATCCCGATCCCCCAGGCATTAATAGAGGTTGTTAATCTTCCACTATCTCGTGACCAAACAGTCGGGCTGATACCTCATACTATATCACGTGGGGAGGTCATATGGGTTCATCAAGATCTTACTCAGACTTCATACAGCAGTATCATACCTAGTTCCCGATAAACGTATTTGGAACATATTAGTTTTCCTGCTTATATTATTTGTTGTTTGCATGATAATTAGGTTGTATGTCTTGGAGACTAGACCCATTCAATGGTTCAATTAGACTCATGGTTTAATTGTTCAGTTCGCTTAGTCATGAGTTGAACCCAGGGTCTAAACCTCAAACTCTATCTATATAAGTTAACTTCTTTCTCTTTCTTCCCGTATTCTCTCATTTTTTTTGCTTCCTTCATTTAGGCAAGTATACCTTGCACTACATGAAAAATTATTTTGATTTTTATTCTTCTCTTTTCTTATATCTTATTAGTCTAATATGTGCACATTATGATTCTAAACACTTTTAGTACTTGGAGTTTTTGGTTTTAACGGATAGATTTGAGTAGATCTACATTTGAAGTTTAAGGTTTTTCTGGGTTTCAAAAGTTTTTCGTGGTTTTGATCTATTAAAACATGATATTTTAGAAAACCAATTTTTGTTGGTGTTTTAGCTTTATATTTCAGGCATTTTTGCTTTTGGTTCACTTGATTTGGAGTTAAAATAAAGTTTTTATGAAGAAAATATTATTTTGATTTTTGGAGCTTTCTGCCATGGCTGAACCTGCTGTTAGGGGAGGCGAACTACCCATGCAGCCTGACCCATGTGACTCATGTGACCCATGTGGCCTGAGCACATGTGGCCAGACTCATGTGACCCATGCGGCCTGAGCTCATGCGGCTCGACTCATACTACCCATGCGGCCTGAGCCTGTGCGGTCTGACCCATGCGGCATGAGCCCATATGGCCTGACCCATGCGACCATGTGGCCCGACCCATATGCAACCGACTTTCTATGCGTCCCTGACCCTCATGTGGCCTATGTGTACGTTTTATTAATTTTTATGGTTTTAATGCTTTATGGAATCTTTGTGACCCCATGTGTGATTTTAATGATTGCTTATGTATGTGAGCAACGTAATCATGTGTTAGACCTGACTATGTGCTAGAACTCATGTGATTTATCAATGATTGGTAACTTGACTCCACTTATTAGTAGCCGTACTGATACTCTTACTACGTGCTATGTATTCCTATATGCTAAGTGTTTCTACGTGATTATGTTACAGGTTTTGCACTGAGGTGTGCCTATGTGCTAAGCGACATATGATATAATAATTTTACCACTATGGACATGATAGTTAGTCAATAATCAAGCGTGGCTAGGATTTGTTTGAATATTGCATCACTCTGGGGTGCATCCAAATTAAACTACAAAGTGAAAAATTAGATTTTTATCTAGCGTGCCCGCACTATGGTACGATATGTAAAGAGAGTAACATGTGACCACGCCATATAACTCCAGCTAACCGTAGGGTTAACCAGGAAACTAAAATATATAGAGCATTGGAAGAGACAAAATTCCGAGATCGTGCTTAACTAGCCACCCTCAATCATTATATAGGGAGTGAAGGCTGCCCCCTGGATATTGTTTATATCCTCATTAGTGGATGACAATATCCTACTATTATATTATACTATGTGTTCTATGTGATCTTAGCACGGTGGCCTTATGAGGGACCGGTGCATACTACTATGTGCTATATGGCTATTCATGGCTCGACTAGCCCCTGCTAGAACATAGTTCGATCTGAGAATTTCTATTATATACAAAATACCTTTGGGATAACCCAGACTCCACCTAGTAAACCGTACAAGTGATTGGCCAATTATGTAACTGAGCTTGTTTGTGTATTGTATCTGCTGTCAAATAGTCTAGGGACATGGACTATCATGGTGCGATGGTCTAACCCATGTCTTTGTTTGGTTAGATTATTATGCCACGATCAGCTCTGAACAGAAACTACGAGACAGAACTATATATATATATATATATATATATATATATATATATATCATAACCTAGATTATTTTTCTATTCGTGCTTTCTTTGTGGTACTTTCTATTTGGGGTCTAACCCCAGTAGTTTTGCATAGCCAGGTTTTGCGCCAGCACCCGAGGTTCAAGCATACTTTTCCCTGAACCATGGCGCGCAACAGATGGATGGCCGTTGAAGGAAACGAGTGGATTTTTTCTTTCCTGAAATTTTACTCATTTTTGGGCGTTTAGCCACCGGTACTTGTTAGCCGTAAATCTAGACACTTAGTCTCCTTATATGAATATAATTAATCAGACTACAGCTGATCATGATCATATACTTTTGCTACTCTTCCAGCTTTCTTATTTTTGTACAGCTTGTTTCATGAATATTATGGCAGGACATTTGGGATGCCTTACTTTCTTGTCATACTGATTGAGACAATAGAGGTGTTGTGTGACCCTAAATGACTTGCTTGTAGTATGCACCCCCTTGTATAGTTACATCTGTGATCGCCATATGACGTTCTATACCTTGTACTGGGGAGCAGGCCATATTCGTCTCCGTATTTTGGTACTAGGGTGTGACAAGATTTTAGAAGTGGCCCATGCAGGTCTTTATTTTCAGACTTATGGGGTGTTATGATTATAGGAGTCTCAATCAAACATATGCCTTACTTTCTTCTCGAAGACTTACTTAACTATCGAATCAATTATTTCCTTGATCCTTTCCGTCCTGTTCTTGATATTTCTTGTCCATTTCTTTATGGCTTCTTCAGTTGCTGGAGCAGCAAGTACGGCAGGACAGGGTTCCCCAGGGCAATAATGGCAGGTAGCAAATGTTCAGAGTCAAATTCGGATAGAAACAGTGGTTGAACAAGCTGGCACAGTAGGTCCAAAAGTTGGACATAATGAGCAACCAGCCCCTGAGATCCCCGTACGCCCAGAAGTACCAGCAGTACAAACGGTATTTGATACCCCAATATTGCTGAAGATCCTCCGGAGAATGATGGCTATGCAGCAACACCAGATGGCGGTACAACAGCATCAATAATTTTTAAAACAAAAGCAGAATATCTTATTGAGTTAAGGTTTATAGACAGCTTTCGAAAGAGGCAGGAGGACTGATTCGGGGGCGTCGGTTAGATTTTATTTACTTAACCCAAGGTAATTCAATGGCATGGAGGATGCCATCACGACAGACGCATAGCTCCAAGGCATCGAGGTCATTCTGGCGGCGAGGAAGGTTCTGGCTGATGAATAAGTTGAGCTGGTTCGATTGCAGCTTCATGTCCTTGCTCGTGATTGGTGGGATTCTTTAGATGTTGGCTTGAGGTGTCTTATCTCTTGGGAAAATTTTAGGGCTCAATTCAGGGCTAAATATTTTAGATTCGTAGTGTAGTATAAGCTCCAACAGAGATTTATCTGTCTCAAGCAGGCAGGTAGAACTGTGGATGGATATGCAGCCGAGTTCTATAGGCTAAGAAAATTTGCTCCGACTATGGTGTCTACGGGGTCAAATAGAGAAATAAGTTTCGAGCAAGTACTTCATCTGGAGATTCTATAACTGGTAGAGGGACACGACTACCAGACTTATGAAGAAGTACTGATAGCAGCTCGGAGGCACGAGTTTACCATACAGAGGTTATCGGCAAGAACTGGCGGCCAGAAGACGTCTTATGCCCAAAGTTGAGGAGCAGGTGGAGGAGTACCTCAAACGTCAGCACCATCACCTAGGATTCGCATCCATAATTCAGCACCAAGAAGGGCAACAGTTTCAACGATGACAGTACCGGCTCGGTAGTAGCCGAGACAGCAACAACAGCAATAGCGCCAGGGAGCACCGGTGGGTTCTTCTCTATCCATTCCTACTCTTTCGATCTATCAGAAGAGATCAGGCCATCTATCAATCGGTTGCACTTACTGTGGCAAGGGAGGCCATACTAAATATGTGTGTAGGGCAACCAATAGGTTGTGTATGAAGTATGGCAGTCCAGATTACCAAATTTCCAAATATTCGATCAAGTAGAGGCCATGAGGGCTAGTCCAACAGTTACCAGCATTGTCAGGGCCAGAGGCATTCCAGCGGAGAGGGCCAGCAATAGTAGTGGGGCCATTAGCTCAGTGTCCTCTACCGACGTAAGCTTAGATGTACCAACAGCAGCAGAATCAGTAGCAGGGCTAGCTGTCATGACCCGCACCAGGAATTGGGGTACGAGTATGCGGGTACGTCCAGCCTACGTCGCAGCATTGGCGGTAGAACGTTGTCTAGGTCATGATTCTATCTAAGTAATCTCACACCAGCATCCAATCTCCATAAGGAGGCACGGATGACGCAATATAAATGAACAACATACTCAATCACATAACTACAGCACGATAAGATATCGAACATCCAAAAAATACTACAACACAAGTCTAAAGTAAAAATAATCTAACTCAACAATTATCCAAGTCTCAACAAAAATATGCCGGAGACAAATCCGGTACCAAATAAACTACTGAAAGAAACTAAATAGATAACTAGTGATTCCGGCTAGACCTTCCGGAATCACAACTGAACTACCAAGTCCAAGTCTGCAGCTACTCTCCAAGTGGTCCATAAAATGATGGACAGCGGTCCTCTAAGGCATAGTCTGGAAAAATATTTCCAGTCAGGAAGGAGCAAAGTACATTTCTAATAGCAGTTCTATATTAATGATATAAGCTATGTAGCAGTATATAGATGGAAATATATAAGATGCATGTGTATGTACGGGAAATGTACAATAAAAGAAAATACTGGAAAATACTGTAAGTAAATGCGGGAAGGAACAATATGTCAATGAACAAGAATACTATGACTAAGTGTGTGAGTACTAGCTTTAACATGTGATCGGCTTGGGAACTTGTACAGGTATAATGGCCTGGCTAGTCATACGTGCGGTGTATGACCAACACTAACATGTGAACAAGTATTGTACATGAAGGGTATGATCACATATCTACACTAAAATACTCCCTATCCCGACTGGTATAGTAGATCCAACCATGGTACGCTATGGCACGGGATTCCCTAGGAAGGTAGCAAATCTCCCCGAAAATCAGTGTCTGTACATGCACAAGATAACAAGGAAACAAGACTTGTACAAGCTACACCATGAACAAAGAATAATATCTCATGACGAGATCCGGATATACCAATCCGTGTAACCAGCGTGTCGAGAATATGGATATTTATACTAGATACAATGAACATTGGAGATATCATAAATAAGAAACTAATCAGAGAATGTACTCGCCTTGGGTCCTTAGCTGGTAAAACCAATGTCCTGTCCCAGAGTATCGTCTAGAGGATCCAACAGTCCTATAGACATATAATGAAACAATACAATATTTGCATCAGATGCTATACTAACACAAACATAAACATTGAACTCAAGGCTATGCAGGGTATGGCACTTGCTAATCTAGGGTCAGTGTGCGTCAATTGCACGGGCGTCGCGTCTGCGATTGCTGGGCAAGACAGACGATCAAAATGGTACAGGACTTGCCAATACGTCAGTGTACGCATGGCAGTCAACTAACAATTCACAGGATTATAGGTCAGATGGAGTTACGGGGTATTCGTATTTACTCTCGGGTCATCTAGTAGAGACATATAGAAATGTACATATCATTAACTAACATTAATACTTATAATATATACATGCACCCAATTAAATACATATACAATATTTATATATATATACATATGTTAAAATATACGCACCATATTTATATATATATATATATATATATATATATATATATACCAAAATACTTATATTCATATATATGTTTATACATATTCCAAAAATACATTTAATACGTATATACTATATGAAATTATACTAAATAAATATATGTATATTTACACCCAAAAAAATACATACATTTATATATATAGGTATATATATATATTACCAAAATTATACGTATTAATATATATATTAATACTAATATATTGAATACAAGTATATACCCAATTAGAGAATATACGATATATATATATTTTTATACACGTACATGAATACGTATCACCAAACATACACATATGTACACACACATACACACGTACATATGTACACACACATACACATATACGCGTATACGCACACATATACGTATACACTTATACATACATATACGTATATACACCTACACACATACGTATATACAAATACATTCAAATATGAAGAAGGAGGGAAGAGGGGAGGAGAGGAGCTCACAGGGGGCTGGCCGGAGTTGACGACAGGTCGTGGTGGAGCTGCAGTGGTTTGTGTGGAGGAGATGGCCAGAGTGTAGCTCGCCGGGGTTGTCGTGGGTAGTTGGGAGGAGAGCAGGGAGGTGATGGGAGGTTTGTTATAGCCGGAGTCGATGGGGAGTTGCTGTCGGCTCGACGCGGAAGAGGAGTTGTATAACAGCGGGAGGGATGGAGGTCGAGCTGTCCGCCGGAGAGGGAAGTTCACGGTGGACGGGGGCTAGGAGCTATGGGGGATGACGATGGGGTGTGGTAGTCGTGATGGTGGTTGGACTGAACGGGAGAAGCGGGGCTCGGACTTGGCCGGAGGAGAACCGTAGTCGGGGTCGGGCTGGCCGGGTGGCGAAGAGCAGAGGGAGTTGGGGAATGAAGAGGATGGCTGTAACAGTCGGGCTGCTGGTGGGAATAGCAGGGAGGCGGAGCTCGGGCTAGGCCGGGGTGTGCAGCAGTGGCCGGCTGCAGTGGTCGAGCAGCTCGGCTCCGGAGGGGGAGCTCGGGTTTGATGGCAGTGGCTCGGCAGGAGGAATGGCTGAGCTGCGGGAAGCTCGAGTGAGGCGGAGGAGCAGTGGGGAAGACGGGTGGCTTGGGCGCCGGTCGGAGCTGTGGGAAGGAGCAGGAGGAGGAAGGCTTTGCCGGAGGATGCAGTGGCGAGGTCGAGGAAGCTCACGGTGGACGGGGTCGAGGGGACTGGGATGAGCAGTGAAGAGTGGGGAGAGTCGACGGAGTAGGGTGGTCGTCTGGCGGCCGGAGTAGTTGGACAGGTCGGCGGGTGGATCGGCGGCCCGCCGGAGAGGGCTCGGGAAGAGCTGGGTCTCGTCGGAGATGGCTCGGGATGAGCCGGATGTAGGCCGAGCTTGGTGTCGGTGAACAGTAGCCGAGGGGGATTGTTTGTGAAGGTTCCCCTCCCCCCTCTTTCCTGTTCAAATTCAAAAAGGAGAAGAAGGAGAAGAAAGGAAGAAGAAGAAGAAGAAGAAGAAGAAGAGAAGAAGAAAAATGAAGAAGAAGAAAGAATAAGAATGTGGAGGCTACGGTTTGTGAGGAGGTGGGGGAATTCCCTAGATTTTTGGGGATTAGGCTAGGTGATAGGACATTAAATAGGGTGATGTGAGAGGGAATGAATGGTGGTGATTGCATCCATCTAGAATGGATGGTCCTGATTCGTCATGAAGAAAAATTCCTACATGTGAGGATGGGGGTTGACTAGTCAATATTGGGCTTCTCCATTTGGTTGAACCAATGGGGTGTTGACACCTAATATAATAATTGCAAATTAGCCCCCTTAAATTTGGGTATTTGCATAGACGCATAAATGATGAAAATTGGGTGGGCGATTCGGTGTTTGGCATTTTGCAGAGTGAGAGGGCGTTGTGTGTTGTACGGGCTTAATTTGCAGGATACTAGAATTAAATTAGGATTTACGGAATCAGTCAAAATGGTATCCTCAAATTAATTAGGAATAAAATGTAAGCTGCGTTCTAAAATTAATTAGGAGTACATGGGGCCAAAATCAGGTCGGGTCATGAATACCATTAGTGAAGAAGACTCGGAACAGAATATTACCCTAATTTGAGTCGCACAAAAAATAGGTCAAGTTTGCCTCCAATTTCGATTGGAACGCACAACGATACAAAGTGGGAATTTATTTAGGAATTAAATAAACGTCCACGACGAATATTGTGCGGCTAAAATGAAGCTCAAGAGATCATAATTATGAGTTGCAAAAATATCAGAATGGAAGGCAGGCACGTCTAGGGCAAGGTTGGGAAATTTGTTGGAAGGCAAAAGCTAGGGTAGCGCTCCAATTATCGAAGCAAGGGCAGGGTGCAACAATTATGGTAGTTAAATACAACCTCCAATAAATTAATTCTAAATAAAACAATTAACCACATAATATAATAATTCGGACAGGTGTTCATCTACTGGGCTTCTAGGTCAAGTCTACCAGCTCAACATAAATGAACACTGTATATATATATAATATATTTAAATACACACCTCATGCAATTATTAAATTTAAATACAATATCGAGAAATCATTTAATGTAAATAACATAATATTAATAATATCTAAAAAGTCGAAAATACCCCTATTTTTGGGACGTGGTAGTGACAAGTCTACCTTCCTTAAAAGAATTTTGTCCTCGAAATTTAAAATCCTCATAGTAGTATTTATTCATACATATTTTTATTTTCCATAAAAATTTAATTTCACCAACCCATATAATCCTGAAATAATCCAGCTTGTCATTTCACAATTTTCAAAAATTCTGAAATTACTGTATTCCTGAAAATCCTCGAATTAAAAATCAAAGTCCATTTCCTCACAATTTCCTCCGAATTTAAATTAAAAATTAAATACTCAGAATTTGACATCCCATCCTCTAATTCACTGAATGCACATTAAGACTCCTATCTAAATCATAATCCATAAATCCAACCCTTCAATTCAATTAATCCACTATATTCATAAAATCGGAATTGTCATCCGAAAAGTTTGAATTTAAACACCAATCCGTTAATAATTTTTTTTTTACTCCTCAATTTAAGCCCAATCAATGCATATTCAAAATCTAAATCCTCATCCCGAGAATCGAATTCGACACTATCCCATTAATAATTTTATTTCTTGATTTCCTTTTTCCTCAAAATACTCAACGAGGCGATACGGAATCTTCAAATGCAGCATTCATAATATAAAATTTTAAATTCCTATCTTGCAATCAAATAGGTATAATGATAATTTCCCTAATTTTCTCAAATTTTAATAACCAATTCAATCATATCATAACCTTCTTAAAATTAATTAATCCTCAATTCTGCCATATTAATTTCTTAACTCTCCATTTAAGTTAATGTTTATCCTCGAATTTTAATCATACCTCGATCTTCGTAAAATCAATGATCCATCAATTCTATTATATTAACCCCTTAATTCTTTATTTAAATTAATGCTTATCCACAAATTTAATCATCTTGCCCCTTTTTGTCAAGTCATAACCTTGTCATAGATCTTTGCTATGGTCAAAACCCCAATGATCATGGTTTAAGAAAAATCCTTTCTACAATCATACAATATGCAATCTAAGGGGAATATGTACGGTCATGGTGTCTTTTTGTCATGGTATTGCAGTCTCTGTATCATGGTGTACTACTAACTATATTATAACAAAAAAATTATGCATACAAGCTACGGTACTAAGGTATCAGTCAATCAATCAAATAGAAGGGAACAGAAGAAAAGAAAGAACAGAACCTGCTAACACATTACCTGCAGTATCGGTCTCCTCGACCATCATAGCAAATGCTCCGTCCTGCTGGGGTGGCTCCCTCCGCGGGTGCTGAGCAATATACGGTTCCACAGGTGGCCTAACTGGATCTCTATAATTTGGAGCGGCGCGCTGAGCTAGAGGGCAATCCCTTATTCGGTGTCCTATATCACCACAGCGCAAACAAAGTCCTAGCCTCAATCTAAAGCTCTCCCAAAGGTGACATGGCTTCTTACAGAAATGACAAGTCTGCTGTGTCTCTCTCGGAGACTGCCGTCGATCTTGCTGAACACGAACTGGTGCCTGGTACTGCTGTTGATACTGAAACATCCTCGGCTGTTGATAAAGGTGGGGACGCTTGGCTGGTCCACCGCTACCATCCGCATCTCCAGAAATATTGTGACTCCTCTTAGGCCTAAGATCCAGATCCTCTTCTGCAATATGGGCATCCATCAAGATACCCTCAAAGGTAGCGGTACGACGACCAGAAGTGTGCGACCTAATCTCTTTCGTCAGCCCTTTTCTAAATTTATGGGCTCGATCTCCTGGGTCCCGAATCATAGACGACGCAAAACGGCTCAATCTACAAAATTCTGCAGCGTACTCGTCGACCGACATGTTTCCTAGAACCAAGTCATGAAACTGACTTTCCAAGGTTTCCAATGCCACGTCGGGAAAGAACTTCTCCTTGAAGAGCTCCTTGAAGGCCTCCCAAGTAAGTCCTTGTGCAGTAAGTCTCGGCTCCGTGCGATACCACGTGAGTGTGATATCGAACATCTGACTGTCAGCTGCCTCTATCCGTAAGCTCTCTGGAATCTGGGCCAATCGCAGGCTCCTCTTTATGTCCTCTAGCCAGTCATCAGCGTAGAGTATCCCTTCGGTGCCTTTGAACTCTCGAGGCATCATCCTCTTGAAGTCCACTATAGTGCCTGATCTCTACTGCTACTGGCCAGGAAACTGCTGGTATTGTGCTACTCTCTCCAAAGCTTGGAGAGTCACTTGATGAGCATTCTCCATGCTCTCTCTCATCAGCTCGGTTTGTGCCTGGTGCGCTTCTGCTTGCACCCTCTGAGCCTCAGCTTGAACTCGCTGAGCGTCTGTCGTCACTCTCTGGGCATCTACCATGCCCTGGATTAATGTAAACATCTCTGCCCCGTCAATGGGAAAACCTCCAAAAATTAGAGTCGGTGGAGGAGGAAGGTTGTCCGTAACAGCTGCGGCAATCCTCTGAACAGGTGGGGGAGGAGGATCCCCAAAAAGTGCAGATACTCCCACATGCATCGGAGATGTAGGAGGAACTACGGATGTCTGTCCATCAGGTGGAGAGGTGGCAGACCCCTCTAAAGCTGGTGTTCCCGCTCTCATAGATCGTGTCTTCGGCGATATCCTGAAGACAGATCCAAAAGAATCAATTAAGGCAAAATACGACATCATCAAGGAAGGACAGTAAAGTTCTAAAGAAGCAACATTCAAGATAAATAGATTGGAATAACATTCCTAGTTGTGGTTGCATAGGTCAATGATGCATCCAAGGTTTGATACCTCTATCCCTCTAGGTACCACAGTTCTACTACAAGCACACTCACTGCTAGCTTCCTTACCTACTGCAATCGTTGATACTAGTTATTCTTATCACTCAAGTGCATATCAAATGCAACACACCATACTAAGTACTGATCTCTCTAATACAACCCTAGATGGATACCCAAGTCAGTTGGCAGTGAGATCTCAATCATGCTCAAGCCAACAGATCCTTACACATGCACCTCATCTACTTATATACTAATATATATCTCTTCCACTATAAAATTTCCTCAAAATAAAATCCTCAAAACTAACTCGAACAATTTAAAGTAAAATGCATATACCTTCCTCAAAGTCAGATGTTCAAAAGCTGAAACAAAAAATTTAATCACTTCTAAAATCCTTACAGCTTTGTCTAGGTTCATTGAATTGAATCTGAATCCTCAAAAAATTTTAATGACAATATCTCAACTTCTCAAAAATTCTAAAAATTTGTAATTCATTTTTAATCTTCAAATTATAATTTAAATCCATATCTTGTAGTCCAATAGTCCTAATGTTAATCTTTCTCACTGTCCTCATCGACATGCGTCATCAGTAATACCATAAATTAGTCCAAAAAAATCATCTGGATATGAAATCAAACTCTACAATGAAACCAAGATCCTAATTAACTAATCCACAATAATCAAATTCAATATCAACAAGTGAGAATGGACAGAATACAAGAGAAATTTTTTAAATTGGAAATTATAATAAGATTCTCAGGGGTCATCCAAGGAATCTCTCAAGGAATTGTGATTGAGTATTCGCTCTCGTCCTAGTATCCTATGTCCTATATCCTATCGCAAGCACGCAGTAGTACAACTGAGATGTCACACTACCACGACATCGCACAACTCGCGAAGTCTGACCTGCATGGGCCACCACTAAAAATGTGTCACGACCCGCACCCGGAATTGGGGCACGAGTACGCGGGTACGTCAAGCCTACGCCGCAACATCGACGGTAGAATGCTGTCTAGGTCATGATTCTATCTAAGTAATCTCACACCAGCATCCAATCTCCATAAGGAGGCACGGATGACGCAATATAAATGAACAACATACTCAATCACATAACTACAGTACGATAAGATATCGAACATCCAAAAAATACTACAACACAAGTCTAAAGTAAAAATAATCTAACTCAACAATTATCCAAGTCTCAACAAAAATATGCCGGAGACAAATCCGGCACCAAATAAACTACTGAAAGAAACTAACTAGATAACTAGTGATTCCGGCTAGACCTTCCGGAATCATAACTGAACTACCAAGTCCAAGTCTGTAGCTACTCTCCAAGTGGTCCATAAAATGATGGACAGCGGTCCTCTAAGACATAGTCTGGAAAAATATTTCCAGTCAGGAAAGAGCAAAGTACATTTCTAATAGCAGTTCTATATTAATGATATAAGCTATGTAGCAGTATATAGATGGAAATATACAAGATGCATGTGTATGTATGGGAAATATACAATAAAGAAAATACTAGAAAATACTGTAAGTAAATGCGAGAAGGAACAATATGTCAATGAACAAGAATACTATGACTAAGTGTGTGAGTACTAGCTTTAACATGTGATCGGCTTGGGAACTTGTACAGGTATAATGGCCTGGCTAGTCATACGTGCGGTGTATGACCAACACTAACATGTGAACAAGTATTGTACATGAAGGGTATGATCACATATCTACACTAAAATACTCCCCACCCCGACTGGTATAGTAGATCCAACCATGGTACGCTATGGCACGGGATTTCCTAGGAAGGTAGCAAATCTCCCCGAAAATCAGTGTCTGTACATGCACAAGATAACAAGGAAACAAGACTTGTACAAGATATACCATGAACAAGGAATAACATCTCATGACGAGATCCGGATATACCAATCCGTGTAACCAGCATGTCGAGAATATGGATATTTACACTAGATACAATAAACATAGGGGATATCATAAATAAGAAACTAATCAGAGAATGAACTCGCCTTGGGTCCATAGCTGGTAAAACCAATATCCTGTCCCAGAGTATCGTCTGGAGGATCCAACAGTCCTATAGACATATAATGAAATAATACAATATTTGTATCAGATGCTATACTAACACAAACATAAACATTGAACTCAGGGCTATGCCGGGAATGGCACTGGCTAATCTAGGGTCAGTGTGCGTCAATTATACGGGCATCGCGTCTGCGATTGCTGGGCAAGAAAGACGATCAAAATGGTACAGGGCTTGCCAATACGTCAGCGTACGCATGGCAGTCAACTAACAGTTCTCAGGATTATAGGTCAGGTGGAGTTACGGGGTATTCGTATTTACTCTCGGGTCATCTAGTAGAGACATATAAAAATGTACATATCATTAACTAACATTAATACTTATAATATATACATGCACCCAATTAAATACATATACAATATTTATATATATATACATATGTTAAAATATACGTACCATATTTATATATATATATATATACCAAAATACTTATATTCATATATATGTTTATACATATTCCAAAAATATATTTAATACGTATATACTATATGAAATTATACTAAATAAATATATGTATATTTACACCCAAAAAAATACATACATTTATATATATAGGTATATATATATTACCAAAATTATACGTATTAATATATATATTAATACTAATATATTGAATACAAGTATATACCCAATTAGAGAATATACGATATATATATATATATAATATATGAATACGTATCACCAAACATACACATATGTATACATACGTACACACACATACACGTATACGCGTATACGCACACATATACGTATACACTTATACATACATATACGTATATACACCTACACACATACGTATACACAAATACATTCAAATACGAAGAAGGAGGGAAGAGGGGAGGAGAGGAGCTCACAGGGGGCTGGCCGGAGTTGACGACAGGTCGTGGTGGAGCTGCAGTGGTTTGTGTGGAGGAGATGGCCGGAGTGCAGCTCGCCGGGGTCATCGTGGGTAGTTGGGAGGAGAGCAGGGAGGTGATGGGAGGTTTGTTGTAGCCGGAGTCGATGGGGAGTTGCTGTCAGCTCGACGTGGAAGAGGAGTTGTACAGCAGCGGGAGGGATGGAGGTCGAGCTGTCCGCCGGAGAGGGAAGTTCACGGTGGACGGGGGCTGGGCGCTATGGGGGATGACGATGGGGTGTGGTAGTTGTGATGGTGGTTGGACTGAACGGGAAAAGCGGGGCTCGGACTTGGCCAAAGGAGAACCGTAGTCGGGGTCGGGCTGGCCGGGTGGTGAAGAGCAGAGGGAGATAGGGAATGAAGAGGATGGATGTAACAGTCGGGCTGCTGGTGGGAATAGCAGGGAGGCGGAGCTCGGGCTCGGTCGGGGTGTGCAGCAGTGGCCGGCTGCAGTGGTCGAGCAGCTCGGCTCCGGAAGGGGAGCTCGGGTTTGATGGCAGTAGCTCGGCGGGAGGAATGGCTGAGCTGCGGGAAGCTCGAGTGAGGCGGAGGAGCAGTGGGGAAGACGGGTAGCTTGGCCGCCGGTCGGAGCTGTGGGAAGGAGCAGGAGGAGGAAGGCTTCGTCGGAGGATGCAGTGGCGAGGTCGCGGAAGCTCACGGTGGACGGGGACGAGGGGACTGGGATGAGGAGTAAAGAGTGGGGAGAGTCGACGGAGTAGGGTGATCGTCTGGCGGCCGGAGTAGTTGGACAGGTCGGCGGGTGGATCGGCTGTAGAAGCATAAAAATACGCCGGATGACCATACGCGGCATATTGGTGCAGAGCAGCGTAAGCAGAGGCCTTCAGAGCCATCAAGAGTGCAACAGAGCTCTTTCCGCTAAAATGTAGCGTAAAATATGAAAGCTCAAAGGACCATCCGCATAAAGCAGTACGTCCAAGCCACTTCAGCGTAAACAGGGCGCGTCATCACCTCCAGGGCATAAAACTCATCCTCTTTCAGACGCAGCATTGAGGTGTACAAGAGACGCTTCGTAATCTTTGAGGTGAACCTGTCAGACCCTGCAATAAAGATTGTGCAATAAACCTGACGTCTGGACTTCTGACAAAGGGATACGGCTCGACTACCCAGACGACGGCTATAATGATGACACAGTACTGCGACCCAGGCTATCAAATACCGCCATCCCCTTTGTGTAAACTTCTTTTACAAGCACGAAGGGATACGCTGCCTTGTTTTACACAGGCAGACACGAGCTGTTTTACGTTCTGCAGTAGACAAACCGCCTGCCACATTAAAAGCTGCACTCCGTACGGGGTCGAGGCACGTCTCTACGTCTGAATGCATAAAGCGGTGACAGTTTCTCAAGGCACGTCTCTGCGACTGATACGCAGAAGGGGTTGCAGACCTTCAAAGACACGCCTCCACATTTAATGCACAGGATGGTGGCAAATCTCGGCATTTAATGCAAGAGATTTGATTATATCTTCAAAAGCCGTAATTCTGGCTAAAACGTCCCCATCAGCACTCTGGCACGGTACGCAGCGGCTTCTACGCCCATCCGGCTTCTATGCCTGCTCGGCCTTTATGACCATTCGGCTTCTACGCCTGCTCGGCCTTTATGACCATTCGGCTTCTACGCCTGCTCAGCCTTTATGACCACTCGGCTTCTACGCCTGTTCGACCTCTACGACCACTCGGCTTCTAAGCCTGCTCGGCCTCTATGACAACTCGGCTTCAACGCCTGTTCGGCTTCTACGCCTATTCGGCTTTTATGCCAGTTTGATAACCATTTGGCTTCTATGCCATGGTGGCAGACATTTGACTTCTATGCCAACCTCTTCTACACAATGGATACCTACCTACGTGGCTTCTACGCCGTGATCTTCGTAGCGATTATACGCGTTTTGTCCCTTAGTTGGACCCGCGTCACACGCTCATTCAAAGGATCATCTATACGCAGGCATTGGTTACTTTAGCAGTTGTGTAAAAGGGTGCTGTACTTTCCACTCCTCGATTTCTACACCGACGGAGTGGTCACTGTCACCAAAACTCTATAAATAGAGACCTCTATCAATGAGAAAAAAGGTCAAAAAATTGGTCAAAAAACCAATATCAGATCCAGGGAGTAAGGTCAACGAATTAAAAGGTCAGAAAATTGGTCAAGAAACCAATATCAGATCCAAGGTCGAACTTCCAAGAAAGATCGAACCGGAGGTCAAGAGAGAGAGAGAGAGAGAGAGAATCCGGAGCTCAGGCAGAGAGCAGGGATCGACGATTTTGGCATCGTGCATCCACCCTCTTTTGCAACCTTTGAAGCTGCTTCCTGTCTTCTACGGTACTTCTTCAACATCGTGTGGTCCAAGGGCTAAAGTGATCGACTGCAGATCAGACACCTATAGCAATATTTATCCAGATTAAATAAATTTTACTCCTATATCCTCGTATAAGATCAAATTATACAAGTTTGTTTGTAAACCAAAGAAGACGGGTCTCGTATAAACCCTATCCTGAATACATTTTCATTCTTTCGTTTAATATCACAAACTAGATGGCGACTCTGCTGGGGACATCTTTCTCTTCTGATGAGGAAGCAATTGCTCAACACGATACGGTATCTGTAGGAACCGTGAAGAAGACACTGGTCGTCCAATTCGACCAGTCTGCCTACGAAGACATGCTTCAAACCGGGGGTAGCTCTCACCCTCTCTCCGTCCAAGACAACAGGAAGCTGCGCAAGGTCTGGATGCCCAAGACATCCTCTACCATTCCTGTGGACTCTCCGATCTCTCCGACCTCTCCGACCAATGAGGTTGTAGCATTGTTCCCTCCGTGCCCTGTACGTAAAATTCAGTCTCCCGCTACGCGCGGTACAGACGAAACTTCGGGCAAAGCCTCAGCGCTAACCCAGAAGTATCCACTGCGCTATACGCGTAGGAACCAGTCTCCCGCTATACGCGGTACAGACGAAACTTTGGGCAAAGCCTCAGCGCTAACCCAGAAATATCCACTGTGCTATACCCGTAGAAACCAGTCTCCCGCTACGCGCGGTACAGCCCAAACTTTCGATGATGCCTCAGCGCCAAATTGGAAGTACAAATCACTCTCCATGCGCAAGACAACATCTGACCTCTACGGGAACCAGATGAGCGCTGTGATTTTCGCAAGGGGAAGAAAGCGGCAGAGTACTCAACTTCTCGGCTGTTATGCCAGCGAAGAAGCAATCTGCCTACCCTCCGAATTACGAGGGAAGCCGACGGCCGACTGAGGACCTCTTCAGCTTTACGCCAGTCTGAGCAAATCTCCAAATTATGCCAGGCGGAGTCCCACGACGTAAAGCAAGCTCAGGTTACGGGAATGCACCCTCTACGGGGATTATTCGCCACCCAGATGGCCAACCTGTTGTACACAGGTGGCATAGGGAGAACCATGGTGCCCAATCTCCGCATGCCCACTGATGGGAACAGAAGGAACAAGCCGTCGTCTTCTTCCTCCACTCCTCTTGACCTGCAGGATTATCTAATCCAGAGACGCAAAAATAAGAGTCATAAACGGACTTCAGTTCCCCTAACAGTCAAACGCGGGGAGATCATATGGGAAGATACGTCAACATCTAATATCGTCATAACAGGTGGACCACAGGAAGACTTCATCTTTATTATTCCACCAACTCATGACGATCAGCATCCGATAATCTTCGGTAGCAGGCAGAACGCCCCAATCGTACAGGAGGAATCACACGAGTCTGAAACTGGCAGGATAAAAACCCACAGATATAGCCCACAAGCATTAAATATTATGCAAAATATGGGTTATGACTTGAAACTGAAATAAGGTCTCAACTATGGGAAAGGTAGGCGAACGCCGGTGCGTAGTAATTCTTACCATCAAAAAGCTCGTTTCGGGTTGGGATATACTGCGTCTCTCGCGAGACCCAAAATTCCGAAATCCAATCCTGTACAACCAGAGGCAGTTCCTGATATGTCAGTTTCTACGGCCAGAGGCCACGGCATGTCTAGGAGCAACTTACCTCGACAGAACAAAGTGACGTCCAGGGCCAGAGGTAGAATCCCCTCTATATCCGAAGATGATGCAACAACGACGATCTCCCCGCAAGACCGTAAAATTCAGGCATCAGGAGCCCGAAGACCAAAAGGAACTTTCTCCTTCAACGAAGACGACATCATTGAAATCTTCGATATGTTAATGAAAGAGCGCAAACTTCAGCTACTGAACATCAGACATCCTGAGAGGATTGGCAAAGTGGATAACCCAGATTATTGTCTCTTCTACCGGTACACTCATCACCCCACAAAGGCGTGCTATGTGCTAAAAAGGAAAATTCAGGAGATGATCGAGGCCAAGGTCATCACTTTGAATCTGTAAACAAGGGGACGGTCCTTACCAATTGGATTTCCATTCTTTTCTTACATAAAAATTTGCTCTTTTCAAAAAAAAATGTGTGTGTACTCAAGGAAGAGTCCCTAAAAAGTCTCTCTAGACAAAGACTGCCATGTCCACATTACCTCTGAGGAGATATGCACTTCCATCTCCGATAGGATGGCATCCCAGAAGTTTGTCATGTTCATATTACCTCTGAACAAACCTTCTTGGTTTCGACTATCGATTATCACATCGGTTGTCATCTCAACTTAGCGCCCGTACTTATCTCTAAGTATGCCAGTGGTGTTAGGTCCACAAAGACTGCCATGTCCATATTACCTCTGAGCAGATATGCACTTCCATCTTCGATAGAATTGCATCCCAGAAGTTTGTCATGTTCATATTACCTCTGAATAAACCTTCTTGGTTTCGACTATCGATTATCATATCGGTTGTCATCTCAACTTAGCGCCCGTACTTAACTCTAAGTACGCCAGTGGTGTTAGGTCCACAAAGACTGCCATGTCCATATTACCTCTGAGCAGATATGCACATCCATCTCTGATAGAATTGCATCCCAGAAGTTTGTCATGTTCATATTACCTCTGAACAAACCTTCTTGGTTTCGACTATCGATTATCACATCGGTTGTCATCTCAACTTAGCGCCCGTACTTAACTCTAAGTACGCCAGTGGCGTTAGGTCCACAAAGACTGCCATGTCCATATTACCTCTGAGCATATATGCACTTCCATCTCCGATAGAATTGCATCCCAGAAGTTTGTCATGTTCATATTACCTCTGAACAAACCTTCTTGGTTTCGACTATCGATTATCACATCGGTTGTCATCTCAACTTAGCGCCCGTACTTAACTCTAAGTATGCCAGTGGTGTTAGGTCCACAAAGACTGCCATGTCCATATTACCTCTGAGCAGATATGCACTTCCATCTCCGATAGAATTGCATCCCAGAAGTTTGTCATGTTCATATTACCTCTGAACAAACCTTCTTGGTTTCGACTATCGATTATCATATCGGTTGTCATCTCAACTTAGCGCCCGTACTTAACTCTAAGTACGCCAGTGGTGTTAGGTCCACAAAGACTGCCATGTCCATATTACCTCTGAGCAGATATGCACATCCATCTCTGATAGAATTGCATCCCAGAAGTTTGTCATGTTCATATTACCTCTGAACAAACCTTCTTGGTTTCGACTATCGATTATCACATCGGTTGTCATCTCAACTTAGCGCCCGTACTTAACTCTAAGTATGCCAGTGGTGTTAGGTCCACAAAGACTGCCATGTCCATATTACCTCTGAGCATATATGCACTTCCATCTCCGATAGAATTGCATCCCAGAAGTTTGTCATGTTCATATTACCTCTGAACAAACCTTCTTGGTTTCGACTATCGATTATCACATCGGTTGTCATCTCAACTTAGCGCCCGTACTTAACTCTAAGTATGCCAGTGGTGTTAGGTCCACAAAGACTGCCATGTCCATATTACCTCTGAGCAGATATGCACTTCCATCTTCGATAGAATTGTATCCCAGAAGTTTGTCATATTCATATTACCTCTGAACAAACCTTCTTGGCTTCGACTATCGATTATCACATCGGTTGTCATCTCAACTTGGCGCCCGTACTTAACTCTAAGTACGCCAATAGTTTTAGGTCCACAAAGACTACCATGTCCATATTACCTCTGAGCAGATATGCACTTCCATCCCCGATAGAATTACATCCCAGAAGTTTGTCATGTTCATATTACCTCTGAACAGACCTTCTTGGTTTCGGCTATCGATTACTACATCGGTTGTCATCTCCGGCTCGTCGCCCTCCGACTCACCTGATGCTCTCGAACAAACACTATCAGTGAATATGGTAGTGGCAGATCCCTTTGAAGCAGACGAACAAAATTCTGAGCCGTTTGAGAATGACTCTTGGGCTCAACAAATGGATACGCAGTGGAAATTCTGCTTCGAGCAAAGAGAAGCTCCCAACAAAGACGAAGTTATCCAGGTTGATGTTGGGGGTAAACTTTTGCCAAAGCCAATATTCATCAGTAACAATCTTTCTCCAGCTGAACGGGAAGAAGTTATCCAGCTGATAAAAGAATATATCGACGTCTTTCCGTGGAATTATAAGGACATGCCGGGCCTTGACCCAAAGGTGGCTACTCACAAGCTCAATATATTGACCAACTCGAAGCCTATGAAGCAGCACCAACGCCGGTTCTGCCCGGACATGATGGACGCCATCGAAGCTGAAGTCAAGAAGTTGATAGCCTGCGGTTTCATCCGGGGAGAACAACATCCTGACTGGGTCGCCAATGTTGTCCCAGTCATAAAGAAAAATGGGAAAATACGTATCTGCATCGATTACCGAGATCTGAATGCAGCCTGCCCCAAGGATGAGTTCCCTCTTCCCATCACGGACATCATGATCGACAACACCTACGATTTTGAACGCATGTCTTTCATGGACGGATTCTCAGGATACAATCAGATCAAGATGCATCCTGAAGACAAGAAGCACACTGCCTTCCGGACCCCGTTGGGAGTATATTGCTATACGGTCATGCCCTTCGGATTGAAGAACGCCGGGGCTACATACCAACAGTCTATGAGTAGCATATTCCATGAACATTTACGCAAAATAGTAGAATGTTACGTGGACGACATAGCCGTCAAGAGCTGCCTCAAAGATGATCACATTCAAGACTTGAAGACGGTATTCGAGTTAATGCGCCAACATCAACTCAAGATGAACCCTACGAAGTCCTTCCTGGGTGTATCTAGTGGCAAATTCCTGGGATTTGTTATTACCGCCAAAGGCATCCAAGTGGACCCTAACAAAGTCCAGGCCATCGTAGAAATGCGACCACCCCGCAATCTGAGGGAACTTCGGGGATTTCAAGGCCGTCTGGCTTATATCCGGAGGTTCATATCCAATCTCTCAGGAAGATGTCAGCCCTTTTCATATCTCATGAAGAAAGGAGTATCCTTCGTATGGGACGAAACCTGTCAGCAAGCATTCGGGGATATCAAACGCTACCTCACCAGTCCGCCGGTTCTGGTGCCTCCCATCATGGGAAGACCATTCTTACTATACGTTTGAGCAATAGATCATTCGCTAGGGGCTCTTCTCGCACAAAAGAATGATGTGGGGCATGAACAGGCGATCTACTACCTCAGCAGGATGATGGTTGGAGCCGAACACCAGTACAACCCAGTGGAGAAGGAATGCTTGGCTCTGATGTTCGCTATCCAGAAGATGCGGCACTATGTCACCGGCTAGACTATCCATATCATCTCCAGGATCAACCCTCTTTGAGTACTGATGAGCAAGCCAAGTGTTCTTAATTCCTGGCTCGCAACTTAGGCGATGCTGTTAACACCATATGACATGGTATACGTCCCGCAGAAGTCCATCAAAGGCCAAGCGCTGGCCGACTTCTTAGCTGCTCATCCGATCCCGGAGGCCTCCAAATTATACGAAGACATTCCCGACGAAGTTGCAAAATGTAATTCCGCAATGGAAAGTGACGTATGGCAACTGTTCTTCGACGGCGCCTCCAGGACTAGTCCCCAGGTAAACGTGGTTTCAGGGGTAGGAATCGTCCTGGTCACTCCTGATAAACTCGTCATCTACCGAGCATATTCTCTTAACGAACCATGTTCCAAAAATGTGGCAGAATATAACGCTCTGTTAATCGGGCTCCAGGTCGCTAAAGAGCTGGGGGTCGAGTCCCTGGAAGCTTTCGGTGATTCTCTGCTTATCGCCAATCAAGTCAGGGGAATATATGAAGTCCGAAATCCAGACCTCATCCCCTACCACCAGACAACGGTCGAGATAGCCATGACATTCAAAGGGTTCTTCCTAGAGCATGTACCTCGGTCTCAGAACCTGGAAGATGATGCCCTAGCCAGTCTAGCTGCAGATTTGGCCACTCCTATAAGAAGGCAGGATTCGGTAATCCTTCTTAACAGAGATTTATTCTGCGTAAAGAACAACTTTCACATAGAATACAGCTACGCTGTGAACACGGATCCCCCTAGAAGAGACTGGAGAAGTCCCTTCATAGATTTCGTCGCATACGGAATCTTGCCGGAGGACCCCAAAGAAGCTGTATCCGTCAAAAGACGATCATTACGCTTCTACTTTGATGCATCTTCACAATGCCTGTATCGCCGGACCTACGACGGACTGCTATTAAGATGTCTCTCTGACGACGAAGCACAGCAGGTTATCCGGGAAGCTCACGACGGCGTATGCAGAGCGCATCAGCACGGTCCTAAGCTACAGGATCGTATCAGAAGAATGGGCTATTACTGGCCCACTATGATCACAGACGCGATCAATTATGCAAGACAATGCAGAGCCTGTCAGGTTTATGCAGACTTTATACATCAACCGTCTGAATATCTATATCCTACGGTTGTATCCTAGCCTTTCGCAGCATGGGGTATGGATATTATTGGTCCTATTCACCCGTCTTCTTCCAGAGGCCACCGGTTCATAATGGCCATCACGGATTACTTCTCCAAATGGGCAGAGGCGATCCCTCTCGCTGAGGTAAAAGCGTATGACGTAATTAACTTCATCAAGCATCATGTCATTTATCGCTTTGGGATTCCCCGAAGGATAATCCATGACAATGGGCCTCAGTTCATCAGCCAAGCGTTTCATCAATTTTGCGATAAAATCGAATACATAATATTACCTCTACGGCATATTATCCAGCTGCTAATGGTTTGGCAGAAGCTTTCAACAAAACCATTATCAAGCTCTTGAAGAAGTTTGTCTCTTCAAATAAAAGAGACTGGAATGAGAAGCTGGGCGAATGTCTCTGGGCATACCGCACAACGGTACGAACACCGACAGGTTGTACCCCATTTTTACTGGTCTACGGGAGTGAGGCAGTTCTTTCCATTGAAATCCAGATCCCGTCGCTCAGGATAGCCGTGACTAATGAGCTGACCCAAGAAAAGAACGACCTACTAAGGCTTCAAGAGCTAGAAGGATTAGACGAGAAATGCCTCCAAGCTCAACAGCGCATCGCGCTCTACCAAGCACGCATTTCCAGAGCTTTCAATCATAAAGTAAAGGAAAGAGTGTTCAAAGTCGGTGAGCTAGTTTTAGCCGTAAGAAGGCCGATGATTCTTACTCACAGGAGTAAAGGCAAATTCTAGCCCAAGTGGGAAGGCCCTTATGTGATCGAGACAATGTTCTCGAACGGCGCTTACAGGTTAGCCCAGCCTAATGGAGACCTGTTAATGGCTCCTATCAACGATAAATTCCTGAAGAGGTACTATGCTTAACCTCCTCTGCTCAAGTAGAATATAGCGAGAATCTCAAAGTCTGACCAAACTACTTCCAGAACGAAACTAGTTAGGTCATATTCTATCATGTCCGTATGACCTCTGAATAGATATGTCCTGCTAAAAGTTTATCGAGAGTCTATCATGTTCATACTACCTCTGATATCACTCTCGCCCAAACCTGTCATTAATATTCCAAAATGATGGTTCCACAAAGTCAGAAAAGATTCACTTTATTTATTCCCGAAAAGAGCAGAATTACATTGGGGAAGCAAAAAGAAGGAAGGGCACATCATTGCGGGGGAGCGGTCAGATCGCGAATCAGCTTCGCCAGTGCAGCCACCCTCTCGTCCCTGGAAACCAAGGCATCAGCGCAGGCCTATTCCAGCCGTGCCTCGGGATTGTTCGTAAAGGACAGTTCGGCCCTTGCCCGAAGAGGGCCAGCTCGGGCAGCTTCTGCACGCTCCAGGTCCCGTCGTGCTGTGCTCAGTCGACTAGTCGCTACGTCTAGACCTGCCAACGACTGAGAAGCCCACTCCTCTACCTGAGCGAGTTTCTCCTTCAACTTGCGAGCCCTCGCTGCATTCCCTTCATGCTCAGATTGGCACTTCGTCTGAAGAGCAAGAGCCTCCTCCACGACAGCTTTTTTTTTATCCATCTCCAGCTTATGTGCTTTGATAGAGTTATCTAGGCTCTCCAGCTGTTTGGTAAGCCGCACAGTCATGGAGTCATATCTGGCCTGGACCTCAGCTTCAAAACTGCCCCAAGTCAGCTGCAAGTATTCGTTAATAGGTCGCTCCAACCCATTAACCATCGCCTCCAGGGCGTCAGCTACCCCATAATCGCCAAACTCCCTGACCGCCCCAATCGAAAACTGGAAAGCCTTCTTCAGACGATCAAAATCCAGGTTCTTCGCCAACACCATTGATATCAGTGTGTTCAAACTGGTATAAAAGAGGCTGGTATACAGCTCGGTCAGCACAACCAGATCTGGTTGGACGACAGGAGTGGCCGCGATATTGGCGAGTTTCCCTCCAGGAATGATTGCAGACGAGGTGGCCACAGCCGCCGCCTCGACGGGTGGTGCGACCGAAGAAGGTGCAACAACGACGGTCGAAGTCATCGGCATACTCACAAGAGGCGAGGTCACGATAACGGGTTCGTCCTCCCCTGGAGGTGACGAAACTACTCCAGGCGAGCTGGCCCCCGAAGGTATTTCCTCCTCGAAGTCGAACGCCTCCGTATCATCGTCAAGAGCCCGAGCAGAGCCAGAAGATGCTTCAGCGCCATACTTCCCGTGGACGCCATCCCCTGAGAAGAGGACAAGAAAGTTGATATCAATATAATAGTAATCTTTTTAAGGGGAGACATAAAGATGACCTTTACCCGTAGCCAACGGTATATATACCGCGTCCGCAGTCGATGTAGCTATATCACGGCTTAATGACACAATACGAACTGTCATACCTGGAGAAGGAGGTGGGCCAACCGACATCGCCAGGAGCTCTACCAAGCCTTCACCAAGACGCGGTCGAGGTTCGTCAGCTGAAACCTTGCTGGTCATGCTCACGGACGTGGCAGGAGTTTCATCCGTTGCCGGTCTAGGGAAAGATTCTCCCAATTGCCTCGGCCACGCAGGCGATTTCATTCCACTACCGGAGGCAGTGGCAACAACGGCAGCCTCAAGCAGGAGTTCTCCGGCACCGCCAGCCGAAACTGAGGGCCCCTCCCCGAGAGGCGGGGAACCTCCAATCAAAGGGACATCCCCAACAGGAGAGGCAGCAGGTTCCTCTCTAGGAGCCTCAATGCCAGGAATCTGGAGAGGGCGATCAACCATCTTCTTCTTCCTCTTGCGAGGGGAAGTCTGCTTCGAAACAGGAGCCCTTCGCTTCCCAGAGACCGCCAAAGCCCCCGCAGGCGGAGGCACTTCACACCTCGGCACCGACACCAGAGGCTCATCCGGAGTGACGGACTCCTCACCCTCGTCAGATAAAACCGAGGGGACTTCGATTCTTCCCCCAGGCTTGGGAGAAGGCACCCTAAAGCTTCCACGAATGTCAAAATCACGATGGAAGGTGCTGATCGCCACGTAGAACTGAGCATACGAATGGAGGATGCGCAGCTCCGTGGAGAGAGTGGCGACCGGCACGATAAAGATTGCTCCAATGCAGCCCATGATAAAATATCGCCATCCCTGGCTCCATCAATGAGTCCGCCCCTGGACCTGAAGCTGGTGATGGCATTGCCCACGTGCAGCTGATCGTACCCAAACTGCCTGGCGAACCGACTGGGCAAGTAAGGCTCGAAGAAGTAATGATCTTTGCTTCTGTATAGCAGATGGGAGGGTCTGATGCAGACCAACCAATTAAAAGCTTCCGAAGAAAGATTGGTCTTTTCTCCACCTAAATTCTCAAGCCTAATCCCCGACTGATTGCGATGTACAGAGGGGACAGTGCAGAGGAGCTTCCAGCAGTGATCGAGGCTCAGCGCCAGCCGACAGTCTAAGATTGTGTTCACGTTCCAGAGGGAGTCCTTGTAGTTCAGCAAGAAACTACCCCCCGCGCTGCTACCCGGGCCGAGAGACATCACCCAAGGGTTGTGGAGAATTAACCATCCCATCAAGTACAGGTATGGTAACTCTACCCGAGAAAAGCTATCATGTCGAGCTTCATCGACGAGCAGTCCGTCAGTCATGGCTCTCAGGCCAGCCTATATACGGCACACCATGGCAGGGAGCAAGCCCAGTCTTGCCCCGAACACCAGACGAACGGCGGGCCACAGGATGTTTCGGTGAATGCGGTCCGCGGACGCGATACCGGGCACCACTACTCGACGCAGCCATAGGGAGAGAAAGCCAGTCAGCTTGGCTTCCTCAGACAAAGGCCTGCGGCAGCGCCTCAAGTAACTATAGGCCTTAGTGCCTTCAAGGTAATTTCCTACCCCGTTATTGAGAAACTGATCTGGAGATTTATCCTCCTCCATAAGATCCTCGACGACCTGGGCACTGAGCACGCCCAAACAGTTCACGGGCTCATTCTTGCCCCCCGAAACTTTCTTCGACTTGACGGCCCTGGCCCGGTGGAAGAAGAGGTAGGACATCCACTTAATGGTGTGAGCCAAATCAGAAGGCTCATTATAAAAAGCAGTGCACGCGAAATAGTGGCACATCAGCTCCTGATACACCTCTACAACCCGAGGGTTCGAGTCCTCCAACTCCCAGTTGGTGGGAACATACTCTTCATACGGAGTATCCCCCATCGGCAGTCTCGAGATCGCTGCCATTTCGTGGAGGGCCAACCCCAACTCCCCCAGTGGAGTAGCGAATGTCCCGGTGAGCGAAATGTATCGCTCCATCAGTGCCAGAAACAGGTTAGGGTTGGGAGGCAACCCAACACTCGTCGCGCTCATGGCAGCATACAGTCCTATGACCTCGAGCTCTCTTCAAAAATGCTTCAGAGCCCAGTCAACTAGGCAAGTCCATCGGAGGTTTGCTGGGGTGATCCACCCGTTGCACTGAGGGTTCTCCTTGGGGTATACCCCCCCTCGCACCATGAAGTCGTTGCAGAAAGTCGGCAATTGGACTGGCTGGATCACTGAACTATCTTCACGCGGAACGCTGCCCGGGCATAGTCCCCTGAACAACATCACGACGCCAGAAGGGCGGCTGACAAACGACCCCTGCTCAGCTCCTTTCAGGTGAAAGATCTTCCCCGGCTTGCCGTGAAGATCGGGAGTCAGCGTCCACGACATCCTCCTGAAATGTGTGGCATAAAAAAAAGCCGAGATGGGATAATCTCTCGACATCGTGGGCAGATACAAGACCACGCTCTCGGCAGGGAAAACCCAGGGTTCTCTCTTGGGCTTCGTCTGGGACTGTTTGTCTATCATATCCCCAAAGAGAAAGGCCGGCTTGATGTACTGCTCCCCGTCTACATACGTTAGGGGCTCCCCGTTGATCATGCTCAGCAACATTTGCTCGCCCTGAGCCGATATCAAGATCCCCCTTCCTTCAGGATACTGGGGTCCGGAGATAGGAAATGTCACGTGCGACAGATCCTCCAGGTAGTTCGAATGCAGCATCCCGGCAGCAGAACCCATCACCTCAGCCAGTGGAGACTCATACAAGTTAACTGCGAAAGTGCAAGGAAAATACGTCATTATAAATCTTGCAAACGCAAAGACCAAGAAACGACATTCTGTGCTTTACGCCAAGAGTGTACAAAATTTGGTCATTTTACGCCGAAAGTCACACCCTGAAACGTAATTGGCGGTATACAGTCCGTGCTTTACGCCCGACTGCCAAAATTCTAGTTATTACGCCGGAGGTCCCATCCAAAGCGTAAAACTAAAATTTTATAGTATACACCAAGTTTTCGGCAGTCAGAGCTTTTACGCTCACAACTGCGAAAAACATGAGTTTTTACGCTGGCACAATAGAAATATGGGCGTAAAAGATGAAAACGTCTCCGTGCGTCATCTTCCTCAAAGAGGCTATCAGCACAGAAGACGACCTAGCGCGGTCACGTTCAACGTGTGCGAAGGATTTTTCGTCGTTCTTTGTCATCCCCAATGGCTATACCTCTAAGGCCGGGTGCACTACTCGTCGACAGGAGCCTTCGCCCAGAAGGAAGTTCACCTTGCCCGACCGAAGACTCTCTCGCCGGGACAGAAGAACGAGAAGAAGAGCCTGTGCTCTTTCCCTTGGTGGAGGGGGTTTGTTTCGGCGTCATTTCTGAAAACTCGGAGTGCTCGGAGAAAGAACGAGAAGAAAAAACTCAAACAATCAAAGCTCTCTTTCGCAGAAGACGGATAAAAAGTTTTCTCTTAAAAGCTTGGGATATATATAGAGTTCGGGTCGACTCCTCGAATCCTCAGATGGGCTCCTCGAAACCCCAACCAAATCTCACAAATTAAATATTTGGTTATGATTGGGTACTACGTCAGCCCACTACTCTCGAAAGACGGACAGTCAGCAAATTCGAAAGAGTTTTTCGTGCAAAAGCAGGTCAGCGGTTCCTATGCTAAAAAGCTTTCTACGCTCGACAGCAACAGATCTACGATTTTACGCTCGTAAGCTATCAGTCTATGATTTTATGCCCGGATGCCTTGGTGCTCAGTAGCTTTTATGCTCGAGAGGCTACAAACCTACGAATTTACGCTCAGCAGATACCAAATCGATGATCTCGCGCTCGATGGCATTTAGTTTACGCTTGGAGGGAACAGATCCGCAACCTTACGCTCGGAAGATCTCTTTTTCACAGGCTACAAATCTACAGTTCTACGCTAAGGAGCTTTCTACGCTCGACAGCAACAGATCTACGATTTTACGCTCGCAAGCTATCAGTCTATGGTTTTATGCCCGGATGCCTTTGTGCTCGGTAGCTTTTACGCTCGAGAGGCAACAAACCTACAACTTCATGCTCAGCAGCTCCGAATCTACGATCTCACGCTCGGTGGCTTTCTACGCTCAATAGACTACGAACTCAGGATTTTTAGCTCATCTATACTACGGATCTCTGACTTTCCACATATCCGAACAGCAAGGCGATCGATTACAGGAGTTCACACAGAATATACTCCTTTTTGACCTCAACATATCCCAAGTGTCACGCCCCGATCTCCCGCAGGCAATCGGCCATTCCCGCTAGGCGGGAATCACCCTCGCCAGCGCTCCCGCGGAACGATCGCTTAACCCATCCGGGCGTGATGCCGCACGAGCGTGAGCCACGCCCGTGGCCATGGTTCATTGGCTGCCGATAAGAGTTCTAAGCCACAGAGTCGCACAGATTGTCCGAGTGCAGCGAAGTCATGAACGCATAGCGATCGGTAACAGGTTCACTGAGTCAACAAATATAGCGGAAGCATTGGAACACAAGTTTGAAGTAAAGCAACTCTTTTATTGATATAACATGTGTTACAGGCGGCGTATAGCCGAGATTACAAGTCGCTCAAGCCTCTCTCTCTGAAACAGTAAAAGCGTGCCAAGTGGCGACACTTATGGAATGATTGTACAGGCGATGTTCGGGCTATGTTCACAACATTATGTCTTCTATATGTGCTTCTGTTCCAGACGCACCGTTGCTTCGGAGTGTTGTCCACGCCTTAGCACGCACGTTGGAGGCATCCGCACCGAACGAGGTTCTCCCGCACCCTGCACACAAACTGGTGGATTATCAGTACATTGAATGCACTGGTGGGGAAGCTACTCGCCCGCTCGACAAATCCAAACACGTAATACAGGTTTCGTGCACAACTATTAAGTTATCTTTCTAGTTGCCTTAGGATCAGTTTCATGCAAATATTTAATAGCCTAACGTATCGGGCAGTGCGCCGTACGATGTTTGAGAAACACGGCAAGACTTACCAACTTACCATTTCTTTTTCCCTGTCCAAGGCAAACATGATTAATTTAAGCACGGTAAGCATAAACATTCAGGTGGCAAAGCATATGCAAACACGAGGGTCATTTTTAACATTATCGTTCAGGTGTTAAATTATTCATTGATGCTATGCAATGACTCGCACACGGATAGCCGCTAAGCGAGGATGACTTGTTTATCTTCCATTTTATAAGCAAGCATGCAGCAGGTTTAAACACACATAAAAATCACACGATGCATTGTAAGCCATATTCACACGATAAACACACGAGGCATTGCAAGCATATACATACGATGATTACTGGCTTGATGCCATAATGGACTAGTCAAGAACAAGGATAGCATGCAACGAGAAAACACGAGGAGCTCATAAAACACGATGCGTTACAAGTTATCCCGTCCAAACATGATTGACTATAAACACAAAGTCTGCCCGGATCGGATCGGTGCCAGTGCCCCAGCACCGTCCGCAGAACTTATATCCTTGTGCACAAGTTGTCCATGATCGAACACGATTATTAATTTACACACGAGCACACGACAAGCAGTAATGCATGATTCATTTAGCTATTGGATATGCACAGTCTCCTGGGCTGCTGTAAGCCCGCACAGGAGGAAGACTTGTAGGGAGATCCAAATACCTGAATGAGTCTTGCCACAGGAGTATGATTCTTTACTTGACATGATGCAGTCTCCTGAATCGGGAACTACCTTGTCGACCTAACGGTCCCGGATACTTGCAGGGTTATTCAGGCACGGAACGACTACGTAGTAGTCTCCCGAGGTTTGGATGAAAATACGGTAACATTCAAGCAGACAAGCATGCGTTTCTAAGGAACATAAGCAGGCACGTTGCTCGGACCCGAAGGTAAGCCGAGAGTTGAAACCGTTAAGGGACTTAGCATGCGAGGGTCTGAATATAAGCAGTATTTCATTTCCATATTCTAGCAAGCAATATGAGTTGGGATTATTCTCTTAGCTAGGTGCGTTGGATTTATTAGCATGCAGGGGGTTATTCACCTAGCGACTAGTATAAATATTCCATATTTTATGTGTGCTGGCTAAGCAAAGACAAGTTCACCGTAGCCACCCACCTTAGCGATGATTCGCCTCGATAGAGCGATACGTCGAGCGAGCCTCTGCAAGCCTTAGCCGGGATCCTGTAGGGACAAGTCTGGATATCCTTTATTTCTTGTTTGAGGCAAAGCGGGTCGGGACAGTTGCACGATTGCCGTTTGAGACGGCAGTTCACTTGAGCGAAACGGGGTGTTACATCCTACCCAACTCAGAAAAAGTCTCGTCCTCGAGACTTACTGAGGACAAGCAGTGATCTAGGGTTGAGGCAAACCTAGACAAGTCGTTGTACTTGTTCATTTGGATATTCACTTACACAAGCTTCAAAATTAGCATATCGCTTAGACTGGATCGTGCGCACTTTCGAAGTGCACTTCTAGCGTGAACACGTCAACCAGCTTAGTGATAGCGAAATCTTAGCACTCGAGTTTCACCTTTTCCTAAGTCTTGGATGGTACACTAGTTCAAGACGTCCCTCAAATAGATGCATTCAACCAAACTTAGAGTTAGTGAAAATCGGACAAGCTACTAGCGATACTCCCAAGGGTTCGCACAGGTTGGCACAAAGGCCACTCGCAGCATACAACCAGACAAGCAATCATATCATTCAAAACGTATTTTGAAAGTATTTAGACTTATTGTTGGAACATCCCATCGAGGCATTGAGAGAGAGCGTTCACATAACCCACGAATGAGCTTTCGAAACAGAGATATCGAATCGAAGTCCAAAGGCATAGAAGCCAGGCTCTGATACCAACATGTCACGCCCCAATCTCCGGCAGGCAATCGGCCGTTCCCGTAATCACCCTCGCCAGCGCTCCCGCGGAACGATCGCTTAACCCATCCGGGCGTGATGCCGCACGAGCGTGAGCCACGCCCGTGCAAGGCCATGGTTCATTGGCTAGCGGCAAGAGTTCTAAGCCAGAGTCGCACAGATTGTTCGAGTGCAGCGAAGTCATGAACGCATAGCGATCGGTAACAGGTTCACTGAGTCGACAAATATAGCGGAAGCATTGGAACACAAGTTTGAAGTAAAGCAACTCTTTTATTGATATAACATGTGTTACAGGCGGCGTATAGCCGAGATTACAAGTCGCTCAAGCCTCTCTCTCTGAAACAGTAAAAGCGTGCCAAGTGGCTACACTTATGGAATGATTGTACAGGCAATGTTCGGGCTATGTTCACAACATTATGTCTTCTATATGTGCTTCTGTTCCGGACGCACCGTTGCTTCGGAGTGTTGTCCACGCCTTAGCACGCACGTTGGAGGCATCCGTACCGAACGAGGTTCTCCCGTACCCTGTACACAAACTGGTGGATTATCAGTACATTGAATGCACTGGTGGGGAAGCTACTCGCCTGTTCGACAAATCCAAACACGTAATACAGGTTCCGTGCACAACTATTAAGTTGTCTTTCTAGTTGCCTTAGGATTAGTTTCATGCAAATATTTAATAGCCTAACGTGTCGGGCAGTGCGCCGTACGATGTTTGAGGAACACGGCGAGACTTACCAACTTACCATTTCTCCTTCCCTGTCCAAGGCAAACATGATTAATTTAAGCACGGTAAGCATAAACATTCAGGTGGCATAGCATATGCAAACACGAGGGTCGTTTTTAACATGATCGTTCAGGTGTTAAGTTATTCATTGATGTTATGCAATGACTCGTACGCGGATAGCCGCTAAGCGAGGATGACTTGTTTATCTTCCATTTTACAAGCAAGCATGCAGCAGGTTTAAACACACATGAAAATCATACGATGCATTGCAAGCCATATTCACACGATAAACACACGAGGCATTGCAAGCATATACACACGATAATCACTGGCTTGATGCCATAATGGACTAGTCAAGAACAAGGATAGCATGCAACGAGAAAACACGAGGAGCTCATAAAACACAATGCGTTACAAGTTATCCCGTCCGAACACGATTGACTATAAACACGAAGTCTGCCCGGATCGGATCGGTGCCAGTGCCCCAGCACCGTCCGCAGAACTTATATCCTTGTGCACAAGTTGTCCATGATCGAACACGATTATTAATTTATACACGAGCACACGACAAGCAGTAATGAATAATTCATTTAGCTATTGGATATGCACAGTCTCCTGGGCTGCTGTAAGCCCGCACAGGAGGGAGACTTGCAGGGATATCTAAATACCTGAATGAGTCTTGCCACAGGAGTATGATTCTTTACTTGACATGATGCAATCTCCTGAATCGGGAACTGCCTTGGCGACCTAACGGTCTCGGATACTTGCAGGGTTATTCAGGCACGGAACGACTACGTAGTAGTCTTCCGGGGTTTGGATAAAAATATGGTAACATTCAAGCAGACAAGCATGCGTTTCTAAGGAACATAAGCAGGCACGTTGCTCGGACCCGAAGGTAAGCCGAGAGTTGAAACCGTTAAGGGACTTAGCATGCGAGGGACTGAATATAAGCAGTATTTCATTTCCATATTCTAGCAAGCAATATGAGTTAGGATTATTCCCTTAGCTAGGTGCGTTGGATTTATTAGCATGCAGGAGGTTATTCACCTAGCGACTAGCATGAATATTCTAGATTTTATGTGTGCTGGCTAAGCAAAGACAAGTTTACCGTAGCCACCCACCTTAGCGATAATTCGCCTCGGTAGAGCGATACGTCGAGCGAGCCTCTGCAAGCCTTAGCCGGGATCCTGTAGGGACAAGTCTGGATATCCTTTGTTTCTTGTTTGAGGCACAGCAGTTCAGGATAGTTACACGATTGCCGTTTGAGACAGCAGTCCGCTTGAGCGAAACGGGGTGTTACACCAAGTACCCGAAATATACAGAGTTCAAACATTGAGAAATTACTCTTCTCGGGTCAAATGGAGATTCATCCAGGCTCCAGTCTGAATATCTCGTCTATCAAGATGGCAACTCAGTTTGACAGCCATTTCTTAACCCTGTTCCAAGGGATTTTTGAGAAATTATTCTTGAAGACGAAGTCTGAACAAAAAAAATTCTGTTCATCAGAAGTAAAAACAACAGTTCAGAGCTCTATGCGGTTCCTCAGTCCTAGCAACAGGACAGTTCTAAATGTTCAAAATGCTCAACAGCGTTCTATGGACTATTCGATATGCGCAAAAGGACAGGACCTAGCACTCTTTTAACAGAGTCGGCGTAAAGAATCAGACGTGTCGAAGCTACACATATTCAGACTTCACAGCAACGTATGGTAAGATGATTATATGAAGAAGCAAGACAATTTTATTAAAGATTAAAAATATGATTACATATGAGTAAAATCCTGTCTACAAGGGGTTTTTCTCTATTTTTTAGGGTTACATATGAGGGAAATCCCGTCTACAAAGGGCTTCCCCATTATCATCGTCTGAAGACCGCATCGAAGAGCTGTTCTGACAGAGACTCGCGTGGGTGATGATCTTCCTCTTCTTCCAAGAAGATGATCAGTGGCAGGAGGATACAAAACTGGGCATTTGACCCATCCTCCAACAGAAGGAAAGCAGGGTAATTCTGCTTTCCTACAGACCCCCGCCACTCTAGCCGGTCTGTCTGCCTCTCGTCACCAGAGGTAACTAGAGAAGGCGCCACTTGCAAGCAGCATGGTGAAATACGATTCTTCGTCTCTCCTGAAGAACCACCACATAAAGTTGCTGATTATCCCGAGCAAGGGAGGCTAAGATATCCTTCCATGATCCATCGTTGCAGTGGACACTTGCTCGAAGATGCCGTCTTTTTCGGCTCCTTACACGCTGGAAGAACATGATCTCATTCTTTCTCAGATCGACCCGACGAACTCCGGCGATCATCTTTGCGTGGTGATAGAAATGTGGGAAGAACAGGTTAACTCCCCCAGCCTTTTTATAGGCAAAAGAGGTCACACCGGTCCCCAATAAATCTGCCATAAAGTCAGCATCGACCGTTTCAACGCCCCATTCAGAAACATTTTGAGTCCGAGGAGCGGTTCATGCTTCATTCAAAGCGTTCCAAATTCTGAGGAATTTGAAAGCTTTGAAGGGGGTCTTGTAGAAGCATAAAAAATACGCCGGATGACCATACGCGGCATATTGGTGCAGAGCAACGTAAGCAGAGGCCTTCAGAGCCATCAAGCGTACAACAGAGCTCTTTTTGCTAAAATGCAGCGTGAAATATGAAAGCTGAAAGGACCATCCGCGTAAAGTAGTACGTTCAAGCCGCTTCAGCGTAAACAGGGCGCCCATCGCCTCCAGGGCGTAAAACTCATACTCTTTCAGACGCAGCATTTAGGTGTACAAAAGATGCTTCGTATTCTCCGAGGTGAACCTGTCAGACCCTGCAATAAAGATCCTGCAATGAACCTGACGTCTGGACTTCTGACAAAGGGATACGGCTCGACTACCCAGACGACGGCTATAATGATGACACAGCACTGCGACCCAAGCTGTCAAATACCGCCATCCCCTTTGCGTAAACTGCTTTTACAAGCACGAAGGAATACGCTGCCTTGTTTTACACAGGCAGACACGAGCTGTTTTACGTTCTGCAGTAGACAAACCGCCTGCCACATCAAAAGCTGCACTTCGTACGGGGTCGAGGTACGTCTCTACGTCTGAATGCACAGAGCGGTGACAGTTTCTCAAGGCACGTCTCTGTGACTGATGCGCAGAAGGGGTTGCAGACCTTCAAAGACACGCCTCCATATTTAATGCACAGGATGGTGGCAAATCTCGGCATTTAATGCAAGAGATTTGATTATATCTTCAAAAGCCGTAATTCCGGCTAAAATGTCCCCATCAGCACTCTGGCACGGTACGCAGCGGCTTCTACGCCCATCCAGCTTCTACGCCTGCTCGGCCTTTATGACCATTCGGCTTCTACGCCTGCTCGGCCTTTATGACAACTCAGCTTCTACGCCTGTTCGGCCTCTACGACCACTCGGCTTCTACGCCTGCTCGGCCTCTATGACCACTCGGCTTCTACGCTTGTTCGGCTTCTACGCCTATTCGGTTTCTATGCCGGTTTGATAACCATTTGGCTTCTATGCTATGGTGGCAAACATTTGGCTTCTATGCCAACCTCTTCTACACAATGGATACCTACCTACGTGGCTTCTACGCCGTGATCTTCGTAGCGATTATACGCATTTTGTCCCTTAGTTGGACCCGCATCACATGCTCATTCAAAGGATCATCTATACACAGGCATTGGTTACTTTAACCGTTGTGTAAAAGGGTGCTGTACTTTCCACTCCTCGGTTTCTACACCGATGGAGTGGTCACTGTCACCAAAACTCTATAAATAGAGACCTCTATCAATGAGGAAAAAGGTCGAAAAATTGGTCAAGAAACCAATATCAGATCCAGGGAGTAAGGTCGACGAATTAAAAGGTCAGAAAATTGGTCAAGAAACCAATATCAGATCCAAAGTCGAACTTCCAAGAAAGATCGAACCGGAGGTCAAGAGAGAGAGAGAGAGAGAGAGAGAATCCAGAGCTCAGGCAGAGAGCAGGGATCGACGATTTTGGCATCGTACATCCACCCTCTTTTGCAACCTTCGAAGCTGCTTCCTGTCTTCTACGGCACTTCTTCAACATCGTGTGGTCCAAGGGCTAAAGTGATCGACTGCAGATCAGACACCTATAGCAATATTTACCCAGATTAAATAAATTGTACTCCCATATCCTCGTATAGGATTAAATTATACAAGTTTGTTTGTAAACCAAAGAAGGCGGGTCTCGTATAAACCCTATCTTGAATACATTTTCATTCCTTCGTTTAATACCACAAACATCGGTGGCCCGCCGGAGAGGGCTCGGGAAGAGCTGGGTCACGCCGGAGATGGCTCGGGATGAGCCGGATGCATGCCGAGCTTGGTGTCAGTTAACAGTAGCCGAGGGGGATTGTTTGTGAAGGTTCCCCCCCTCTTTCCTGTTCAAATTCAAAAAGAAAAAGAAGAAGAAGAAGAAGAAGAAGAAGAAGAGAAGAAGAAAAATGAAGAAGAAGAAAGAATGAAAATGTGGAGTCTACGGTTTGTGAGGAGGTGGGGGAATTCCCTAGATTTTTAGGGATTAGGGCTAGGTGATAGGACATTAAATAGGGTGATGTGAGAGGGAATGAATGATGGTGATTGCATCCATCTAGAATGGATAATCCTGATTCGTCATGAAGAAAAATTCCTACATGTGAGGATGGGGGTTGACTAGTCAATATTGGGCTTCTCCATTTGGTTGAACCAATGGGGTGTTGACACCTAATATAATAATTGCAAATTAGCCCCCTTAAATTTGGGTATTTTCACAGACGCATAAATAATGAAAATTGGGTGGGCGATTCGGTGTTTGGCATTTTGCAGAGTGAGGGGGCGTTGTGTGTGTTGTCCGGGCTTAATTTGTAGGGTACTAGAATTAAATTAGGATTTACGGAATCAGTCAAAATGGTATCCTTAAATTAATTAGGAATAAAATGCAAGCTGCGTTCTAAAATTAATTAGGAGTACATGGGGCCAAAATCAGGTCGGTTCATCAATACCATTAGTGAAGAAGACTCGGAACGGAATATTACCCTAATTTGGGTCGCACAAAAAATAGGTCAAGATTGCCTCCAATTTTGATTGGAACGCACAACGATACAAAATGGGAATTTATTTAGGAATTAAATAAACGTCCGCGACGAATATTGTGCAGCTAAAATAAAGCTCAATAGATCATAATTATGTGTTGCAAAAATATCAGAATGGAAGGCAGGCACGTCTAGGGCAAGGTTGGGAAATTTGTTGGAAGGCAAAAGCTAGGATAGCGCTCCAATTATCGAAGCAAGGGCAGGGCGCAATAATTATGGTAGTTAAATACAACCTCCAATAAATTAATTCTAAATAAAACAATTAACCACATAATATAATAATTCGGACAGGTGTTCATCTACTGGACTTCTAGGTCAAGTCTACCAGCTCAACATAAATGAACACTGTATATATATATAATATATTTAAATACACACCTCATGCAATTATTAAATTTAAATACAATATCGAGAAATCATTTAATGTAAATACCATAATATTAATAATATCTAAAAAGTCAAAAATACCCCTATTTTTGGGACGTGGTAGTGACACTAGCAAAGGCCACAATTGCCTGTCTAAGGAAGGCAACAACGAGGAGTCTAACAGGACCAAGGGCAAGCTTTCACTTTATCTCTAGAGGAGGCTTTGGCATCTAGCGACGTTGTGGCAGGTAATATCTCTATCGCATCTTATCCTGCGATAGCATTATTTTATTCAGGTGTATCTTATTCATTTATATATGCACGATTTGCAACACTCATTGGATTGGAGTTCAAGGCATTGCCAGAAAGGTTGAATATACTCACTGGTAATGGGCTCGTAGGAGTTAGTACAGTATGTATAGCGTGTTCGGTCATAGTGTGCTGGCATTCACTACCAGCATGATTAATCTAGTTCCCTATGGGTAACTTTGATGTTATATTAGGCATGGACTGGCTGAGAGACAGTCATGCTATGGTTGATGGCCATAAGAGTAGGGTATTATTTAATATCCCGGGCATGGAAGGTTTCATCTTTGACAGATTTGTGGAAGACTAGCATGAAGAGAGGATCACAGCGATAGTGATAACAGAACCACAACTTTCTGAGATAGTCAAGGAGTTCTTAGACGTCTTCCCAGAAGAGCTACCAGGGTTACCCCTAGTAAGAGATGTTGAGTTTTGTATAGAGTTGACCCCTAGAGCAGGACCAATATCTAGTAAAGTTCACAAAATGGCACCATCAGAATTAGACAAGCTGTACCAATACGTAAAAGTGCTGAAGGCAAAGAAGTTTATCCGAACCAGTGGATCACCTTGAAGAGCGCCAGTAGTTCTAGAGAAGAAGAAGGATGGGTCATCAAGGTTATGTATCGATTACAAACAATTGAATGCAGTAACAGAGAAAAAGAAGTACCCATTACCAAGAATTGATGATTTATTTAATCAATTGAGCAAGGCCAAGGTTTTCTGTAATCCCCTTAATCCAAATTTAAATAATTAATGACTTTTAGAAATTTGTTCATATAAAAGTATTCGAATATATAAACACATGGGTATATAGATTTACATACATCTATAAATTCAAGTAAAATTAAATAATAATAATAATAATAATAAATTGTAGTGATAATAGTAATAACAGTAGCAATAATAATAATAACAACAAAAGAAACAAGTAGGAATAATAACAATAATAGTAATAAAAATGAATAAAGAATAGGAAAGAAAATAATATATAGATATGGAAATAAAAAGATAAAAAAACTAAATAGACAAATAAATAAAAAAGAGAAAAAAATTTAAAAATATATAAAATATATATATAAAAAATTGTTAACAAAGTAACAAAATTTATCCCATGTTCCTTTTGTCCCGTAACTAAACAAAGTAATGCAAGTCTTAATCTTCCAATGACTATTATAGAACATACTCAAAAGTTTCCATTAATCTTCCAAATTTTGGCACCTATATGTATAGTGTCCATTGTTCATCTCCTAGTACAGAGTTTTCACGTTCAAGGGGGGTAAGTCATTGCTCGTATCACGTCCCCCATATCCCCTCTATCGTCTGTATGTACTTGCATCTTCTCCGTCTGCGACCTCCAGATATGCTAAGACTCTTTGCACTCAAAGAATAAGTGTTTCATAGTCTCATGATCTTGCTGACATAGGACACATTGCAGCCTGCCAACCTGGACCCCAAATATGGCAAGCCTATCTAGCGTAAGTAGTCGACCCATAAGTAAGCGATATAGACAAAGTTGCATCTTCTTTGCACTACCTTTGACCCATACCATCTCCAAGTACTCCCACTTCTCCTGCACCTTTATAATTTGATTATAGGCAACCAAGCAGTTGAATTGCCCATCCCATGTACCATCATATACCCATATGTCCTTCCTTAGTGTATGTCACGACCCGCACCCGGTTAGGGCACGAGAGCGTGGGTACGTCCAGCCTACGCCGCAGCATCGGCGGTAGAACGCTGTCTAGGTCAAGTACTATCTAAACAATCTCACTCTAGTATCCATCTCCATAAGGAGACGTGGATATCAAAAATAAATCTAGAAATACTCAATCACAACTACAGCACGATAGGAAATGAAGAAATAAAAGAATACAATACAAGTCTAAAGACAACATAATCATACCTGCAATCATTAACTTCCAATCCCCAAGTGTCAGAAACCAGTCTACTAATGTCACAGTCTGGAAAAATATTTTCCAGTCAGGAAGGAGCAAAGTACATCTCTAAATAGCAGTTCTATATAAATGACATAAACTATGTAGCAGTTCTAGATGGAAACATACCAGATGCATGTATAAGTACGAGAAATGTACAAGGAGAGAAATACTGGAAATACTGTAAGTAAATGCAGGAAAAGAGCAATATGTCAATGAGCAAGAGTCCTATGACTAAGTGTGTGAGTACTAGCTTTAACATGTGATCGGCTTGGGAACTTGATCAGGCTAGTTACATGTGATTAGCTATGATTCATGGAAGGTCAGGCTAACCATTGGTTAGCTATGATGCATGGAGAGGTCAGGCTAATCACACGTAACAGCTATGAGGCATGGAGATGGTCAGGCCGCACCCGACGTGAGATGTGGGGTGAGCTATGATGCATGGATAGTTGGGTATGATCACATATCTACACTAAAATACTCCCCAAACCCCCGACTGGTATAGTAGATCCAATCATGGTACGCTATGGCACGGGATTCCCTAGGAAGGTAGCAAATCTCCCCGGGAATCAGTGTCTGTACATGCACAAGATAACAAGGAAAACAAGTCTTGTACAAGCTACACCATGAATAAGGAATAACATCTCATGACGAGATCCGTGTATACCCATCCGTGTAACTAATGTGTCAAGAAAATGGATATTTACACTAGATACAGTGAACATAGGAGATATCATAAATTAGAAACTAATCAGAGAATGTACTTGCCTTGGGTCCTTTAGCTGGTGAATACCGAGGTCCTATTCCTGAATATCGCCTGGAGGAACCAACAGTCCTAAAGACATATAATAAACAATACAATATTTGCATCAGAAGCTATACTAAACACACAAGCAAATACTAACTCAGGGGCTATGTCAGGCATGGAACTCAGTCAACTAGGGTCATCTAGTTAGACAGACATCTATAACACATTATACCTATTTAACTAACATTAACACCTACAATATTACTTGCACCAAAATAAATACATATACAATATATATATATACCATTTAATTCATGCATAATAGATATATATATAGGTTGAACAATATATTTACCATATATATTAATTTTATATCTATAAAAATATGCTAAGTAGGTTTACAATTACATAAATATACATATACCCTTACGAAAATATAAATCTACATACATATATAATATTTATACCCAAAATAAGAATTATACTATATACAAATTTAGAATTTACGTAAAAGCCAATATATATATATATATCTCTAGTAATTTCAGTTATCAGTCCAATTAACCAATTTCGAACTAATTTAGATTATTGAAACTATATTTTAATTAACAATATAAACCCCAAAATTATTATATTTTACATAATCAAAATCCTTATATTTATTAGTTATTTATAGCTTCAATTTACTATTTTAGGTACTAGTTGTATATTCCTATACAAACATATACTTACATAGGTATGCTTTTACTTGTATTATTATATTGCTTATTATGCACACAAAAGAATCAAAGATAAGACTTGGTGCAAATTCTTATTTGTTGAGGGTTCGATGAGGAAATAGTTAAATACTATTTATCCCTTGGCAGCACGTGTCCTAAGAAGTCCAAGAATTTGTTAAATAGTATTATCATTATTATTATTATTTTACAAGTAGGAAGAATGGTGGCTTATGTGCACATTGCAAAAGAAAAGGGAATCTTTGCTTTTGCTGGATTGTATTTGTATAGTGCGTTGGCACATGGTTTCTTATATATGTACCCTTAAAGAGTAGGGTATGTGATAAGAAATTACTAATGGGTGTATTTGTAAATTTACCAAGTTGCTAAATAGCAAGAAAGAAGTTGCAGCTTCTTCTTCTCTCATTTATTCTGTAGAGAACATACCTATCTGAGTTCTCAAAGTCTGCTATTATTTGAACACGAGAACAGAGGATTTTTCGATCTCCTTCTAGGCAATGTTCTCAGCAAGATGACTCAGCTCTGGTCGAACGTAGGGAAGATTGACATCTAAGCGGCTCTGCCAAGATCCGATGCGTCGGCGAGGAGACAATGGTGCTCCTCGAGTAGGCTCCGCGGGTGAGAGGCTCACGTGGGTGAGATCATCTTGCAGACGCTGTCTACGGTGCGACCGGTTGTAGGGGACCCCGCGCGAGCACGGCAAGACTAGCGGCACGCAGCGACTCGACGCTCGGCACGCACGGCTGGGCTGATGATGGCCGGGTCGGGCCAGCGCTCGGGGATGGCTTGAGAGCATCGGGAACTTCTTGTGCAGTTGGGGTGCGATGTTGTCCGTGTAGCAGTGTCAGGGACGACTACAGAAACGTCACGGTGAAGATGGTAGAGGTTGCGTACGGATCAGAACGGAAAGATGAGTTTCCGAGGTGGCTAACGTCGGGTTTGGAACGATCTTGGTTCTCTGGTTGGCCATGGGAAGCAAAGGTTTGTAAGATGCTTGGGGATTAGGGTTTTCTAGGGAAATGGGCTTATGATGTGACATTATATATGAAGAGGGTGTTGAATGAAAGGTGGGGATTGGCCCATTAATTGAGTGGTCCAGATTCATCATGAGGGAAAATAATTCATGTAGGGATGAGGGTGAGGGTTTAAATAAAATATTAGGTTCCCTCATTGTTCAACAATTGGGTGAGGCCACAAAATGCAAATTTGCAATTTAGCCCCCTTAAATTTGGGAAATTGCACAAACACATGAAATGACGAAAATTTGGCGGGCGATTCGGTGTCCGGTGTTTTGTAGGGTCAGGGGACGCTGTAAGTTTGGTACGGGCTCAATTTACGGGGCACTGGAATTAAATTGGGATTTTAGAATCAGATAAAATAGTATCCTCAATTTAAATAGAAATAAATGCAAGTTGTGTTCAACAATTAATTATGAATACATGGGGCCAAAATCAGGTCAGGTCATCAATACCAATATTGAAGAAAACTCAGAACAGAATATTACCCTAATTTGGGCCGCACGAAAAATAGGTCAAGATTGCCTCCAATTTTCGATTGGAACGCACAACGATACAAAATAGGAATTTATTAAATAACGTCCGCGACGATTTTTGCGCGGCCAGGAATAATGCACAGAGAGCTATATTATGAGTTGCAAAAATAGCAAAATGGAAGGCGGGCATGTCTAGGGCAAGATTGTAAAATTTGTTGGAAGACAAAAGTCAGGATACTGCTCCAAATATCGGAGCAAAGGCAATGCGCAATAAATAAATAAATACGGTAATTAATTATTACCTCCAAGAATTAAATTCTAAAATAAACAATTAAAATACCGAATCCCACAATACGGACAGGTGTTCACCTACTGACTTCTAGGTCAAGTCTACCAGCACAAACACAATTGAACACTGTATATGATTACTATATTTAATTACACATCACACATAATTATTTAAATTAAATATACTATCATGAAATTACTAAATTGTAAATACCATAATATTAAATATCGTAAAAAGTCGAAAATACCCCTGTTTCCGGAATGTGGTAGTGACAAGTCTACCCACCTTAAAAGAATTTCGTCCTCGAAATTTAAAATCCTCATAGTAGTGTTTATCATACACATTATTATTTCTCTCAAAATTTAAATTCATCCTCCATGAAATCAGGTTATAATCCACAATGTCTTTTCACGACTTTTCAAAAATTCTGAAATTGTTGCATTCCGAAAAATCCTCGAAATAAAATCTAGGTCTATTTTTATCAAAAATTTCCCGAAAGTTTTGGTTAATAATTCAATACTCGGAATTTAATATCCACTCCTCAAATTTGATTTTAATCTATGCACATATATAATTGTAATCTCGTCCCACAAGTTTTGAATTCAAGCATTAGTCTATCAATAATTTTATTCCTCTTTCCTCAAAATACTTAACAATGCGACACCTATGGATCCTTCCAATGCAACGTCCGCAATAAAAATTTTAAATTGCTATATTGCAATCAAATATACATAATGATAATTTTCCAAATTTTCCTCAAATTTTAATGATAACTTATATCACAATCAACCTTCCTGAAATTAACAATCATCGATTCTGCCATGTTAAATTTTTAATCCTTTATTTAAATTAGTGTTTATCCTCAATTTCAATCATACCTCTATCCTTGTTAAACCAATGATCCAGCAATTCTGTTATATCAACTCATGAATGCTTATCATTGAATTTCTAATCATCTTGTCCCATTTTGTCAAGTCATAACCTTGTCATAGATCCTTGCTATAGTCAAAACCCCAACGATCATGGTCTAAGAAAAATTTTGCCCACAGTCTTACAACAACCAACTTAGAGAAAACATGCATGGTTATGGTCTGTCTTATCATGGTATTGCATTCTCTGTCAGGGTGTACTACTAACTATATCCTAACAAGAAAAATCACGAATACAACCCATGGTACTAGGGAATCAATCAATCAGAAGACAAAAACAACATGAGAAAAAGAAAGAACCTGCTAACACATTACCTGCAGTATCTCCTATCTCTAGCATACACTTAGCTCTAGCAAATTCACTAACTAATTCATATTCCTGTACCCCGGTACTCATATCAATTAATCATTAGTCCACAACATCCATGATTACATCCTCATTGCATACATCTGCTTATTAATACCTAAATCTGGTACCAAGATTCTCCAATATAACCATGGTTCAAAAATGCATCCAAGTTTGATACCTCTATCTCTCTAGTACCACACTCTCTGTCAGTTCTCTTTCCTATTACAATTGTCCATACTATTCGTTCTTATCACTCAATATACGTCAAGTGCAACACCGTACTAAATACTGCTCTTTCCAATACAACTTTAAATGGACACCCAGATCAGTCTGCGGTGCCCTCTCAATCCTGCCCAAGTTAGCAGATCCTTACACATGTATATCATCTACTCATATATTAATATTCATATTTCTCATTTACCATAATTTAATTCTCAAAAATAATCATCAAGGTTTAACTTCTCGATCAACTTAAAATAAATGCATATGCCTCCTCAAAGTCAGATACTCAACATCGAATAAAATTTTAATCACTTCTAAAATTCTTTGTAGCCTTGACCATTTTTATTGAATCAATATTTGAAATCCTCAAATTTTTAATGACGTAATCTCAACTCTTCAATTATTCTAAAATAAAATTTTATTTCCACCTTTTTAATTTATAACTCCACAAAGGTACATATCAGTGCTCTCGGTCTCTAATACTCAAGGTGCACTCAATGCATCTAGTGTCTATAATTTTGTACTAAAATTGTACTGCCTGAATCACTTGTATTATTACCTCCAATGATCAAAGTTACCATCAACTGTGTTTTCTTTCATAATTTCAATTTATGTCAATTGGTATGTCCTCTAATTATCAACACACAGAGTGCTTACTGTTATTAACGTCATCCTTGACTAATCCTCGATATAGAATCATTAGCACTCTTGGTATTATATCACTAGCTGCATTAATGGATTATCTCATCGAGCTCATTAGACTTATGATCACCTGTATCCTCTATAACACTCATGTTTCTTTACTCTCATGGGTATGTGTATGGTTCCTCATCTCGATGGTTGTATATGTATTTCCTTCAATCCTTTAAAGCCTATTAAACTAATCCGTGATACGCTTCACAACTTCCATTACTAATCCTGATATTTCTCTACTTATGACATCTCATTAAACCCTTTATACATATACATTTCTTTACCTTTAACATTTTCGATATCAATCATCAAATTGGACATCATTCTCCATAAATTCTTAACACAATTCCTGGATAGTTAATCGTTTACATAGATCACTCAATTACATAATCATGATTATCCAGGACGGGTAATTGGCTCTGATACTAACTCTGAGAACTATCACTGATACTCTATACTCTCCTTAACTCTCAGTCTCTAATGACACTACTCCTAGAATCATTGGTACAAGGTACTATGCTAAGGGCTAACTCTAGGTTAAAGCCTACTGCTCATATGTCCAACTAAGAAACACTTACAACTCACTAGCAACACAGTCAATACTAATACAAGACACAAACAAAATTACAAGCCACTAATTATCATACTTAACAAGAAATCCTCAAGGAATAGGAGCTCAAAGACTGAATTGAGGACAGAAGGTATCTTTACTGCTAGTAAAGAAAGAAGCGGTGGAACAAAGTCCTGGAATAACAGAAATAGATAAGTCTTGAGATGATATTTTAAGAACCAATTTTAGGATACAACCTGATAATCATACACGTCTGTCTGAAATCATGACACTCAGAATCCTCGCCACGCCAGTAAGCATAGGTGCGATAACCGACAGGTTCCGTAACTAAGGTATGCAACTCTATAATCATGTCATCTAGAATCCTCGCCACGCCAACCGGTATGGCTGCGAGAGACCCTAAGTTTCATAACTACAGTATGTACATCCAAGTCAGGTTCCTACGTTCTCGTCACGACAGCTAATATGGCTGCGATAAATTCTAGGTTCCATAACCAAAGTAGACGTTTTACCTTCCTCACTGTCCTCATCAATATATGTCATCAGATGATACCATAAATCCTAGTCCGTAAAAATTCATCTCAATTTGAAATCAACTCAACAACGATACCAAGAATTAAAGTTAACAACTGGTCAACAAGAATCAAACTCAACAATGATACCAAGAATTTAATTTAATAACTGCTCAACAAGAATCAAGTTCAGTAACAACAAGCGAGAGCGGACGAAATCAAGGAAAAAGATTTAAATTGGAATAAGATTCTCAAGGGGTCATCCCAGGAAATCTTTCAAGAATTTGTGATTGAGTATCCTCTCTCATCCTAGTATCCTATGTCCTATATTCTATAGCAGGTACGCAGTAGTACAACTAAGACGTCGCACTACCACGACATCGCATAACTAGCGAAGTCTGACCTGCATGGGCCACCACTAAAAACGTGTCACGACCCGCACCCGGTTAGGGCACGAGAGCGTGGGTACGTCCAGCCTACGCCGCAGCATCGGCGGTAGAACGCTGTCTAGGTCAAGTACTATCTAAACAATCTCACTCTAGTATCCATCTCCATAAGGAGACGTGGATATCAAAAATAAATCTAGAAATACTCAATCACAACTACAGCACGATAGGAAATGAAGAAATAAAAGAATACAATACAAGTCTAAAGACAACATAATCATACCTGCAATCATTAACTTCCAATCCCCAAGTGTCAGAAACCAGTCTACTAATGTCACAGTCTGGAAAAATATTTTCCAGTCAGGAAGGAGCAAAGTACATCTCTAAATAGCAGTTCTATATAAATGACATAAACTATGTAGCAGTTCTAGATGGAAACATACCAGATGCATGTATAAGTACGAGAAATGTACAAGGAGAGAAATACTGGAAATACTGTAAGTAAATGCAGGAAAAGAGCAATATGTCAATGAGCAAGAGTCCTATGACTAAGTGTGTGAGTACTAGCTTTAACATGTGATCGGCTTGGGAACTTGATCAGGCTAGTTACATGTGATTAGCTATGATTCATGGAAGGTCAGGCTAACCGTTGGTTAGCTATGATGCATGGAGAGGTCAGGCTAATCACACGTAACAGCTATGAGGCATGGAGATGGTCAGGCCGCACCCGACGTGAGATGTGGGGTGAGCTATGATGCATGGATAGTTGGGTATGATCACATATCTACACTAAAATACTCCCCAAACCCCCGACTGGTATAGTAGATCCAATCATGGTACGCTATGGCACGGGATTCCCTAGGAAGGTAGCAAATCTCCCCGGGAATCAGTGTCTGTACATGCACAAGATAACAAGGAAAACAAGTCTTGTACAAGCTACACCATGAATAAGGAATAACATCTCATGACGAGATCCGTGTATACCCATCCGTGTAACTAATGTGTCAAGAAAATGGATATTTACACTAGATACAGTGAACATAGGAGATATCATAAATTAGAAACTAATCAGAGAATGTACTTGCCTTGGGTCCTTTAGCTGGTGAATACCGAGGTCCTATTCCTGAATATCGCCTGGAGGAACCAACAGTCCTAAAGACATATAATAAACAATACAATATTTGCATCAGAAGCTATACTAAACACACAAGCAAATACTAACTCAGGGGCTATGTCAGGCATGGAACTCAGTCAACTAGGGTCATCTAGTTAGACAGACATCTATAACACATTATACCTATTTAACTAACATTAACACCTACAATATTACTTGCACCAAAATAAATACATATACAATATATATATATACCATTTAATTCATGCATAATAGATATATATATAGGTTGAACAATATATTTACCATATATATTAATTTTATATCTATAAAAATATGCTAAGTAGGTTTACAATTACATAAATATACATATACCCTTACGAAAATATAAATCTACATACATATATAATATTTATACCCAAAATAAGAATTATACTATATACAAATTTAGAATTTACGTAAAAGCCAATATATATATATATATATCTCTAGTAATTTCAGTTATCAGTCCAATTAACCAATTTCGAACTAATTTAGATTATTGAAACTATATTTTAATTAACAATATAAACCCCAAAATTATTATATTTTACATAATCAAAATCCTTATATTTATTAGTTATTTATAGCTTCAATTTACTATTTTAGGTACTAGTTGTATATTCCTATACAAACATATACTTACATAGGTATGCTTTTACTTGTATTATTATATTGCTTATTATGCACACAAAAGAATCAAAGATAAGACTTGGTGCAAATTCTTATTTGTTGAGGGTTCGATGAGGAAATAGTTAAATACTATTTATCCCTTGGCAGCACGTGTCCTAAGAAGTCCAAGAATTTGTTAAATAGTATTATCATTATTATTATTATTTTACAAGTAGGAAGAATGGTGGCTTATGTGCACATTGCAAAAGAAAAGGGAATCTTTGCTTTTGCTGGATTGTATTTGTATAGTGCGTTGGCACATGGTTTCTTATATATGTACCCTTAAAGAGTAGGGTATGTGATAAGAAATTACTAATGGGTGTATTTGTAAATTTACCAAGTTGCTAAATAGTAAGAAAGAAGTTGCAGCTTCTTCTTCTCTCATTTATTCTGTAGAGAACATACCTATCTGAGTTCTCAAAGTCTGCTATTATTTGAACACGAGAACAGAGGATTTTTCGATCTCCTTCTAGGCAATGTTCTCAGCAAGATGACTCAGCTCTGGTCGAACGTAGGGAAGATTGACATCTAAGCGGCTCTGCCAAGATCCGATGCGTCGGCGAGGAGACAATGGTGCTCCTCGAGTAGGCTCCGCGGGTGAGAGGCTCACGTGGGTGAGATCATCTTGCAGACGCTGTCTACGGTGCGACCGGTTGTAGGGGACCCCGCGCGAGCACGGCAAGACTAGCGGCACGCAGCGACTCGACGCTCGGCACGCACGGCTGGGCTGATGATGGCCGGGTCGGGCCAGCGCTCGGGGATGGCTTGAGAGCATCGGGAACTTCTTGTGCAGTTGGGGTGCGATGTTGTCCGTGTAGCAGTGTCAGGGACGACTACAGAAACGTCACGGTGAAGATGGTAGAGGTTGCGTGCGGATCAGAACGGAAAGATGAGTTTCCGAGGTGGCTAACGTCGGGTTTGGAACGATCTTGGTTCTCTGGTTGGCCATGGGAAGCAAAGGTTTGTAAGATGCTTGGGGATTAGGGTTTTCTAGGGAAATGGGCTTATGATGTGACATTATATATGAAGAGGGTGTTGAATGAAAGGTGGGGATTGGCCCATTAATTGAGTGGTCCAGATTCATCATGAGGGAAAATAATTCATGTAGGGATGAGGGTGAGGGTTTAAATAAAATATTAGGTTCCCTCATTGTTCAACAATTGGGTGAGGCCACAAAATGCAAATTTGCAATTTAGCCCCCTTAAATTTGGGAAATTGCACAAACACATGAAATGACGAAAATTTGGCGGGCGATTCGGTGTCCGGTGTTTTGTAGGGTCAGGGGACGCTGTAAGTTTGGTACGGGCTCAATTTACGGGGCACTGGAATTAAATTGGGATTTTAGAATCAGATAAAATAGTATCCTCAATTTAAATAGAAATAAATGCAAGTTGTGTTCAACAATTAATTATGAATACATGGGGCCAAAATCAGGTCAGGTCATCAATACCAATATTGAAGAAAACTCAGAACAGAATATTACCCTAATTTGGGCCGCACGAAAAATAGGTCAAGATTGCCTCCAATTTTCGATTGGAACGCACAACGATACAAAATAGGAATTTATTAAATAACGTCCGCGACGATTTTTGCGCGGCCAGGAATAATGCACAGAGAGCTATATTATGAGTTGCAAAAATAGCAAAATGGAAGGCGGGCATGTCTAGGGCAAGATTGTAAAATTTGTTGGAAGACAAAAGTCAGGATACTGCTCCAAATATCGGAGCAAAGGCAATGCGCAATAAATAAATAAATACGGTAATTAATTATTACCTCCAAGAATTAAATTCTAAAATAAACAATTAAAATACCGAATCCCACAATACGGACAGGTGTTCACCTACTGACTTCTAGGTCAAGTCTACCAGCACAAACACAATTGAACACTGTATATGATTACTATATTTAATTACACATCACACATAATTATTTAAATTAAATATACTATCATGAAATTACTAAATTGTAAATACCATAATATTAAATATCGTAAAAAGTCAAAAATACCCCTGTTTCCGGAATGTGGTAGTGACAGTGTAGAATCGATCAATATTCCATGCATGACCTCCAAATATTGCCGTACCTGGCTATAGAATATCGGCCTCCATTTCTGTCATGATCCGCACCCGGTGAAGGAGCACGAGTACGTGGGTACGTCCAACCTACACCACAGCATCGGCGGTAGAACACTGTCTAAGTCAACAATACTAACTAATTATGTCACTACCCAATTCTAGAAAATAGGGTTTTTTTTTATTTGATAAATAGTGTATTGTATTTAATTATTTATATTTATAATTAATTAGTGCTTGTCTTATTTTTATTTTGATTGTTTTAGGGTTTTGGCTAGCCTGGACCCATGTCAGACCCTAGTGGACCCATGTCCGACCCAGCCCACAGCCTTGTGAGAATTATTTTGGGGCTTAGATTTATTATTTTATTTTTAGGAGGTTAGTTGGAGAGATTTGGAGCTAGTTTGAGTGCATTTGGAGACCCGAAACCCAAAACCGAGTTAGGAGGGCATTTTGGACCTTTGTACATGTAAATCCCTATTTATTTACATGGCCGGCCCCCCTACCTACCCCACCCGACCGTGAGCATCCAGCAGCAGCCCCCTCTTCATTCTACTTCTTCTTCTTCTTCACTTCTTCTTCTTCTCCACTTCTTCTTTCTTCTCCTTCTTCCTCCAAAGTAAGTTTTCTTCCACTTTTCTTCTTTCTTTCTTTTATTCCTTCTTCCTTAAGCTAACTTTCACCTTGCATTTTCTCTAACCTAGGTGTGAGGAGCTTAGATCTAGTGTGAGAGCTAGATTTGGTGGCTTGGAGCTTAAGGGAGGTGATTTCTAGGGGTTGTGAGACTTTGGCCTTGGGATTCCAACTCCCAAGAGGTAAAACCTAACTTTCCCCTTCCTAATTATTTTTATGTAGTGTAATTAGTGTTGTAGAACCCTCCTAGACCCTAACCCTACCCGTAGGAGGAAGTTGGAACTAGTTTGGGTGAGTTTAGAAACTTTGACATTAGGTTTTGTGTCGAATTCGGGTGGAATCCGAAATTGGCCCAATTTTGGGTGATGCCCTAGGTTAGATGGACCTAGGTAGACATTGTCGGGTGTCTAGAGGGTGAGTGCGTGTCTCCGTTCGGACACGGGAAGCCGTGTCGCGGAGAAACGGGCGTTTCGGGCGAAATTGGGGCTTTTCGTCGTCGCCGATTCTAAGTGCGTGTGCGTTTCCGCCACGGGCCTAGAATCGACGTAGGAGCACATTTTCTAGGATCTAGATATCGTGTAGAGCGCGTGGGTAAATTTTGGGCCGATTCTGAGTTCGTTTGGTGTGCGTTTCAGGAGGTTTTTCGAGCCGCGTACCACGTGTTCGTCGAAATGACCGAACGGCCATTTCGACTTGGTTTTTCGAGCCGCGTACCACGTGTTCGTTGGGTTAGTATCGGAGAGTGTGTGCTAGAGTTTTCGGGCTATATTTTATATATTTTAGGGTATTGGTGAGTGTCGGGGTCGTTGGGCGTGAGTAGGGCGTGTGGTTTGAGTGTTGTGTGCGTGGTTGTGTTTGTATTGATATGTGTCTATATATATATATATTTATATATATGTATGTGTGTTTATGTATATATATTTATATATATATGTGTGTATTTATATTTATGTACTTGTATATGTATATGTCTATGTGTTTATATATATATGTATATGTGTAAGTGTGCTTGTGTGTGTGTATGTGTATATATATATATATAGGTGTATGTATATATATATAGTTGAGAGTGTGTGTAGATATATATATATAGTTGAGAGTGTGTGTAGATATATATATATATAGTTGAGAGTGTGTGTAGATATATATATATATATAGTGTATATATATATGTAGCTATGTATATATATATTTATGTGTGTGTGTGTATTAGTGTGTGAGTGTGTGTATTAGTGTGTTTGTGAGAGTGTAGGTGTGTGTGTTAGAGAGTGTTTAGAGTGTGTATATATATATCTATCTAGTAGTTATATATATAGTTATATGTGTGTGTATATATATATATATAGAGTGATATATATATATGTATGTTTATGGATGTGTGTGTGTGTGTGTATGTGAGAGGAGGGGGGGGTTCAGCCACTGCCACAGCAGGGCAGTAGCTGCTGCTGCCTGCAGCAGCAGTTCCAGCAGCAGCAAGAGCAGCAGTAACAGCAGCCAAGAGCAGTAGCAGCAGCATGTAGAGCCAGCACAGCAGCAGCAATGCGAAGTATGGAGCAGCCGCAGCAGCAGCAGGAATAAGAAGCTCCAGCAGTAGCAGCGGGTAGTAGCTAGCGAGGGAGGAAGAGAGTTTGATATATAGATATATATATGTTGATAGATAGGTAATAGATAATAAGTTAGATAGATAGATAGTAGGATAAATAGATAAGATAGCTAGTTAAATAGTTATTAGATATTTAGATAGATAGATACGAGATAGGTAGATAGATAGTTTTATCTATCTAAGAGATAGATATCTATATACCTATAGTTATATATATATATATAGATATCTTGATAGGTATATATATATATATATATGTTATGATTAGGTAAGGAAATAGGTAATGGGTAATGGATATATATGTGTGGATATATGTATATAGGTAGATACCTATTTAGATATATATAAATATGATAGGTAACTATATTACCTAGCCTAGATTAATAACTAGGTGCATAATTAATAGCTAGGTAGCTAGTTAGAGGGTTTTAGAGCGAAACCTCAATACCTTGAGATACCGAGGTATCTCGATACCTTGAGATATTCAAGGTATTGAGTTTCGAGCGGGGTATTTGAGCATTAGCCTAGGAAATGCTTGGGAGTGATTTTTATATGTTTATATATATATAATTACGCGTGCTAGCATAGGTTTTAGCGGGTTTAGGCGGGGTGCGTGGCCTAGGGCGAGGTATCGGATACCGAGGGTATCCCGGTATCTCGATTAGGCGAGTTTGTGAGTTTAGTGGCTTAATGAGCTCGGTTTGACCTAAAATTTCAGGGGCACCCTAGTTTGACCTAGCTTTGAGCATAATTGTCCCCGTTGACCGTAAAAGTCAACGTTTGACCTAGTTTTGACCTAGAGTTGACTTTTTGGACCCCGGGTTGACTTTTTGACCCAAATTTCACCGGTTTGACCCGTTCGACCTAGAATAGCCCTAGAAGCCTGTTTTTAATTATTTTATATCAGTTTAAATGCTTAGAACCCTGTTTAATCCTTGCTTTTCGCATTAGGTCCTTGTGACACCGGTCCGGACCTCGATCCTCATCAGTTGCTCAGGACATCAAGCGAGTACCTACCTCTGATAGTTTCCATTTCATGATAGCGTTTATATCACCTGTTCTAGAACTGTAATACTTGATTCTGACACTTTATTACACGAGCTGGTACTAGTGGATCCCGTCATGAGGTGCTATCCCCCTTACCGTGTTCAGTGGGTACTCTATCACGTGTATTTCATCATGTGCTTCGGGTATTGATTATCATGTGCTATCATGTGCTTCTTGTGCTCTCGCCTTCGTGTGCGTGAGCTATTATCATGTACGTAGCGTGTTGTGGTTGGATCCAATGGTATTAGTGGGGGAGGGGAGTAGGAGTTGGTTATATGATCAAAGCCAAAACAGTATTCATGTGTATGTCGGTTATGCAACTCACGCATAACGGAGTTATCGTAGTGTTCTTCATGTGCAACCTAAGTCGATCATATAACGAACTTGTGCTCAAGGCACTTAGCTAGTATTCATGTTTCTCATCTGCAGTTACTTTTCCACTACATGTATTGTTCTCCAGTTTACATTGCAGCTACTTATTGTGCTCCAGCATATATTTATTTCCTGTGCATCTTGATTACTTTTCTATTGCTCGTTATATACACCTTACCATGCATTTGGAGTTGCTTTCAGAGTTATGTACTTCGCTCCAGTCCTGACTAGGCATATTTTTTCCAGAGGATCCTGAGGACTATTGCCCTACGTTCTACGGGCCTGGTATTGACGACTGTTGTGACCCCGAGGAGGAGTGCGCCGAGGAGACGCCGATAGCACCCTAGTTAGCTAGGTGGGTTTCCTGGGTTATTTCTAGTGGTTTGTATTTTGGATGACTGTACTTATTCTTTTGTTGCTTGAGATGTTGTAGCTATTTGTAGACTGGGACTGTATTATTTTGGATTGTCTTGCTCTCTTGGTTCTGTTTCTTTGTTTATATCATATCGTGCTTATATTCTTCCTCTAGATTTTGTGATTGAGATCATTGATATATATATATATTGAGTGGTTGCCTCCTTTGGGAGAGAATTTTATATATATATTGCGTGGTTTTTCCCTCCTTTTGGAGAGGTCATGCCGGATTTTTCAGTGAGATATAGATAGATATGGTTGACCTAGAACGGACCTTTACAGCGTTCTACCGCCGATTCTGCGGCGTAGGCTGGACGTACCCACGGCTCATGCCCGATTTTCGGGTGCGGGTCGTGACACGTTTTTGGTGGTGGCCCATGCAGGTCTGCTTTTAGGGTTACCTGCAATAGGATATAGGAGATAGGCTGAGAGAGAGTGTGCTCAATCACAACTAGGACCCTTCCTACTTCCTTTTGCTATCTTTAATTTTTCTGAAATTGTTTTCTTTTGCAATATTATTGTCCTTCATTGATGTTATCGTTTCTTGTACTATATTGACTTCTTTTGATCTGTGTTCAGGATGCCTCCGAAGACCAGATCTCAGCGCACCGCCCCAGCAGCTGCCACCGAGAGGTCTGCCACCTCTCGACCTGCTCGATGTCCGGCAGCCGCTACCGCTCCACTCGCCACTCCTGCGGTTGAGGGAGCTTCAGTTTCTCTCGGAGATCCCCTTACTCCCATTGATTCAAGAGCCACCCCAGTTGTCCCGGTGGTACCTCCTCCACCACCGCCTGCGCCAGTAGATGCTACGCAGTTGTTCGCATTCTTCTGAGAGATGATGGATGCGCAGCACCGCCAGGCAGATGTTTTGAGGATGGGCATTGAGAATGCTCATCAGGTGGCTTTGACAGCGGTCGACAGAGTGGCTCAGATCCAGCCACATCCAGAGCAGGCTCAATATCCTAGGCCGGGTACTATCATCAATTTTCAGAGGATGCGGCCTAAGGAGTTTCGCAGCACAGAGGGGATCCTGTACGCCGACGACTGGATCGAGCATATAGAGGGCATCTTTCGGCTGGCGATGATCCCAGCCAGCATGCAGATAGAGGCAGCGGGCAGCCAGATGTTCGACCTTGCCCTTACTTGGTTCCGTACGGATACGCGGATAGCAGCTCCGGGATTGACTTGGGAGGCTTTTAAGAAGCTTTTCAAGGAGAAGTTCTTCCCGGACGTGGCTCTCAGTGCCTTAGAGAGTCAGTTCGAGGCGCTCGTCCAGGGGAGTATGCTAGTGGATGAGTATGCAGCAGAGTTTTACCGTCTGGGCAGATTTGTTGAGGGGTTGTCAGAGGCAGCGAAGGCGCAGAAGTTTCGCAAGGGCTTGGTCATGGCGGTCAAGTCCTTGACTAGGAGCGACCGCGAGGCGACCTTCGAGCAGATTGTCAGCGACGCTCAGAGGGCTGAGGATGATTTGGAGCTGAAGACGAAGAGGGGCAGAGATGCTTCAGGAGCAGGTAGCAGTGCAGGCCCGGCCAAGAGGCCATTCCAGCAGACCCAGCAGCACCAGGGTCAGGGTCGGGCGCCCTTCCGGCAGGCGCCTCAGCAGCAGAGGCAGGGTCAGCAGCAGGGCCAGAGGCAGCTCATCGTTTGCCCTTTCTGTAGGAAGCCAGGGCACGGATGGGACATATGCAGAAAGTGGCTGGGCAGATGTTTATTGTGTGGTGCCGCAGACCACCAGCTGAAGGATTGTCCTTCAGCGCTTGCCCGTACAGCTCAGGACGGAGGAGCCGCTCAGAGGGCACCAGCCAGAGCACCTGCAGCGCAGCAGAGAGGTCAGCCTTTGCAGACTCAGCAGCAGAGGTTCGCCCAGCACCAGTAGCAGCATCGAGGAGGACAGCAGGGGCGAGCTTTTGCCCTGACAGTGGACGAGGCCGAGCCAGTTGGTGACGTTATCTCAGGTTCTGTTCTCCTTGATTCCATTCCAGCACTTGCTTTATTTGATTCCGGTGCTTCCCATAGCTTTGTGTCTGTATCTTTTGCTGTTAGACACCATCTTGTTGCTGAACCTTTAGCTAGACTCTGCAAGATCACGACCGGGGGTGGTATCATCCTAGTCCGTGATGTTTGCAGAGACCGAAGAGTTACCTTGGGAGGCCGGGAGTTGAGTGTGTGCCTACTCGTAATGCCACTTCCGAGCTACGATATTGTACTCGGGATGGATTGGTTGAGTACGCATTGTGCTAGTATAGATTGTCATGGAGGCAGAGTTTTGTTTAGTCCGCCAGGTGAGCCAGAGTTTCAGTTTGCCAGAGGAGCAGCGGAGCAGACCGAGGGAGTCTTCTGCGGAGCCCTGGTGGTAGAGCCGAGGTCGCTACATCCACTGATAGAGGAGTATATGGATGTCTTTCCGGAGGAGTTGCCAGGGTTACCTCCGGACAGAGACGTGGAGTTCTCTATAGACTTGGTGCCAGGCGCGGAGCCGATATCCCAGCACGTCTATAGAGTCAGCAACAGTGAGCTGATAGAGTTAAAGAAGCAGGTGGATGAGCTTCAGGACAAGGGATTTATCAGATCTAGTTCTTCTCCGTGGGGTGCTCCGGTACTTTTTGTGCCGAAGAAGGATGGGTCGATACGGATGTGTATCGACTACAGGGCTCTGAATAGCCTCACAATCAAGAACAAGTATCCGCTGCCGCGTATTGATGATCTTTTTGACCAGTTGAGCGGAGCGAGGGTGTTTTCCAGGATTGATCTGAGGACAGGCTACCACCAGGTAAAAGTCAGGAAGGAGGATATTCTGAAGACAGCTTTTCGGACCAGATATGGACAGTATGAGTTCTTGGTGATACCGTTTGGGTTGACTAATGCCCCGGCAGTGTTCATGAATCTGATGAACAAGGTGTTCCATCAGCATCTGGACAGGTTTGTGGTGGTGTTTATAGATGATATCTTGGTGTATTCGAAGACCCCAGAGGAGCACGAGGAGCATCTGAGGATAGTGCTGGAGACTCTCAGGAAGGAGGAGCTTTATGGAAAGCTTTCGAAGTGTGAGTTCTTCCTTGACAAGGTTGAATTCCTTGGTCATGTGGTGACTGGAGAGGGTATCTCGGTGGATCCGAGAAAGATCGTGGCAGTTGAGGCATGGAGTGCTCCGAGTTCAGTAGCCGAGGTCAGGAGTTTCTTGGGACTGGCAGGCTACTACAGGAGATTTGTTCAGGATTTTTCCCGGATTGCAGAGCCGTTGTCCAGGCTGACCCGGAAGGACGTGGAGTTTGTTTGGTCAGAGGAGTGCCAGATCGCCTTTGATGAGCTGAAGAGAAGGTTGACGACAGCTCCAGTGTTGACGTTGCCATCAGGTTCTGGAGGATTCACTATCTATAGTGATGCATCGGGGAAGGGACTGGGTTGTGTGTTGCAGCAGAATGGGAGGGTGATTGCCTATGCTTCCAGGCAATTACGTCCTCATGAGAAGAATTACCCTACCCACGATTTGGAGTTGGCAGCGGTTATTTTTGCTCTGAAGTTGTGGAAACACTATTTATACGGAGAGCATGTGGAGATCTTCACAGACCACAAGAGCTTAAAGTATGTTTTACCCAAAAAGAGCTGAACATGAGGCAGAGGAGATGGTTGGAGTTGATGAAAGACTTCGACATATTATTGCAGTACCATCCAGGGAAGGCGAACTTAGTTGCGGATGCATTGAGCAGGTATTCGGTAGCTATGTGCCTGACTACAGATCATTATCTTCTGGCAGATCTAGAGAGCTTGGGCATTAAGGTGATAGTGCCTGGAGTTGAGATGCAGATGTGGGGACTGTAGATTCAGTCAGAGTTGGTAGACCGGATCAGGGCTACACAGTTTGAGGATGAGTCCCTGAGGAGCATCAGGGAGCAGGTTCAGATAGGTTTAGCAGACGACTTCACCATTGCTGATGATGGTTCATTGCGGCACGGTACCAGGTTGTGTGTGCCGAGTGGGTCATTGCGCGAGGAGGTTCTCCAGGAGGTGCATCGATCCCAGTACTCTATGCATCCCGGTGCCAACAAGATGTATAGAGATCTGAGACAGCATGTATGGTGGTACGGGATGAAGTGAGAGGTAGCGCGCTTCGTATCCCGATGCTTAGTGTGCCAGCAGGTGAAGGCGGAGAGGCAGAGGCCAGGAGGATTACTCCAGCCGTTACCCATTCCGGAGTGGAAATGGGAGCATGTGACCATGGATTTTGTTTCTGGACTTCCCCGTTCTCCAGGCGGGAAAGATGCGATTTGGGTCATCATGGACAGGTTGACCAAATCGGCCCACTTTCTACCATTCAAAGTGGGTACGTCTACAGAGAGACTAGCAGAGATGTATGTGCGCCAGATAGTCAGACTGCATGGAGTTCCAGTGAGCATAGTATCAGATCGGGACAGTCGCTTTACCTCGCATTTCTGGAGGAGTCTGCAGGCTAGCTTGGGCACCCAGCTCAAGTTTAGTAGTGCGTATCACCCGCAGACAGATGGTCAGTCAGAGAGGACCATTCAGACACTTGAGGACATGCTTCGGACCTGTGTTTTGGATTTCAGAGGCTCTTGGGAGGATCACTTGCACTTGGTAGAGTTTGCTTACAACAACAGCTACCAAGCCAGTATCGAGATGTCACCTTTTGAGGCGTTGTATGGACGGAGGTGTCGCACTCCGTTGTCATGGGATGATGTAGGTGAGAGAGCTTTGCTTGGCCCGGAGATGGTGGTTGATGCAGCGGAGAAGGTCAAGCTCATTAGAGATAGACTTCGGGTGGCGCAGGACAGGCAGCGGCATTGGGCCGATAGCCACCGGAGACCTTTGGAGTTCGAGGTATAGCTTAGAATCTAGATTTTGTTCTTGTGTTTGCTTGTGATTGCTTGTTTTAGACTAAGTGCAGAGACCTTGTTTGTGCTAGGTTGGAGATCTGGTGTTCCTGAGGATTTCTCCGACGCGGGGCACTATTCGCTTCGGTGGAGGCGGGAAGCTTAGCCCACGTTTCGTCGGACCCTTCCGTGTCCTCGAGAGGGTCGGCGCCGTGGCGTATAGGCTTGAGTTGCCGCCTACGCTGGAGGGAGTTTATGATGTATTCTACGTGTCGCAGTTGAGACGGTACGTGGCGGATCCCAGTCACGTATTGGATCACTCGGAGATCGCAGTGGGCCCTACTCTTAGCTATCCAGAGCAGCCGGTGGAGATTCTGGATCGGCGAGAGAAGGTGTTGAGGAACCAGACTATTCCCTTGGTTCGCGTCGCGTGGAGGCATCACTCTCCAGGAGAGTCGACCTGGGAGAGGGAGGATGAAATGCGCGAGCGATACCCCTATCTCTTCGAGCCCTGAGGTATGGTTCTTTTTTGCATTCCTGTCCTAGTTTCGTCTTTTAATTTCGAGGACGAAATTATTTTAAGGAGGGTAGACTTGTCACTACCCAATTCTAGAAAATAGGGTATTTTTTTTTATTTGATAAATAGTGTATTGTATTTAATTATTTATATTTATAATTAATTAGTGCTTGTCTTATTTTTATTTTGATTGTTTTAGGGTTTTGGCTAGCCTGGACCCATGTCAGACCCTAGTGGACCCATGTCCGACCCAGCCCACACCCTTGTGAGAATTATTTTGGGGCTTAGATTTATTATGTTATTTTTAGGAGGTTAGTTGGAGAGATTTGGAGCTAGTTTGAGTGCATTTGGAGACCCGAAACCCAAAACCGAGTTAGGAGGGCATTTTGGACCTTTGTACATGTAAATCCCTATTTATTTACATGGTCGGCCCCCCTACCTACCCCACCCGACCGTGAGCATCCAGCAGCAGCCCCCTCTTCATTCTACTTCTTCTTCTTCTTCACTTCTTCTTCTTCTCCACTTCTTCTTTCTTCTCCTTCTTCCTCCAAAGTAAGTTTTTTTCCACTTTTCTTCTTTCTTTCTTTCATTCCTTCTTCCTTAAGCTAACCCTCACCTTGCATTTTCTCTAACCTAGGTGTGAGGAGCTTAGATCTAGTTTGAGAGCTAGATTTGGTGGCTTAGAGCTTGAGGGAGGTGATTTCTAGGGGTTGTGAGACTTTGGCCTTGGGATTCCAACTCCCAAGAGGTAAAACCTAACTTTCCCCTTCCTAATTATTTTTATGTAGTGTAATTAGTATTGTAGAACCCTTCTAGACCCTAACCCTATCCGTAGGAAGAAGTTGGAACTAGTTTGGGTGAGTTTAGAAACTTTGACATTAGGTTTTGTGTCGAATTCGGGTGGAATCCGAATTTGGCCCAATTTTGGGTGATGCCCTAGGTTAGATGGACCTAGGTAGACGTTGTCGGGTGTCTAGAGGGTGAGTGCGTGTCTCCGTTCGGACACGGGAAGCCGTGTCGCGAAGAAACGGGCGTTTCGGGCGAAATTGGGGCTTTTTATCGTCGCCGATTCTAAGTGCATGTGCGTTTCCACCACGGGCCTAGAATCGACATGGGAGCACATTTTCTAGGATCAAGACATCGTGTAGAGCGCGTGGGTAAATTTTGGGCCGATTCTGAGTTCGTTTGCTGTGCGTTTCAGGAGGTTTTCTGAGCCGCGCACCACGTGTTCGTCGAAATGACCGAACGGCCATTTCGACTTTATTTCCTCGTTTTGGGCTTGTACGCACGTTGGGTTAGTATCGGGGAGTGTGTGCTAGAGTTTTCGGGCTATATTTTAGGGTATTGGTGAGTGTCGGGGTCGTTGGGCGTGAGTAGGGCGTGTGGTTTGAGTGTTGTGTGCGTGGTTGTGTTTGTATTGATATGTGTCTATATATATATATATATATTTATATATATGTATGTGTGTTTATGTATATATATTTATATATATATGTGTGTATTTATATTTATGTACTTGTATATGTATATGTCTATGTGTATATATATATATGTATATGTGTAAGTGTGCTTGTGTGTGTGTATGTGTATATATATATATAGGTGTATGTATATATATATAGTTGAGAGTGTGTGTAGATATATATATATAGTTGAGAGTGTGTGTAGATATATATATATATATATATAGTGTATATATATATGTAGCTATGTATATATATATTTATGTGTGTGTGTGTATTAGTGTGTGAGTGTGTGTATTAGTGTGTTTGTGAGAGTGTAGGTGTGTGTGTTAGAGAGTGTTTAGAGTGTGTATATATATATCTATCTAGTAGTTATATATATAGTTATATGTGTGTGTATATATATATATAGAGTGATATATATATATATATATGTATGTTTATGGATGTGTGTGTGTGTGTATGTGAGAGGAGGGGGGGGTTCAGCCACTGCCACAGCAGGGCAGTAGCTGCTGCTGCCTGCAGCAGCAGTTCCAGCAGCAGCAAGAGCAACAGTAACAGCAGCCAAGAGCAGTAGCAGCAGCATGTAGAGCCAGCACAGCAGCAGCAATGCGAAGTATGGAGCAGCAGCAGCAGGAATAAGAAGCTCCAGCAGTAGCAGCGGGTAGTAGCTAGCGAGGGAGGAAGAGAGTTTGATATATAGATATATATATGTTGATAGATAGGTAATAGATAATAAGTTAGATAGATAGATAGTAGGATAAATAGATAAGATAGCTAGTTAAATAGTTATTAGATATTTAGATAGATAGATACGAGATAGGTAGATAGATAGTTTTATCTATCTAAGAGATAGATATCTATATACCTATAGTTATATATATATATATATATAAAGATATCTTGATAGGTATATATATATATATGTTATGATTAGGTAAGGAAATAGGTAATGGGTAATGGATATATATGTGTGGATATATGTATATAGGTAGATACCTATTTAGATATATATAAATATGATAGGTAACTATATTACCTAGCCTAGATTAATAACTAGGTGCATAATTAATAGCTAGGTAGCTAGTTAGAGGGTTTTAGAGCGAAACCTCAATACCTTGAGATACCGAGGTATCTCGATACCTTGAGATATTCAAGGTATTGAGTTTCGAGCGGGGTATTTGAGCATTAGCCTAGAAAATACTTGGGAGTGATTTTTATATGTTTATATATATATAATTATGCGTGCTAGCATAGGTTTTAGCGGGTTTAGGCGGGGTGCGTGGCCTAGGGCGAGGTATCGGATACCGAGGGTATCCCGGTATCTCGATTAGGCGAGTTTGTGAGTTTAGTGGCTTAATGAGCTCGGTTTGACCTAGAATTTCAGGGGCACCCTAGTTTGACCTAGCTTTGACCATAATTGTCCCCGTTGACCGTAAAAGTTAATGTTTGACCTAGTTTTGACCTAGAGTTGACTTTTTGGACCCCGGGTTAACTTTTTGACCCGAATTTCACCGGTTTGATCCGTTCGACCTAGAATAGCCCTAGAAGCCTATTTTTAATTATTTTATATCAGTTTAAATGCTTAGAACCCTGTTTAATCCTTGCTTTTCGTATTAGGTCCTTGCGATACCGGTCCGGACCTCGATCCTCATCAGTTGCTCAGGACATCAGGCGAGTACCTACCTCTGATAGTTTCTATTTCATGATAGCGTTTATATCACCTGTTCTAGAACTGTAATACTTGATTCTGACACTTTATTACACGAGCTGGTACTAGTGGATCCCGTCATGAGGTGCTATCCCCCTTACCGTGTTCAGCGGGTGCTCTATCACGTGTATTTCATCATGTGCTTCGGGTATTGATTATCATGTGCTATCATGTGCTTCTTGTGCTCTCGCCTTCGTTTGCGCGAGCTATTATCATGTATGTAGCGTGTTGTGGTTGGATCCAATGGTATTAGTGGGGGAGGGGAGTAGGATTTGGTTATATGATCAAAGCCAAAACAGTATTCATGTGTATGTCGGTTATGCAACTCACGCATAACGGAGTTATCGTAGTGTTCTTCATGTGCAACCTAAGCCGATCATATAACGAACTTGTGCTCAAGGCACTTTGCTAGTATTCATGTTTCTCATCTGCAGTTACTTTTCCACTACTTGTATTGTTCTCCAGTTTACATTGCAGCTACTTATTGTGCTCCAGCATATATTTATTTCCTGTGCATCTTGATTACTTTTCTATTGCTCGTCATATACACCTTACCATGCATTTGGAGTTGCTTTCAGAGTTATGTACTTCGCTCCAGTCCTGACTGGGCATATTTTTTCCAGAGGATCCTGAGGACTATTGCCCTACGTTCTACGGGCCTGGTATTGACGACTGTTGTGACCCCGAGGAGGAGTGCGCCGAGGAGACGCCGATAGCACCCTAGTTAGCTAGGTGGGTTTCCTGGGTTATTTCCAGTGGTTTGTATTTTGGATGACTGTACTTATTCTTTTGTTGCTTGAGATGTTGTAGCTATTTGTAGACTGGGACTGTATTATTTTGAATTGTCTTGCTCTCTTGGTTCTGTTTCTTTGTTTATATCATATCGTGCTTATATTCTTCCTCTAGATTTTGTGATTGAGATCATTGATATATATATATTGCGTGGTTGCCTCCTTTGGGAGAGGATTTTATATATATATTGCGTGGTTTTGCCCTCCTTTTGGAGAGGTCATGCCGAATTTTTCAGTGAGATATAGATAGATATGGTTGACCTAGAACGGACCTTTACAGCGTTCTACCGCCGATTCTGCGGCGTAGGCTGGACGTACCCACGGCTCATGCCCGATTTTCGGGTGCGGGTCGTGACAAATTATCTCACAATAATGTATAATCTGTCAATAATATCTCAACTCCAAGAAGGAGAGCAACACAATACTCAATCAAAAATCTATAGCACGATAAGATATCAAAGAAGCCTAACATAACTATGCAGTCTAAATATAGGAACAATAAATAGAAATAATATCCATGTCTCAAATATACATCAAAAATAAATCTGGTACCAAAATGCTAATGAGAACTAACTATGCTAACTAGTGATTTCGGCTAGATCTCCCAGCAGTCACTACAGAACTAGTAGGTCCGTGTCTGTACCATCTATAGGTAGAGGTCCGTAGTACGTCGGAGACCAATCTCCCTGATCCTCTAAAAAATATTATCCAGTCAGGAATGGAGCGAAGTACAACCTAATAGCAGTTCCAATTAATTGACAAAAACTATAAAACAGTAAAATAGAGGATATTATATATGATGAGAATATAGCTAATGATCTAAGAACAATAAAGAAACAGGCAAACTAGCAACAAAAATATAAATTAATGTGTACAAGAATGAAGGAGATAAACTATAATGTCATAAATAGAACAGGATATTCTATGAACTGAAATTGGAGTCTACAATATACCATGTGTTTGAGATACTAACTAGATATGTGATCGGCTTAGGATATTCAATGATTATACTAAGGATCTAACTCAACCATACGTGAAATATATGATTTGTTAGTAGCCATAGATTGCACTACTAGCCGATAGTTCTTGATCCCATATTTAATTAGTATTTTTTCTGCCCCGACTGATACGATGGATCAAATTATGACACGTTACTAGCCAATGTATCCAATGTTTAACCTATAATATTCAATTTTATCCAATACCAACAAGGAGCGATATTTGATACCATCTCAATAATTAAGGTAACATCGCATGACTGATAATCCAATAATAATACAATTTGTGTACCATCATGTCAAGAATCATAAGTAATATTTCTAAATACTTGAATTATAGTAGTAATCAAATAATATAAACTATCAGAGAATGTACTCACCTGTGGTCCAGAGCAAATGATGCAAATCGGTGTTCGAACTGGTGTCACACAGACCTATATATAGAATATCACATTAATACAAAATTTTGGAATAAAAATAAGTGAAACTAGTCAAATTCTAGGTCATAAAACCATTTTTAAGTCAACACTTGGTCAACACTAGGTCAAACTAGGTCAAACTAGCTATTTTTACGTTGTATGAGTCCATCTCTAGGATATTGGGTCATACACTATGTAACTAGGCTATACTAGCTATGCTAAGATACTAGGATACCAACACAATACTGTATCATAAGATACATAAGTTATTAGATATGAAAATACCATAATATATATACAAGATAAAAATATATAGTACTCCTAGCTACTAATGCTACGTGGATACCTCGGCTTTGAGCCAAAAGCAGTATCAAACTACCTACAAACCCATCTTGATACTCAAACCCAATACCTTGAGAATAAACCAATACATTGACATTACCTTGGTATCACAAGGTAATCCAATATCTAACATTAACTAACTAACCATACCTACCTCACTATTAACTAACATGTACTTAACTTATAACTTATAACAATACTAGCTACTAACTATACTAAGATACTATGTTTATCCTTTACCTTGAGATACCCTATTTACCTTGACCAAAATCTCAAGGTAATACCCTATACATTGGTCATATATCTAGTCATTAGATATAAATATATATACACTAACATGCACTTATACTTATAACAATACTATACTAAACTAACATACTAACATACCCCTTGGATATTCAATACCTATACCCAAGATACCTCAACTCTCATTACCTTGGTGTAACTTCAAGGTAATCTAAAAATAATACTAACTAATATTAACTAGTGCTTATATATATATATATATATATATATATATATATATATATATATATATAACTTTCTAACTTATCAATATATACACTAATTTATCAATATAAACACCAAATTATCAATATATACAACTAACTTATCAATATATACTATCAATATATAAAACATTAAGCACTACTTACAGATGCTGCTTATCGTTGCTGCTGCAGCTTACTGCAGCAGATTCTGCTTATCGCTGTTGCTTGCTGCAGCTTCTGCCGCTGTTTTCTACTTCTGCTGACTGCTGCTGCTTCTTCTTCTTATGTCTGTTTTCTGCTTCTTCTGACTGCTTTTGCTTCTGTTGTTGCTTCTGCTTCTGCTTCTGCTGACTGCTTCTGCTGCTGCTTCTGCTTCTTACCTTTTCTGCTGCTGCTTATACTTTTTATTGCTGCTGCTTATGACTGCTTTTTCTCAGCTTTTCTCCCTGCTTTTCATTGTTTTTCTTCACAGTTTTTACTATTTTCTTCACTGTTTTTTACTACTTACTTCTTTCCTCTAGCTCACATACATATATACACATATACACACATCTACACACACACACACACACACACACACACACACACACATATATATATATATAGAGAGAGAGAGAGGAAAAGATAACACTATATATATATATATATATATATATATATATATATATATATATATATATATATATATATATATATATATATAACCAGGATATCCCTATATATACATATAACCTTACTAGACATGCACATAAACTCCTACTCTCCCATGACCACCAACACATCACAAAAAATATAAAACATATATATATATATATATATATATATATATATATATAACAATTATAATTATAATATTATAATATATATAACTAAGGTAAAATAAATTACAAAGCAAGAAAACAAACATGTGGAGTGCACCGCACCCATATCACACAAGATCTATGATATGCTTATGATACGGCTCCACCATACAACCACACGTATCCCTAAGGATACAAGCAAGTCTAAAATCATAATTAGAAGCAACACGAAGTGTTAGCTACTCATCTACGTGACCATGTCAAAATATGACATGCTCAAACCCCCGTGTCAAAAAAAAACTTCCAAATTAACTCGTATCTCTAAATTGTTGGGATACGGCCTACACGTATCAAATTGTGAATACGATACTAGTCACATATAACCAAATACATGTCAATTTGGTCTAATTGACCTATTGGCAAATACTTGATGTGCAAATCTCAGAATTTCCCTAAAATTAACACAAAATACCACATAATTTTCTCCATAGGCCTCCTATGAACATAATTACAAATCCTATGGGTAGCCTTAGTATATAGGGTGGTTCCTAATGATTAAAATTATAGATTTATAGTCTAATTAGAGAGAAAAAAACTAAATTATACCTATTGAAAGATGGATTCCCAAAAAAATCCTAAATTGAGTATCAAGAGCCTTCAACTTGTAGATCCTTGCTTTATCCTTGTTCTAATGGCCTCCAATGATGATTAGGGAAGGAATTAGAAAGAAATTTGTATAGAATTTGATGTAGGAATGAAGAAATTTGGAAGAAAAAAATTCTAGATCTAGATTTGAAATAAAAAATAAAGAGAGAGAAAGTCTCCACCCCCTTATGTAGTTGCCGACCTTGTCCCCTCTCCGAAGCTACTATAAAATATCCACAATAGCCCTTGGGACTTGTCCTGAAGAAATTAATTAAGGAGAGAAAGTTCTAGTCCAATTGGTTTAACTAATTAATCATCCTCCTAATGATTGGGCTTATTATTTGGCTCAATTCTAACTAGAATTAAATGTTGGCCTATGGATCTAATGTAAACTAGTTAGGTCCACTATAATATAATCTAACATGCTAACAATATATAAATACTACAATAAATAAATATTCAACATGCATAATATTTAATTAATTATAAAATGACAAAAATATTCTTTTCTAGAAAATGTGGTAGTAACAAGTCTACCCCCCCTTAGTAGAATTTCTTCCTCAAAATTAAAAATTTTACCCCTCTCTTGGGCCAGTCATAACCTATTCATACAAATTTTACTATGGTTAAACGCCATCAATCATAGTCTAAAATAGTCCTATCATATAACATACAATCCTACCTTTCTACTGAAAGAAAAATCATACTTGGATATAGTCTCTAACTATCTTAAATTTCAGTTTCTGCCCTACTGGGGTGTCTCCCTCTACTGGTGCAGGATAATCTGCTATGCCACCGGTGGCCTAGTTCATCTCACACTAAGCATTCACTAATCATCAACCTAGTCAAAATATTTTTAATACTGAGGGTTACCAAATACTAGTGATATACTATAGTTCTAGTTCATGGACATACTTAACTCACTAGCACTTGCTACCTAGGATACTATACAAAATACCGCTAAGATACTACCTCCTTTATCTGTTTTAGTTCTTGTAATTACCAAATAATTTCAACCATTCTCTTGCAAGGAATACTTGTATTCTTTTTCAATCATGTATTCTATTAGTACACCCTTGTCCAACTTGAATACCCCCAATAGGATGCCTACTTAAATCTTGTTACTGTCTACACGAGGCACCACCTCTTATATAGAACTTTAGATGACATCCTTATACTAAGTTACTCACGTCTCTTCTCTATATTATTATACTAGTTACTAAAATGCTTGTGTCTAAACTTTTATAATACTTGAGGTACTCCGGCTCTTGTTACTAGGGTACTCTTTCTATCTGATACTTGGTGTAACTCATACTCTAACACTTATTAATCACCCTAAGGTTCTCATCTATACATTAGTATCATAATAAATACACAATTACCTTCTAGCCATTATGATACTATGATATCTCACTGGTATCCTTATACCCCTCGTACTATTCCCTGATACATAGGACTTCTATACTCAAAATTAGCAAGGTACCAGATTTTATTTTATTTTTTTGCACACTAAAATAGAGAGCTTTTATTCACAATAACCTGGCTTTGATACCAGATTTACAGCGAAAACACAGCGAGTAATAGAAAACAAAGGAAACAAGAACAAACCAAAACTTAGGACTCCAAACTTCGATGCCCCTCTCAGCTAACATACTTGGCTTATTTATAGGTCTAGTGTGACCTATTTAACTGGTTATTGCCGGTATAATATTATCGAATCTTTTAGTGGGATTTCTTTTAGGTAGTGGAGTTCTTCTTTTTTAGAAAGTGGCCCTCTGATTGGGGTCATACATCATTAATATTCTTTTTAGATCTTCCACTTCATCCTCCAGGTCTTTCACACACAGAAACATGTGGTCCCTTTGCTTTTCTAGGTCTTCCACAGTTTCTTTCAAATCATGTATCTCTTGTTGGTGCTTTCTTTTCAGGTTTTGAAACTTTTTGTGCTCTCTTTTTCCATCGTTTCTTTTTAGAAAGGAACCACCAAAAGAATTTTGAGATTATCCTTATCATGTGAATGCAGGATGGGCCCACCACGCTTCTATGTGCTTTCCTCCATTCCTTCGATGTCATCATCGGGGTCATTGGGCTCAATAGATCCATCTTTTTCTGCCATTCTGCTTTCATATACCTGCAGACCGAGTCCCCCAAGGCGAAAGTTGCAGGAAAAGTTAACAACAAAATTATACTTGTCATCATAATCCAGATTTCTAAAAATATAATCGACAAGTAAGATATTCTGGGAAACAGTGATCGTCCCAGTTCTATCTGCACAGATGATGGCAATTCTAGAGAAGAACTCATCTGCCGCCAATTTTCTGTCCCATTCTTCAGAAAAGCTCTACTTCTGAAACTTGACATCAGTCAGGCAAGGATCCCTCGTGACCTTGTAGAGTTCCCAGATTTGAGTAGAGGGGAAGAGCTTGATATGTTGTCGTTCTTCCCAGATGGACCAAACACGGAACCTGAAAATAGTCTAAAAGTTTGTGGAATAAATTTCCACAGAATTAACACAAGCTTCCAGAATAACTCCAACATATTCTTCCGAATTCTTGGTGTTAAGATAAACTTCATGTACAAGTCCCTTTTTGATGTGGGACATGTATTTAGGAATCTCCTTAAAATAGGCTATGATGCAGAGCTTGCCCATTGGGTTCCTGATGAGATCTTCATTATCTAGAAGCTGAGTGATGTCAGCATCCTCTAATTCTTTGAAAAACTTGATGAACTGGTCTTCATTAATGATATTTTGTTGGAACATAGTTAGCATTTGTTGAACCATTAATTCAACTTCTAGTTTCTAAACCTGCTCATTATGTATTATCAGTAAATTAAGGAGTTCCACCAGCTCATGCATTCGAATATTAACCATATCATTCATTTCTAATGTCTGAAGAATTTGCTTTAGCTCCCCAGACATAGTATCATATAAAAGGGATTGTTCTTTTACAGCGAGCGCTTTGGACTTTGATGTTGAGGAAAAACTCACCAAGTCCTTAAGCATTTTAGTTATCTTTTGTAAATTTTCCTCAGAAACTGGGCTCCTCTGTTCTTCGTTGAGAAAGAGTATTTCTACCTACGAAAGCTAGTAACTGGTTATTTTTATGTCGGCTGACTAGAGTACTCGGTAATAGTTATTAAAAACTTTCCAAGTATCCTTTCTTAAATTTTTATTGTACCAGTCTTTGACCAGTACATTAGCAAATTGCCTTTGTATTGGAAAGGCCTAGGCATTGGCTGTAGCCCTTATCTGGTTATTCACCATTCTGGTTGGGTTATTCACCCGAGGCTGATTATTCACCATGTTTTGTGGGTTATTCACCAGTGGTTGGTTATTCACCAACGTTTATGGGTTATTCACCCTAGATTGGTTATTCATCAATGTTTGTGGGTTATTCACCCTGGATACAGCTGTTGAGGCTGCTACTGGTTTTTAGCTATTCGCTCCAGCCTGATCGGTACTTGTCCTAGCAACTCCCTTATTTATCTTGGAGTTAAGTTCTTTGAATTCTCCTTCACGCTTTATTGCGTCAAGCATTTTTCTGAATCTTCCCAGCTCATCTTCGTCTATAGCTCATAACCTGGTAAGAGTATCGGCAAGATAGTTAGTATATCTCGGAATATATTCAACCTCAAAATTAAAATTTTCTAAATACATAGCAATTCTGATTCTTCGAAGATTTTCTTCTGGATTATTGATTGTTCGTTTTTTTAGGAACTGGGAGACAGATTTATTATAAGTCTGTATGTAAAAATCTTTGTAAAGAAGGTAAATTTTTAAACTTTTTATAGCGAGTTTAACAGCTAATAATTCTTTATATATGCAGCTTACTTCAGTTGGGTTTTGGAAAAAAATTCTGATGTATAGGCAACAACTTCTTTATTTTTGGTAATAAGAACACCCGCCCAAACATTATCCGAGGCATCGGTCTGTAATATCACCTTTTCATTTTCTAAAAGAAAATAAAGAATTTTTTGATCTTTAACAATTTCCTTAATAATAGAAAATTTTTTTGTTCTTCGGGAAGCAAAGAAATATAAATTTTACTAGTGTCCCACTTACGAGGTTGTTTACCTATTATTTATTTATAATTAGACTGCTCTTTAACCAATCTTTCTTGTAATTTATCAATTTTTGCAGAAAGATATGGAATGAACTTTCTTCCATAATTAAGAAAGCCAAGAAAACTTTGCAATTCTTTTAAGGTTTTAAAGGTGTCAAGAAAGTCCCTTATTTTTGTATATATATGCTGCTAGAGCTCAATTTGTCCATTTTTAATAAATTTTCCAAGGAAATTAATCTCGGTTTTAAAGAGTTCAATTTTCTTAGGACTTAGAGCAATACCATTGTCAAGTAAAAGCTGGACAATAGTAAAAAGATGATGTTTATGATCTTCCTCTGTTTTAGAAAAACAAAAATATCATCAATGTAAACTACAACATAATCTAAGTGTCCAAAGATAGAGTTCATCCATTTATAAATAATTTATGGAACATTCTTTAACCCAAAGGGCATAACTAAACATTCGAAATATCCCTGAGGACAGCTAAAAGCTGTTAATTCAATAGAAGTTTTATCTTGTAGTTTGAGTTGCCAAATGCCTGATTTGGCATCAAACTTACTATAAAATTTAGCTCCTTGGATTTGCTTAATTAAGTTTTTGGCAGAAGGAATAAAAAACCCATCAAACTTAGTATAACTATTTAGTTTTCTATAATTGATAACCATTCTGGTTTTTCCTCTTTTAATCTCCGCATAATTTCTAACTTAAAAAGCAGGAGAAGAATAAGGGCTGAAACTTTTTTGTATAAGTTTCAATCCAAGTAATTCATCAATTTGTTTGGCGAACTCCTGCTTATCAATGGGAGTGACCATGATGTTATTGACTCGAATTTTGGAGTCTCTGTAAATATCCATAAGTTCGATTTTACAAAAACGGGGAGCTTTGTTGAACCATTTTAACGGATTATCCGTATAGAGTGGTTCCAACATTCCATGAATGATTTTACAAAAATTATTAATAACTAGAATATTGTATGTACAGATTTTATTTTGTGTGGAGACTTTGTCAATCATAATAACAGGTGGTAAGGTTTTACCATGTTGTGCTGCATGCTGAAAAGTGTTAGCGATTGGTACAATAAAAGGGTTTCTAGGAATAGAAATATTATCAAATTGAATATAATGAGTATTGAAGGTAGGTAATATCGCAGATTATTCATTCCGATAATACATTCCATGTCAAATTCCTTTGGAAGGAGTACAAAATCAAAATCATAAGATTTTGTTGTACCATATATATTTGGAAAATAAATATATATTTTTTTTACTTTATGATTTACTTGGACCTGTCGTCCCATAAAATCATTATGTTTTTCTTTTTTGTCTAATTGCAAGCGAAGGTTTTCAGGAATGAAACACTCCTGAAGTAAACTAACTTTTGCCCCTGTGTCAAAAAGGGCATGAATAGTAAATTTTTGATAGCCTAGAATACAGATTGTTAATGGAACTTAAATATGTAATTGTACTTTTGATTGTAAATCGATATAACGAATCATATTTATATTAGGAAAAATATCATGTAAACTATTTTCATTATTTTTATTATTAAGGAGGTTTTCCCATATGTTAAAATCAATAGGATGATCAGTAGCTTCTACAGCTAGATCAATATGATCCAGGGATGTGCTAGCAATTTTTATATCTAGAATATTTTCAGAGTTAAGAATATCGTTAATCCATGGGTTTGATGTAATAGTGTTAATATCTGGATGATCATCCTAATATCAAGTAACATGTTTGGACAGAACTTGTGTTATTGTAAACCCCCTCGACCAATTTAGGGTTTAACCTGAACTAAATCGAGAGACTGAGATTTATTTGGATACAATTGGAATAAATGTGCAATAATACACATTGCCGTTGTTTCGAGGATGGAGCACCACACCAGTAGGTATCTTCCACCCAAGGTCACGAACATCTTTTAGACATGCCAGACTACCCCCTCTGACCATTGTGCAACCTTAGACACTCGTCATTGCGTTTCACTTTAGCTTCGCAATATTCGTAAATGAGCGCCTTGCGCATTAATTTGTAATTTAATTAAGTTGAAGCCAAGTTCACCAACAACAGGACCGGACCAAGCCCGTGTACACCCTTAAATATGGACCAGCCCCACCCCGAGGAACTGGTCGGCCCAAATCTCAAGGATAGCCCACGGGAGCCAACACCTATATATATATGAAAACCCTAATTCACTATTCATCAACACCCCAAAACCCTAGCCGTTCCCCTTGCACCCGAGCTACCCCCCCGACTGCCCGACACCACGACCACCACCGGACCACCTCAGCCACCGGACCCCCTCACTGCTGGACCACCACCCCATCCGCCCCACGCCGCTGTCGCCTTCACCATCACCGACTCACCCATTCATATCCGACCTTAGCCACTGCCCTGAGCGCCCCCGCCGCCTCTGGTACCGTCGACCACCACCGTCAGGCCTACCCCGACCAGCCTCCACGACTTGTCAGCCGCCCCACACCGTCCTCAGCCCGTACCGACACCGCCAAGCCCGCTGCTGCAGCTACTGCATCCGTTGTAGGCCGCTGTTGCCGCTGCCGGCCAACCCACCGGTCAACGTCGAAGCTCCGCCCGCGAGGAGGACGACCAGGACGAGCAGACCCTCATCCAAGAAGCCAGGTACTCTATCCCCGCTCGCTTCTCGCATAGTATCATTATATGGATGTTTATTTGAGTCGTCGTATCGACGTGTCCTACGTCGACACCAACCTAATAAAAGGAAATAAGAGATATGTGTATGCGTGATGATAATTAGGTTAGAAAATAATGAATACATTCCCTAAAGTATGATATGTTACCAAGGACCATTATTTTATCAGAACATCGGGACATAAATGAGTACTTTTGAACATGGGAACCAAGGACATATAGTCTTATAAATCAAAAACTGTTGGTAACCATAACTTGATGATTGTTGCCTCAAGGCACCCGATAACCGAAGATAGAATACGTGTACACCCTAGCTACGTGCACGCGTGACGCTGTATTCGATCAATCGGGAACTTGCGACAATACCCCAAGAGTAGCCTCACAGTACTATGTATATATTATTTAGTGTCTGATGTCAGCATTTGCTATATTATATTGTGTGTTAGGATCATTGGATCAACCAGGAGACACTGCAGGAACCGACTTCTGGCATTCACAGCTTGAGGACTCATGCAAGATACCTTGCCATATTTACTGTCTTAATTTAAATTATGCATATATTGTATTGTATTCTTGTGCTTTTCTTTTATACAACTGTGCGCGTCCGAGATTGACTTGGGTGCATTCGACTGATGCGTCGATGTAAACCCCCTGAATTTTTAAATTATTAAATCTTGGATTTTTCCCAATTTTCTAGAATTTTCTGGAAATTTTTTGTAATTAAAATCAGGGTTTTCAATTAATAAATGATTTTTAATTGGTAGTAAATAATATTAAAATATCATGAAAATAATATTTTTGGGTGTAAAATGGAAAACTGGACTTAGGATAATTTTTCTGGATTTTTCTGGGCCTCGGGCCTATTTTTAAATGCCTGAAAACTATTTTAATTAATTAATTAATTAATTATTATTTATTATTTATTTTATTTTATTTTTATTTTTCTCTGCGGGCCGCCCAGGCCCATTGGGCCGCGGCCCGACCCGTTAGTTTCCTAGCCCAGCCCAGTCATCCTTAGCGGGTCGGGCGGGTCCACCCGAACCCGACCCGCCACCCGTCAGCCCGACCCGCTGCCGATCCCTCTCCCCCACGAACCCGGTCGCCCCCGCTTCCCGCGCCGCCGCCGCCGGCCGCGTACCCCTGCCCGCTCTGCGCTATCTCCGCCCCCGCAGCCACGTCCCCGCACCGGCCGCTGCATCCCCCGCCTCACCCGGCCGCCCGCTCCACTATAAAAAACCCTAAACCCCCGCTGTTCCGGCCAGATCCGCACCACCCTAGCCGAGCTCACCGCCACCCTCACCACCGGCCGCCTCGCCCCAGCCCCGCCCAGACCTCCGCCGCAGCCGCCACGCCTTCTCCACCTCCCTCCTCCACCGTCTCCGGCGTCCCCGACTCACGCAGCAGCGGACACGAGCGGCAGCCCTCGACCCGACTCCGGCGAGCCTCCGGCCGACTCCGCTCGCCTCCCATAGCCTCCGCCTCGCCCCGGCGAACCTTCCTCGGCCCCCTCCGGCGCGTCTCCGGCCGGCCTCCGCCGGATCTCCGGCCAAGCATCCAAGCCCTGAACCCTAACCCTAATTTTGGATTCGCGTGTCCGACACGAGTCGGACACGACTCGACCCTGAATTTTTAGGTCCCCTTCAGGTACGTGTAACTTTCGCCTCGTAGCTCTGTTTCCATTTCCGCAAATTGCGTTGTGAAGCCTGTTTGACCCTTTCGATGTCCGGACAAACTGTTCGGGACATCGCGTCCTGTGGTGATCGCACACCGCGATCCAAAAACAGGAAAAACCAGACCCTGTTTCACCCCGGAACTGAGTGCGCCCCGCCAAACGGGACGACTTGGTCGCGTGCGGTCTTCACAGATACGTACGCATCGTCGATACGGACGTGTGAGTTTTCGTGGAAGCTGATTCGGGTGTGCGTGCACACCGAAATCAACGCGTATCCGCGGACATCGCCCCGTATCCGTATTTTCGGCAATTCACCCTAACTTCGTGCACACACGTCGGATCGAGACAAAACCTGCGCCATCGGACTCGTAGCGATACGCTGGTCCTGTGGGTCAAGTTTGGTTCGATTCTGAGAACGTTGACGAAATCGCGTGTCGTGGGCCCCACAGGCCCCGCTCAACGGGCGATTTTGTGTTCGGCTCATCGGAATCCAAATCTGGAAGTTCCGTTGGGTTCGTATCAGCGTTCCTGACCTGTTGACACTAAGTTTGGTGAATTTGGAGACCTTTGACCTGGACACGTTTTTCGGTGCAAAGCGGGCCCACCGGCGGACCCCGTTTTGACCCGAAACTGCCATTTTTGCCCTTGTCTCCAAATTGGACCCAAGGATAGGCATTTCTAGCTATTTGACATCTTCTGGGCATGATGGTAATGTCTATTTCAGCTTTTGGACTCATCTCTGGACTTTTCCCCCCAAGAACCAAATTAATCAGATCCAAACAACAGGCAAGTACCTGCACCTCAAGTTAATCTTTATATATTATGATAATTAATTCCCTGTCTTACATGTACCCTTGATGATTATACCTCATGTTAGAAATGTTGAATTTCATGTCTTGAATATTGGTAGTTCCTGTCTTGTTTTCCATGTCGGGTGGGAGAATACCTAGAAGGCATGTAGTTTACCCTTCCCCTTGTCATGTTTAATAGCTGTTGGTACACGACTGTACCTCAGCCGAATCTCGATTTCCCCTGTTTAATAGCCGTTCATGACGGCCAGATTAGCCTTATAAACCCCTATATGCCAACTATGTATTCTAAAACAAACACAAGTCCACACATATAGTTTCTGTTCATGTTATATTTCTTGCTGGCTATTGTAGTTTCATTTCCTGTTTCATTTAGTTTTGATTCTCATATTCCTGTTTACAGTTTAACTCTGAGATAATAAGGTTCTGTTAATGCTGTTTCTCAACATGATATCCAATATTTAATTGTCATAAAATATTTAGTTTAACCTTGTTGTGCACTGTGTACTTTGCTCCTTTCCTGACTGGATCTGTTGATTTAGGCGATGATGAGGATCTTGCCCCTACTTATTATGGTCCCTATGAGGGGACTGATGATACCTATGAGGAGCCAGAACCCACCCAGGAGACCCATGCTGCTGAGTAGCTAGTAGTAGCTATCTTTCATTTATATTCTCATCTTATTTATCGGGTTTGTCCCCGATTTCACTTTGAAATCCTGTATTAAAACATTTGAATCTGTTGTCACATTTATTTTCGGTTGCAATCTTAAGTTTCAACTATCATTATTATCTTGCCTATGTTATTTGTGAATGAGCTAGTTAGTAAATATGGATTGACCTAGACAGCGTACTACCGCCGACTCTGCGGCGTAGGCTGGACGTACCCACGCACTCGTGCCCGAATTTCCGGGTGCGGGTCATGACACGTTTTTATGGTGGCCCATGCAGGTCCTATCCTAAAATAGGGTAATACCCTAGGACAGGGTATGGAATAAAATTGAGGATTCTAGGAAAAGCTCATTCACAGTATAGCATCCTTATTTCAATTCTTGAAATCATTGCTGCTCAATTTTTTCCTATCGCCTTTGATTCCCAAGTATTCTATTCTGATCTTCCTATCCCTTAATCTTTCAGAATGGTCCAGACCAGGAATACGGTAGGAGGCACATCAGAACCAGCTGAGCAGAATGTGCCCGAGACTCTTGTACTCCCGCCGCCTCCATCTGTTCCGGCAGTTACCTTAGATGGGGCACAGCTACTAGGAGTGTTCCAGGGATTGGTGGAATCCCAGAAAGAACAGACGGCACTTCTGCGGACCAGCCTCTCAGAAGCTCTTAAGTCCCAGGAGACGTCACTCAAAAGGCCAGGGAGTGCCAAAGACTTCAAGAATCTAAGACCCCTGGAATTTTACGGAACTGAGGGCATTCTCTATGCCGATGAGTGGATAGAGAATGTCGAGAGACTCCTGAAGACTACCCGAGTCCCTGATGACCTCAAAGTGGAGTCCGCAAGCCTGCAACTGTTCGACATTGCTCGAACCTGGTTCAGAGATGAACCCCAACTATCTGCTCCTGACATCACCTGGGAGGACTTCAAGAGACTATTCAAGGAGAAATTCTACCCCGAAGTGGCTCGGGAAGCTCTCGAAAGCCAATTCGAGAGACTGGAACAAGGTAACATGTCTGTTGATGAATATACTGCTGAATTTAGCAGGTTAAGCCACTTTGCGGAGTACATGGTTCGTACCCCGGAGGACAGAGCCCGTAGATTCAAGAAGGGGCTGTCTCCGGATATTCGTCTTGCTGTCACCACCAGCCGAGCTCGTACCTATGAAGAAATCCTGAGCGTGGCACAAGGCGTAGAGAGAGATATGGGGCATAAACTGAAGCGGAAAAGAGATACCGGAAATGCAGGACCCAATAAAAGCCCTTTTCAGCAACAACAGCAGAGGGCCCCGCAACAAACTCAGCGTCCTCTCCCTCGAGCTCCAGCACCCCAACACCAGGCCCAGGGATAGAACCAACAAGCTGCTGCTTGTAACTTTTGCCAAAAACCAGGTCATACTTGGCAAGTCTGCAGGAAGAGGCTAGGTGCCTGCCTCTACTGCGGTTCAGCAGCGCATCAAATGAGGGACTGTCCAGCTGCTCAAGGACGCACCGCTGCACCAAAGGCTCCAGCCCAGGCCAGGGCCCCAGCAGTACAACAGAGGGGACCCCCACTTCCAACACAACAACAACGCTTTGCTCAGCACCAGCAGCAACAGAGGGGTGCACCGCAGCAAGGTCGTGCTTATGCAATGACTCTGGAAGAAGCTGAGGCCACAGCAGACGTGATCACAGGTTCTGTGCTTATAAATTCAATACCAGCTATTACTTTGTTTGACTCTGGAGCTTCACATTCATTCATGTCAGTAGATTTCCTTATGAAGCATAGCTTAATCACTAAATCCCTTAGGAATTGTTATAAGATCATTACCGGTGGAGGAATCATCCCGGTTAGTGACGCCTGTAACAATTGTCCTATTACATTATATGGAAGAGAACTGTATGCTAGACTACTTGTAATGCCAGTGCCCAGTTTTGACATTATACTGGGTATGGATTGGTTAAGTCAACATCATGCCACTATAGACTGCCACAGAGGTAGTGTAATCTTCAGGCCCCCTGACAAGCCAGAATTTGAATTTGCTAGAGGTTCTAGAGAAATGGGTAATAACAAAATTTGTGGAGCCCTAATAACAGAAAAAGTGCCACTACATATCATCTCTGAATACCTTGATGTCTTCCCTGAGGATCTCCCAGGCTTACCCCCAGACCGAGAAGTTGAATTCTCTATTGACCTAGTGCCAGGAGCAGCACCAGTATCTCTACAGAATTAACAAGAAAGAGATAGTAGAACTAAATGAGCAAATCAAAGAACTAGAAGACAAATGCTTCATTAGGTCTAGTGTCTCACCCTGGGGAGCTCTAGTATTATTTGTGCCCAAGAAGGACGGAACATCCCGAATGTGTATTGACTATAGGGCCTTGAATGCCTTAACAATTAAGAATAAGTATCCCCTGCCCAGGATAGATGACTTATTTGATCAGCTGAGTGGGGCTCGGGTATTTTCAAAGATTGATTTGAGGTCTGGTTACCACCAAGTAAGGGTGAGAAAGGAAGATATTCCTAAAACTGCTTTCAATACCCGGAACGGACACTACGAATTCTTAGTAATGTCGTTCGGGTTGACGAATGCTCCAGCAATTTTTATGAACCTAATGAACAGAGTTTTCCAGCCATATCTAGACAAATTTGTAGTGGTCTTCATTGATGATATTTTGATCTACTCCAAGACCCCCGAAGAACATGAAGAATATTTGAGGTTAGCATTGGAAACTTTGAGGAAGGAAAAACTTTATGGAAAATTATCTAAATGTGCTTTCTTCCTAGACAAAGTAGAATTCTTGGGACATGTTGTGACTGGAGATGGAATAGCAGTAGATCCTAAGAAGATAGCTGCAGTAGAATCCTGGCCCACTCCAGACTCTGTAGCTGAGATTAGAAGTTTCCTGGGACTAGCTGGCTACTATCGGAAGTTTATGAAGGATTTTGCAAGAATTACGGAGCCCATGACAAAATTAACAAGGAAGGATGAAGAGTTCACCTGGACTGATGAATGTCAGCATACTTTTGAGGAATTGAAGAAAAGGCTGACTTCTGCCCCTATTCTGACCTTACCTTCCGGAACCGGAGGTTTCGCTATTTATAGTGATGCTTCTGAAAAAGGTCTAGGTTGTGTACTGGAGCAGAACAAGAAGGTAATAGCATATGCCTCTAGACAGCTTCAACCACATGAAAAGAATTATCCAACTCATGATTTAGAATTGGCAGCTGTCATTTTTGCTCTTAAACTATGAAAGCATTATCTTTATGGAGAAAGGGTAGAAATATTTACGGACCATAAAAGTTTAAAATATATCTTCACCCAGAAAGAGCTAAACATGAGGCAAAGAAGGTGGCTGGAACTAATGAAAGACTTTGATATCACTCTTCAATATCACCCTGGGAAGGCAAATGTAGTTGCTGATGCTCTAAGCAGGTATCCTATGGCGATGTATTTGACTATGGACAGACACCTGCTGGAGGACTTGGAAAGTTTAGGTATTGAAGTAATTATCCCAGGAAAAGAAGGCCAAATGATGAACTTGCAGATTCAGTCTACTTTAATGGACAAGATCAAGGAGACTCAGTTTCAGGACGAAGGCCTGCGAAGCCTTCGAGGTCAAGTACAAGCTGGACTAGTAGAAGAATTCAGAATTCATGAAGATGGATCACTGAGGCATGGCGATAGATTATGTATACCTCAAGGAGACATAAGAGAAGAAATCATGCAAGAGGCGCACAGATCGCAATACTCTATACATCCAGGAGCCAACAAAATGTACAAGGACCTGAGAACGCATGTTTGGTGGCATGGCATGAAAAGAGAAGTAGCCAGGTTCGTATCTCGTTGTTTAGTGTGCCAGCAAGTCAAGGCAGAAAGACAAAGACCTGGAGGATTGCTTCAACCCCTACCCATTCCGGAGTGGAAGTGGGAACATATCACAATGGATTTTGTTTCCGGACTTCCAAGGACACCTAGTGGAAAGGATGTAATCTGGGTGATAGTAGATAGACTGACCAAGTCTGTACATTTTCTACCTTTCAAGGTGGGGCTATCTACAGAAAAGCTGGCAGATTTATATATCAGACACATTGTCAGGCTACATGGAGTTCCCGTAAGTATTGTCTCCGACCGAGATTCAAGGTTCACCTCTCACTTCTGGAAGAGCATACAAGCCAGCTTGGGGACGCAACTCAAATTCAGCACAGCTTATCATCCCCAAACCGACGGACAATCGGAACGTACAATCCAGACACTTGAAGATATGCTCCGTACATGTGTTCTGAATTTTGGAGGATCCTGGGAAGACTATCTACATCTTGTGGAGTTCTCTTATAATAACAGTTACCAAGCAAGTATTGAGATGACTCCATTTGAAGCTCTGTATGGTCGAAGATGTCGTACCCCGCTGTCATGGGACGATGTTGGAGAAAGAGCCCTGCTGGGACCAGAGATGGTGATCGATTCAGCTGAGAAGGTAAAGCAAATAAGGGACAGACTTCGAGTGGCTCAAGACAGGCAATGACATTAGGCAAATAGCCACCGAAGGCCCTTGGAATTTGAGGTAATTAAATTTATGAAATTCAAGTCAATTTAAATATTTTGCTTATGGAACTAAGACTTGATTGTGACTTTATTAAAGGTTGGAGAGCTGGTATTCTTAAAGATTTTTCCGACACGTGGCACCATTAGGTTCGGAAGGAGTGGAAAACTCAGCCCAAGATTTATTGGACCTTTTGGCATTCAGGAGAAAATCGGAGAAGTGGCATACCGACTGGCATTGCCACCATCTCTGGATGGAGTACATAACGTCTTCCACGTGTCGCAGCTGAGGAAGTACGTGTCAGACCCCAGCCACATTTTGGATCACTCAGAGCTCGAAGTAGGCCCAAGTCTGACTTACCAGGAGCAACCCGTGGAGATACTGGATCGCTCGGAGAAAGTCCTACGGAACCAGGTTATCTTCCTGGTTCGCGTAGCTTGGAAGCACCATTCCCCCGGCGAATCCACCTGGGAGCGTGAAGACGAGATTAGAGAGCGTTACCCCTATCTTTTTGAACCCTGAGGTATATTTTATTTTTTCTTGGCCTTTCCTTTCGTGCCTTGTTATTCTTAAATTTCGAGGACGAAATTTTTGTAAGTTGGGTAGGTTGTAAACCCCCTGAATTTTCAAATTATTAAATCTTGGATTTTTCCCAATTTTTTGGAATTTTCTGGAAATTTTCTGTAATTAAAATCAGGGTTTTCAATTAATAAATGATTTTTAATTGGCAGTAAATAATATTAAAATATCATGAAAATAATATTTTTGGGTGTAAAATGGAAAACTGGACTTAGGGTAATTTTTCTGGATTTTTCTGGGCCTCGGGCCTATTTTTAAATGCCTGAAAACTATTTTAATTAATTAATTAATTAATTATTATTTATTATTTATTTTATTTTATTTTTATTTTTCTCTGCGGGCCGCCCAGGCCCATTGGGCCGCGGCCCGGCCCGTTAGTTTCCTAGCCCAGCCCAGTCATCCTTAGCGGGTCGGGCGGGTCCACCCGAACCCGACCCGCCACCCGTCAGCCCGACCCGCTGCCGATCCCTCTCCCCCACGAACCCGGTCGCCCCCGCTTCCCGGGCCGCCGCCGCCGGCCGCGCACCCCCGCCCGCTCCGCGCTATCTCCGCCCCCGCAGCCACGTCCCCGCACCGGCCGCTGCATCCCCCGCCTCACCCGGCCGCCCGCTCCACTATAAAAAACCCTAAACCCCCGCTGTTCCGGCCAGATCCGCACCACCCTAGCCGAGCTCACCGCCACCCTCACCACCGACCGCCTCGCCCCAGCCCCGCCCAGACCTCCGCCGCAGCCGCCACGCCTTCTCCACCTCCCTCCTCCACCGTCTTCGGCGTCCCCGACTCACGCAGCAGCGGACACGAGCGGCAGCCCTCGACCCGGCTCCGGCGAGCCTCCGGCCGACTCCGCTCACCTCCCATAGCCTCCGTCTCGCCCCGGCGAACCTTCCCCGGCCCCCTCCGGCGCGTCTCCGGCCGGCCTCCGCCGGATCTCCGGCCAAGCATCCAAGCCCTGAACCCTAACCCTAATTTCGGATTCGCGTGTCCGACACGAGTCGGACACGACTCGACCCTAAATTTTCAGGTCCCCTTCAGGTACGTGTAACTTTCGCCTCGTAGCTCTGTTTTTATTTCCGCAAATTGCGTTGTGAAGCCTGTTTGACCCTCTCGGTGTCCGGATAAACTGTTCGGGACATCACGTCCTGTGGTGATCGCACACCGCGATCCAAAAATAGGAAAAACCAGACCCTGTTTCACCCCGGAACTGAGTGCGTCCCGCCAAACGGGACGACTTGGTCGCATGCGGTCTTCAAAGATACGTACGCATCATCGATACGGACGTGTGAGTTTTCGTGGAAGCTGATTCGGGTGTGCGTGCACACCGAAATCAACGCGTATCCGCGGACATCGCCCCGTATCCGTATTTTCGGCAATTCACCCTAACTTCGTGCACACACGTCGGATCGAGACGAAATCTACACCATCGGACTCGTAGCGATACGCTGGTCCTGTGGGTCAAGTTTGGTTCGATTCTGAGAACGTTGACGAAATCGCGTGTCGTGGGCCCCATAGTCCCCGCTCGACGGGCGATTTTGTGTTCGGCTCATCGGAATCCAAATCTGGAAGTTCCGTTGGGTTCGTATCCACGTTCCTGACCTGTTGACACTAAGTTTGGTGAATTTGGAGACCTTTGACTCGGACACATTTTTCGGTGTAAAGCGGGCCCACCGGCGGACCCCGTTTTGACCCGAAACTGTCGTTTTTGCCCTTGTTTCCAAATTGGACCCAAGGACAGGCATTTCTAGCTATTTGACATCTTCTGAGCGTGATGGTAATGTCTATTTCAGCTTTTGGACTCATCTCTGGACTTTTCCCCCCAAGAACCAAATTAATCAGATCCAAACAACAGGCAAGTACCTGCACCTCAAGTTAATCTTTATATATTGTGATAATTAATTCCCTGTCTTACATGTACCCTTGATGATTACACCTCGTGTTAGAAATATTGAATTTCATGTCTTGAATATTGGTAGTTCCTGTCTTGTTTTCCATGTCGGGTGGGAGAATACCTAGAAGGCATGTAGTTTACCCTTCCCCTTGTCATGTTTAATAGCTGTTGGTACACGACTGTACCTCAGCCGGATCTCAATTTTCCCTGTTTAATAGCCGTTCATGACGGCCAGATTAGCCTTATAAACCCCTACATGCCAACTATGTATTCTAAAACAAACACAAGTCCACACATATAGTTTCTGTTCATGTTATATTTCTTGCTGGCTATTGTAGTTCCATTTCCTGTTTCATTTAGTTTTGATTCTCATATTCCTGTTTACAGTTTAACTCTGAGATAATAAGGTTCTGTTAATGCTGTTTCTCAACATGATATCCAATATTTAATTGTCATAAAATATTTAGTTTAACCTTGTTGTGCACTGTGTACTTTGCTCCTTTCCTGACTGGATCTGTTGATTTAGGCGATGATGAGGATCTTGCCCCTACTTATTATGGTCCCTATGAGGGGACTGATGATACCTATGAGGAGCCAGAATCCACCCAGGAGACCCCTGTTGCTGAGTAGCTAGTAGTAGCTATCTTTCATTTATATTCTCATCTTATTTATCGGGTTTGTCCCCGATTTCACTTTGAAATCCTGTATTAAAACATTTGAATCTGTTGTCACATTTATTTTTAGTTGCAATCTTAAGTTTCAACTATCATTATTATCTTGCCTATGTTATTTGTGAATGAGCTAGTTAGTAAATATGGATTGACCTAGACAGCGTACTACCGCCGACTCTGCGGCGTAGGCTGGACGTACCCACGCACTCGTGCCCGAATTTCCGGGTGCGGGTCGTGACAGTCGATGATTAGTGTACTTGACCTAGTCATTAGCAAACTCACCCTTTTTGGAGGATACCCTAGTATTTTCTGAGACCTGACACTCTTACACGTTTCACTGAGACATATTCATATTGGGATGCGGGTTTGCGTATTCGACTAGCTATCGGTGCGTGTGACCTATATCACGGTTAGTACGTAATTGAGGATTATTTATATTGGTAGAGACTTGGCATATAGATACGTGGTATGCACGTCTAGTATTCGACTTGCGTATCTACATTGGGCGGGGAGGACATTAGTAGGCGTATGGGATACACCTATTAGAGTCCGTAGTATCCGAAGGAGCCACGGAACCAATGATTCCCTTTACACTGCTGCCACGTTCTTCGGAGCGATATCGACGATAAACTACACTGCTGCCACGTTCTTCGGAGCGATATCGACGATAAACTACACTGCTGCCACGCTCTTCGGGGTGTTGGACGTTATGCCTATGCCTACCTATACGTACCAAAGTTGTCCTCACATTGCATTCACTTAGATGGTTAGCACACCCTTTATTGTATTTATTTTATTCAGTATTTATATATGGCATATTTCTATGTATCTTGTTACGTCCCTCTGAGGACCTGGTACCTTTCCAGATTTGGACGAGGCATATTACCCTACAGTGTACGGCCCAGGACAGGAGACAAGGTTCGCTACCGCAGAGGAGCTAGAGGTACTACCGTCAGAGTTTTTGTGATCACTTGGTAGGCCTTCTGTCTAGGATTGGGTGCATCATTATCTACTCAGCCGATGCCCTAGTCGTTATCTTTTACTTATCATTTCAGTATTTTATTTCGTCATAGTAGTGGGTTTATCTCCACCAGACATTATTGGTTGTACTATGATATTTTGAGACTGGCGTTTATCTTCCAGCATTTATTATTAGTACATTCTTGCTGTTTATATTGTGGATGAGATAGACTACCTGTTATTGATTGCTATTGGACATGTTAGTATTTTAGGACAGTGCAGCACACTTCGTTAGGATCCATTAAATTGGGATATCCTCGGAGACGTGACAGCTGGCTATTGCCACGTGGCCTGGTCCCATGTATATTTGGGACTGGGGTGTGACATGGTTTTAGTGGTCACCCATGTAGGTCAACTTTATCGCTTGTGGTATGATAACATGCCCAGCGAGCATGCAATAGGAAAGAAATTTTAGGTCTCATCCACTGGATGAAGAAAGGTCTATAAACCGGTCTCTCATCATCTTTTGGTTAGAAAGTCCAATGGATGAAGAGATATTTGTTTTGTATCAAAATCAGACTTAAAAACTTATCTCGCTTCCTATTGGAAAGCAAACCACAATACTACTACTATTTTGGATACTAGCTTTATCATTAGATCACCTCATCACACTCAATAGAGCTTATGATAACTTGCATCCAATGTACTAGTTATTAACTTCTATAATACACATGTTTTACTTCACTCTCAAAGGCAGGCACATGGTTCCATATCTCTATTGATGTATATGTATCTCCACTTAAACCTTTTACAGACTGATACACTAATCAGTGATACACTACATATCTTCCATGACCAATCTTGATATTTATCAATCCATGACACTATATTGGAATTTCTAATACTCAGACTTCCACTTTCTGATACTCATGAAGTTCCACACTGACACTTATCACCCACTTTGCTTCCTGCACACAATTTCTAGACACTTCCTGTAAACCCCCTGATTTTTCAAGATTTTAAAACTGGATTTTTCGGAATTTTTTGGAATTTTTCGGGAATTTTGCTAATTAAAAACGAGGTATTTTTGGAATTAAATAAAATTAAATATTTTTAAAATGTATTAAAATATTATAAAAATAATATTTTATGGTGTAAAATAAAATACTAGACTTAGGATAATTTTTCTGGAATTTATTGGACCCCGGACCTATTTTTAAACACCTCAAAACTATTATTATTTATTGTTTATTTATTTATCTATTTAATTATTTAAATTCTTTAACCCAAACCCCGGCCCAAACCCTAGCCCAGCCCATGGGCTATCGGGTCGGGTCTGCTAGACCCGCTAACCCGACCCGCTTCCCTCACTCGCTCGCCCATGATCCCTCGGCCCGCGTCCACCGCCGCTGAGCCCGCGCCTCGCCCGGCCTCGACGCCACGTCTCCGCCCCCCATGCCCCGCGCGGCCACGACCGCCACGACTCCGCCTCGCTCGGCCCGACCCCAGCCGCTCCGTCCTATATAAACCCTCCCCCGCAGACCTCTCCGCCACCACCACGAACCCCCACCGCCTCGCCACCCTCTCCTGAGCTCCGCCGCCTGACCCTGCTCCGCCGACGACCTCGCTCCGCCGACGACCCTTCCTCCTCCTCCTCCTTCTTCTCCTCAGCCGAGCCCCGACGCCGACCCACCACCCTCGGCCGCCTGCCTTCACCTCCGGCCCGCCGTGCCGCTCAGCGCCGCCGCCGACGACACCCGCCTTCGCTCCCCAGCCCTCCTCCGGCCAGCCGCCCCTCCGCCTCAGCTCCGGCACCTCCCCAGAAACCCTAACCCTTGGTCTTGGGCCGTGTTGGACACGTGTCGGACACGGTGAATTTTGGGTTTTTTGAACCCTGTTCAGGTAAGCGTATCTCCCTGCTCGTTTACCCGTTTTCGATTCCGTCAGTTACGTTGCGTAGCCTGCATGACCCTCTCGGAGCCCGTGCAACCCGCTCGGGGCATCGCGTCCTGTGACGATCGCGAACCGCGATCCAAAAACAGGAAAAACAATGCCCTGATTCACCCCGGAACTGTGTACGCCCCGCCAAACGGGACGACTTGGTCGTGCGCGGTCTTCACAGGTACGTGCGTGTTGTTGATACGGACGTGTGGGATTTTGCAGAAGTCAATTCGGGTGTGCGTGCACACCGGAATCAACGCGTATCCGCGGACACCGTCCCGTATCCGTCAGTTCTGGAACGCGTCATAACTTTGTGTATGCACGTCGGATCGAAACGAAACTTGCGCCATCGGACTCGTAGCGATACGCTGGTCCTGTGAACCAAGTTTGGTTTGATTCTGAGGACGTTGACAAAATCGCGTGTCGTGGGCCCCATAGGCTCCACTTAACGGGCGATTTTGTGATCGGCTCATCGGAATCCAATTCTGGAAGTTCCGTTGGGTTCGTATCATCATTCCTGACCTGTTGACACTAAGTTTAATGAATTTGGAGACCTTTGACCTTGACACATTTTTCGGTGAGAAGCGGGCCACATATGGACCCCGCTTTGACCCGAAATTGCCATTTTTGCCCTTGTCTTCAAATTGGACTCAAGGACAGGCGTTTCTAGCTGATTGATATTTTTTGAACCTGATGGTAATATTTGTTTCAGCATCCAGAGACGTTCCTGGAGATTTCACAGTTGGAGCCAGAACCAAAGGCAAGTGTACCTTGCCAAACTTGCAGTTCTTGTTATTTATTCCTTTGACTATATATATATATTTGTGCATGCTTGACCTAGGACCGTGTGACGTGCTTAGCGTCCGATTATATTTGGGTGCCAACCCCATACGCGGAGTTGTGTAACGTCACATAGACATGGATATCGAGACCCTATGTATTCTCGTACTTGTCTTATCAAGTACATCATAACCCAGGACACTTGACACTATTTATGAGACAGAATCTTCCTGAGATATTCATGGTGATTCTGTATAGGATACAGGTTTTATGACATAGACATTATATTTATAGACATCATATGACTTGCTGCATTAGTATTGATCTTGCGTGTCATGGACATGAGACGTGTGATTACATTGGGTGGGGAGAGACACACAGGCTACAGGCTGATATATATATATATTTATTGTGAGGCCTCAGACTCTATATCAGAGCTAGGCACTCTATTAGTGTTATATTTATTGTGAGGCCTCAGACTCTGTATCAGAGCTAGGCACTCTATTAGTGATATTACTGCTACCGGCTCCCCGATACAGAGCTTGTAGTGGCTCAGCCTGAGTTCTAGTGATGCTCTCAACTTGCATTTATCACTTAGCTGGTTACATAGTTTACCCTATTGTTTCATTTATTTTCTATACTGCATGATTATGGCTTGAGCTTTCTTGTACCTTGCTATGTCTCCTGAGGACCTGGATCCGGATTATGTCCCCAGGTATAGCCGAAGAGATCCATCCAGAGATACACCGTATAGGAGCACCTCCAGGAGCTGTACCAGAACCTGAGAACGAGATCGTGCCCAAAGACTTCTTCTGAGTATTGGCTTTACATAGTCAGTTATTTCTGTTTCTATTTTTAGTTCCTTTATTTCCTGTCTATTGTATTGATGTATCAGACATACTCTCGGATTGTCCCCCGAGATACTGTATTGAGATTTGTTAGTTACTCTATTTGCATTATTCTGTCATTGGATCTGTGATTATCTGTTGTGGATAAGATTAGTATAGACTGTGACCTGTATCATTGGTTCCATTTATTGTTAGACTACAGCTTAAGCATGCCCTGATGGATCCATTCAATTGGATTTGTCCATCGGTGCGTGCTGCTGGCCATTGCCACGTGTCTAGTCCCTCGGCATTTTGGGACTGGGGTGTGACACTTCCTCCACCTATTGCTTCCAACACATCACTAGCCTCAAATTAGGTGATATACCTATCCCTAGTCATATACTAGTACACTAGTATCTACTCACATCAATGCTCTACTTCTAAGCTAAAGAATGATATGACAAAATTCTATAATAACAGGAGTGGATAAGTATTGAGAAGATATTTTAAGAACCAATTTAAGATACAACTTGATAATCATACATATCTGTATAAAATCATGAACTCAGAATCGCCGCCACGCCAGTAAACATAATTGTGATAAACGATAGATTTCATAACTAAGGTATGCAAATTCTATAATCATGTCATCTAGAATCCTCACCACGCCAACCAGTATGGCTGTGAGAAACTCTAAATTTTATAACTAAGATATGTGCATCCAAAGTCAGGTTCCTATATTTTTTCCACGCCAGTTAATATGGCTGCGATAAACTCTAGGCTCCATAACCAAACCAAACATTTTTACCTTTCTTACTGTCCTCATCAACATATGTCATCAGAAGATACTGTAATTTAGTCCATAAAATTTATCCTGATATAAAATCAAACTCAACAACGAACACCAAGAATTAAATTCAATAATCGATCTCCAAGAATCAAATTCAATAACAACAAGTGAGAGCGTACGAAAACAAGAGAAAATATTTGAATTGGAATTTATAATAAGATTCTCAAGGGTCGTCCCAGAAATTTCTCAAGAGATCTTAAATTTGTGATTGAGTATCCTCTTATTCTAATATCTTATATCCTATATCCTATCGCAGGCTTGCCATGCTACAACTAAGTTATTGCACTACCACGATATCATACAACTTGCGAAGATTGACCTATATGGGCCACCACAAAAATGTGTCACGACCCGCACCCTGTGAAGGGGCACGAATACGTGGGTACGTCCAGCCAACACCGCAGCATCGGCGGTAGAATGTTGTCTAGGTCAACTATACTAACTAATCATCTCACAATAATGTATAATCTGCCAATAATATCTCAACTACAAGAAGGAGGACAACACAATACTCAATCATAAATTTATAGCACGATAAGATATCAAAGAAGCCTAACATAACTATACAGTCTAAATATAACAATAAATAGAAATAATACCCAAGTCTCAAATATACACCGAAAATAAATCCGGTACCAAAATGCTAAAGAGAACTAACTATGCTAACTAGTGATTCTGGCTATATCTTCCGGTAGTCACTCCCGAACTAGTGGGTCCATATCTGCACCATCTATAGGTCAAGGTTCATAGTACGTCGAACACTAATCTCCCAGATCCTTTGAAAAATATTATCCAGTCAGGAATGGAGTAAAATACAATCAAATAACAGTTCCAATTAATTGACAAAAATTATAAAACAGTAAAATAGAGAATGTTATATATGATAAGAATATAACTGATGATCTAAGAATAATGAAGGAACAGGAAAACTAGCAACTGAAATATAAATCAATGCGTACAAGAATAAAGGAGATGAACTATAATGTCAAAAATAGAACAGGGTAATCTATGAACTGAATATGGAGTCTACAATATACCATGTGTTTGAGATACTAAGTAGATATGTGATCGGCTTGGGATATTCAATGATTACACTAAGGAGCTAACTCAACCATACATGAAATATATGATTAATTAGTAGCCAATGATTACACTATAAGCCGATAGTTCTTGATCAAATATTTAATTAGTATTTTTTCTGCCCCGACTAATACGATAGATCAAATCATGACACGTTACTAGCCAATGTATCCAATGTTTAACCTATAATATTCAATGTTATCCAATACCAACAAGGAGCAGTATTCAATACTATCTCAATAATTAAGATAACATCTCATGACTAACGATCTAATAATAATACAATCTGTGTACCATCATTTTAAGAATCATAAGTAATATTTCTAAATACTTGAATTATAGTAGTAATCAAATAATGAAAACTATCAGAGAATGTACTCGTATGTGGTCCAGAGCAAATAATACAAATCGATGTCTGAACTGGTGTCACAAAGACCTATATATAGAATATCACATTAATACAAGATTTTGGAATGAAAATAAGTTAAACTAGTCAAATTCTAGGTCATAAAGCTATTTCTAAGTCAAAACAGTCAAACTAGGTCAACTCTATGTCAAACTAGGTCAAACTAGCTATTTCTAGGTTGTATGAGTCCATCTCTAGGATATTGGGTCCATACGCTATGTAAGTAGGATATACTGGCTATGCTAGGATACGAGGATACCAACACAATACTGTATCATAAGATACACAAGTTATTAGATATGAAAATACCATAATATATATACAAGATACAAATATATACTACTCTTAGATACTAATGCTACGTGGAAACCTCGACTTTGAGCCAAAAGCGGTATTACACCACCTATATGTGACCACCATGAATTTTTTACATAGGGTTAGTTCGGTAATTAATAATTAATAAAATTTTATTTTAATATTTATTCGATAATTTAATTAAACTTTGGAAACCAACCCCCATAGTTTTAAGATCTTGAGTGCAATACTAGCCTTTCCCTTCTAACCAACCTAGCATGCTCGACTTAGACGAGTCAAATTAGGCTCCTGCCATGATTGTCCCTCACAATTTCATAATTTTATGCCTTATTTTGGTCGCACAACTTTTGCGACACAATTACGAGAATAATTTAATCAACCATTTTATCGTGGCGTACAATTTTAACACGTCACCACAATCTATTACTCCCAACTTAATTCATGCTATGAGCCAAATTGGTCCTATTACGCACATAACCCTCGAGTTACGTTATTCGAACCCCCTACATGCTCTCAATTTAATAATAAGTAGAAAATAGAATTTATGAATTTATTTAATTAATTTAATATTCATTAATATTTAGTAAATAACTTTTAAATTAATATAAATTTGGTTGTAGATTATTGTTGGAGGAAATATAAATTTTCTAGAATTTTTTCAAGTGCCTAACAATTTTTGGGAATTTTCTGTATTTAATTATTAAATAAAACAAAAGAAAAAAATAGAAGTAAACCTCAAACCCTAACCCTACCCGTTAACCCAAATCCACACCCATTTAATAAAATCCTAACTCTAAGCATTCCCTCATCCACGTATAGGAGCACCCCCCACCCCCTCATATATATAACATGTATACAAAACCCTAACCCTAATCCCACACCACCTCCTCAATCACACACGTCGGACCCCGACCACCGCCGTAGTGCCTCACGCATCGCCGATCGCCGATCGCCGCTGCGCCTCAACATTGCCGGAGACGTCACAGACCCCCCCCTCCCCCGCGCACACGCACAGCCATGCGGCCCCCTTCGGGCAGAGCTTCCGCCTCCTCGCTCGTCTGTTTCGTGCCCCGTCTTCGCTGGTATGTTCACAACCTAACCCTCTAGGATTTTCTTCAAGTGAAACGAATTTAAGCACCCGGGTCTGATCGAAAAATCGACCGAAAGTTGGCCGAAAAACTATTCAACAACAGTTCAGAAATTAAGTCCAAGTACCCATGTTCATGTCCAATTTTCTAACATCTCGTTAATTATTTTCAAAATATAATTGAAAGGACTTCTTCACAATATAACCAAGATTTTTACTGTTTTTTAGTTTTTATTAGTTTGCTTTAATGGTTAAATTACTCTGGTTCCAAAATGACCAAAAACTTATTTTTAAAATACCCAAAATCTTTGATACGGGATACGTTTTGCCACACGAGGTAACTTTATCGTGTGCGAGTTGCAAAGAAAGACATGTAACATAAACACGGACGTGTAGGCTTTCGCGGAAATTGATTTGGATGTGCGTGCACACCGGAATCAACGCGTATTCGTCAAAAAGTATCGTATCGGTCTGTTCTGACACTCGCCATAACTTTGTTTGTACTCGTCGATTCGTAACGAAACTTGTGCCATTGGATTCGCAATGTTACGCTGGTCCTGTAACCCAAGTTTGGTTCAATTCTGAGAACGTTGACGAAATACCGTTTTGTGGGCTCCACGGTTCCACATGACGGGCGATTCCGTGATCGGCTCATCGAAATCCAGTTCTGGATATTCCGTTGGGTTTGTATTGTCGTTCTAGATTCGTAGACACTATGTTTGACGAATTTGGAGAACTTTGTCTTTGGCACATTTTTTGGTGCGAAGTGGGCCACATGTAACCCTGCTTTGACCCAAAACTGTCAATTTTTCTCTTGTGTTCAAATTGGACTTATGGGTAGTCAATCCTAGCTATTTTAAGTATTCGAAGAATATTGGTGATATTTGTTTCAGTATCCGGAGGTGTACGTACAGATTCTACTTTCCTAGGAGCAATTGACGGAGTTCAGAACCCAGGCAAGTGTACATTGCCAAACCTGCAGAGATCATATTATATTATTTGCTTATGTTCTTCCTATATATATATATATATATATATATATATATATATATATATATATATATATATATATATATATATACTCTTGCAATGTGCCTGTTCAACCTAGGACCGTGAGACGTTGCTTAGAATACGAACAAGATTAGGGTGTCGATGCCATACGCGGAGTCGTGCAACGTCACTTAGAGAGTTGATTCCACGATCCTATTTTTATGTGCTTGCTTTACTAAGTACGATTTACCGTAGGACACTTGATACTCTTTCATGTGACAGAATCTTTCCTAAGTTATTCATGGTAATTCTATATAGGCTTACAGGATTCGTGACATGAGACTTACATATTACATGGATATTATTATGACTCATTGTACTAGTTAGAGGTCATGATCTTGCATGTTATGGACATGAGACATCGTAGACATGAGACATGAGATTACATTGGGTGGGGAGAGACACACAGGCTATAGGCTGATTATTTATATATATACTACTGGAGGTGCCTTAGACTCTGTCTCAGATCTTTGGCACATATATTGGAGTCTTGATACTACTTGCTGCTATGGGCTCCCCGACACAGAGCCTGTAGTGGTCTCAGCCTGAGTACTAGTGATGCTCTTATTTGTATTTCACTTAGTTTGTTATATAGCTTGTCCTGAGGATCTGTTTATATTTACTTGCTGTATTTTATTTGGCTTGAGTGTTACCTTGCTATGTCCCATGAGGACCTGGATCCGGATTATGTTCCTAGGTGTAGACGAGGAGAGCTATCCCGAGGTTTACGGGGCAGGTGCTACTATTGGTGACATACATGTTGTAAAGGACGAGGTTGTTCCGGAGGACTTCTCTTGAGTACACAGTATTCTCACCATTCATTATTTATGCTCAGTGTTCTTGGATATTTGGACTTGTAGTCACTTCTGGATATTTGTACTTGGATTTATTTTTCTTTCCATTTTGATGACAGGTTGTTCCTCGTGATATTATTTATATTACTTTGGTTGGACAGATCATTTTATACACACACATCTACACATATATATACATATATATCTATATATATATATATATATATATATATATATATATATATATAACACTATATATATATATATATATATATATATATATATATATATATATATATAACCACGATATCCCTATACATATAACTATACTAGAGATGCACATGAACTCCTACTCTCCCATGACCACCAACACATCACAAAAAAATATAAAACATACACATAAATATATATATACAAATATATCATATATAAATTATAATTATAATATTATAATATCTATAACCAAGATAAAATGAATTACAAAGTAAGGAAACAAACATGTAGAGTGCACCACACCTGTAACACACTAGATCTATGATACGCTTGCGATACGGCTCCACCACACAACCAAACGTATCCCGAAGGACACGAGCAGGTCTAAAATCATAATTAGAAGCAACACGAAGTGTTAGCTACTCATCTACGTGCCCGTGTCAAAATATGACATACTCAAACTCCCGTGTCAGAAGAAAACTCCCAAATCAACCCGTATCGCCAAATTATCGGGATACGGCCTACACGTATCCAATTTTGGATACGACACTAGTTACACACAACCAAACACATGTCAATTTGATCTAATTGACCTATTGACAAACACATGATATGCCAATCTCAAAATTTTCTCAAAATTGACACAAAATATCACATAACTTTCTTCATAGGCCTCCTATGAAGCTAATTTCAATTTCTATGGGTAGCCTTGGTATATGGGGTGGTTTCTAATGATTAAAATTATAGATTTAGAGTCTAATTAGAGATAAATAACTGAATTGTACCTATTGGAAGATGGATTCCCAATAAAAGTTTTAAATTGAGTGCCAAGAGCCTTCAACTTGTAGATCATTGCTTCCTCCTTGTAAATCCTTGCTCCTCCTTGTAGATCCTTACTTCCTCCTTGTTCTAATGGGGGATAGGATAGGTAAAATATATATATATATATATATATATATATATATATATATATATATATATATATATATAAATTGCTACTCACTCAATAACCCTTCCACACCTATAGTGAATGGAGGACAGGGCGATAACATGGCTACTGTTACAGAAGTGGGTACTTTTCGTCTCAGGTTTTAGTTATTTTTCTCCTACAACAATAGGTGTCAAAGGGATCAATCAGATTATTATACTCATACTTGTTTTGAATTATTTTATTGGCTAAATTACAACTTGATACACTCAACTATTCAAAACGTTCAACTTGATTTCCTTAACTTTGATAGGTACTAACTAAATACCCTCAACTATATAACAATTTTTACGTTAATATCTAAAATTTTAAAAAGATAAAAATATTCCTCCCTTTCCAACCCACACACATCCCCGGCCCCCTTCCCCCACCCCCCCCCCCCATTTCCGGCAGCACCCCCTCCGCCCTCCCTCCCTCTCCGACCGCACTTCCCCTCCACTCCCCCCCCCCACCCCCGCGACACCCACTAACCCACACCCGCCCCCGCACCCCCGGTGAACACTGCGCCCCCCGCTGTCAGCGTCGCTACCCCCGCCACTGCGTCCGCCCGCCATTGCTGCTACTGATGCTAGCCACTGCGCCCGTCCGCCACTAGTGCTACTTATGCTATCCATCGCATCCGGCCGCCGTTGCTGCTGCAAGATGCTACTCTTCCTCCCTCCCCCCCCCCCCCCCCCCCCTCGAGTCGTCAACGCCTGAGAGGGAGGAGGGGGCTGCCGGATAGAGAGGGAGGGAGAGAAAGAGAAAGTGGAGAGGGACAATTTGGTCCTCCTTTTTTTTCAGGATATCAAGTTAGCAACTATTAAAATTGGGGATATCAAGTTGAACATTTTGAATAGTTGAGGATATCAAATTATAATTTAGCCTATTTTATTAGTTGCTAGCTAATCAGTGTGTATAAAAAAATCCATGCAAGGGAATAAAGTAGGAGGCTAGTTAAGAAATATTGAAATAGAAAGTTTCCAACATGTTTATATCACAACGTTTCCTTCTCGTGTGAATAGAAAGTTTAAAACTGTGATAAAATAACCCTTTCACAATAGTTATTAAATGTTATAAGTTTTATATGACATGAAATTACCAAATATTTTGCCAATGAACTTCTAGTCTATTTGTAAGAGAGGAGCCATGCGGCCCGGATGATCGAAAATTTGAGCCTGGAAGTGAGTTCGGTATTTACCAGTTCAAAAAAATTTAACAAATATTGTAACAAATGACATACATTTTACTAATAATTATTTACAACGTTTAACAATATTATTAATTTATTATTCACGACATAAAAAAACCGTTGTGACAGTTGTGATTGCAACGTTATCCAATTGTTGTTGCAAATTCAAATCACAATGCAGCGGAAATGTTCTTTTTAATTCACAACAGCCCATGGATTCCAACCTCACCTGAGTACAGAGTGGACAAAGAGTCTCCATCCAGATGGACCGAGATTAGTTCGGGACCTTATGGATCCTCTTTCACGAACCTGGAAAGTGGACCTTATAAATGATATTTACCATCCAATGGTGGCTAATGCAATCGTGTCTTCACTGTGTGTTCCATGGCCGATCGAGCAGCCGGAGAGACGGCTCCAACGTCGAATTCAGAAGACGACTGGAGGGAGAAGCCGGGCTGAGATCGAGCTTCCTCGAAGTCGGATCCGATGGATCGGCTATCACATAGAAAGCGAAAAAAAGTTCGAGAGATTGGTGCTCAATGATGAGTTCACCGGAGGAGACAGCGTAGACGTCGCCGACGAGTGGATCAAGGTGCTCGGCGACAAGAGATTTGCCACCGTATGGTCGACAATGAGGCCGGGGACGACCCATGGCGCGGTGCTCGACGACGAGGCCGGGGACGACGAAGACACCCAGGTCCTCGAAGACGCGGTGATGACGAAGACACCCACATGCTCGACGACGAGGTCGGTGGAGGACGGACGTTAGAACTGTAGAAGCATAGAAAATCTGGATCCATGCATCCAACAACCATGCACCTCAAGATCGACTCAGACGAAATCAGGCCAAAAAATGACCATGGAGCCAAGAAAGAGCAGCATCCATGCGCCTAACACAAAGATTATGTCTGACACAGAATCCTGACAAAAATGATTTTCTGAACGCTTCGAAAAATATGAGCACACTAAGCGACAAGAAGATCTCGTCAAACTAATAATGATTCCTGACAGGCGTGCAATGCCACGTGTACAACACGGCAAAGGCTCCATGCGTCACATGAGTCCCGGACCCTATGCGTCTCAGACTCCATGTGTTCTATGCGTCTTTGATCTCATGCGTCCTAGACTCCATGCGTCTTATGCGTCTTTGGTCCCATGCATTCTGGACTCCATACGTCTCATGCGTCTCTGGTCTCATGCGTTTCCGACTCTATGTGTCCCATACGTCTCTGGTCCCAAGCGTCCCGGACTCCATGGGTCCAACGTGGCAGGGTTCCCTGAGACAAAATATTTCTGGTACGACTGAAGTAATTTTCTCCAACTAAATACGGGTCACGTGTTAAGGTGACCAAATTATGATAACAAAAGGCGAGAACTATCCAGATCTTCAGCAACAGCAAATCGCAACAAACGTCCACATGGTAGCTCGGCCTGAACTCAACTGCATCCAGTTAAGGATGTACACGTGATAACATGTCCATCGTATGCGCCTACAGTTGTAACTGCATCATGTTGAAGGTACCCCCTTGCGGCCACCAAACAGAAGCACATGCGGCACCTATAGCACACCAACATGATGGCTATAAATAGGAATAACTTAGAAGTTTCAAAGGGTGGCTGACTTTTTTTGTTTTAGAGACTATACCCCTCCAGGATAGTTACGTACGTGCACACAAGCTCAAGAGAGAGAAGAGAAGAGAGCATCCATCATTCACTCATCGGATCGTCAACGGAGTAAGAGAGTCACTGCAGTACTCGATCTTCATCGTCACATTATCCAGATTAAAAATATTGTACTTACATTTTCTGTTTATGATTTTTTTGTACTTTTTTGTTCATTGTTAAAAGAAAGTTTTAGAAAGTTTTTTCAAACTCACTTCAATGACAAACAAGGTGACGACTATATTGGAAACCTCCTTCTTCTCTGATGAGAAGGTCGTGACGCAGTCCGACGCGTCGAAACTGGATTCGGCCAAGAGGATGTTGGTTGTACGCTTCGACCAGCAAACCTTAGAAGAAATGCACTCTAAGGACGGCACTTCGACCCAGAGAAATGTTGTTTGTACGCTTCGACCCATAGAAATACTCTCATGTCGTCGTCAGCTCGAAGCAGCGGGTCTGGACCGCCACATCACCACCTCCAAAGGGTCGGTGGGAGGAGAAGATATGAAGTTGAGAGAGAGAGAGAGAGAGAGAGAGAGAAAATCGAGAAGGGAGGTTGTGGATGGGTGGTGGGGCCGTTAAAGTAGAAGAAATTGATTTTGGAAAGTTGATTTTTACTCCACTCTAAAAACAGCCTCTAAATGCTTGGGCTGAGAAAGAAATTTCTGAATGTTAAAATCAAATGTTTGCATCCAAACATATTTTTGAAACTAGAATGGGACAAGCATTTTTGCGGGCCACAAGGCATTTTCCTAAAGAAAATCTTGTTTTTCAAAAAAAAAAATCACAACAGCAATGTATTGAAACATCTATTACAATAGTTAATGCAATGTTTAATTAACGTTGCGAAAGACACTTAATCTTGTTACAACGTTTTAATAAGACGACGTTTGCTAGTTACAATAACGTCGTTTTTTTAATGTTGTTATAGTTTTTTTTTTTTTTCCCTGGAGGCAGAGATCCTTTTTTTTTTTAGTGATAACTCATAGATAGGAACAAAAATCATACCATAAAGTTATAATCGAGATAAATATTTCTAGGTTGAAGAAGAAAAAGAACTGTTTCATTTTAATCCACTTCTGCATTTACTATCCTTGATTTATTTATTTTATCCTTGTTAACTCATGAAGGGCTGGCGGCCCTAAGCTCATGGGGGTCCGGAACAAACTTTCAAAATGAGACCCATATATAATGTAAAAAAAAATAAAACAAAAGTAAAATAAAAAATATGTCCCCTACAAGATTTGAACCTCTTGAATGCAAGTTTAATGTAATAACCACTACACTACAATTGTTTTGTGATAAGAAGGGCCCTTGGTAAATACTAGTTCTATTTTCTATAAAAATTATTTATATAGTTAAAAAAAAAAAAATTGTGCCCTCCTGGCCAATGGTGTCCCGGACGGTCGTCCTGTCCGCCCTGGGCTAAGGCCAGTGCCGGCCCTGAACTCAAGTATTTGAGACAAGCACGGAACTAGAAACTCGAACTGGATGAACAAGATTAGAATTATATATATATATATATATATATATATATATACTTTTATATATATATATATATATATTGGAACAAGTTAATTGTGTTAAAGACTCATGGTTCAAAGACCTACAAACTTGGCCCAAATGCCACACTTTCAGTCCGAAGGTCCCCACCCGCACTTGCATTCTACCTGCATCCACGTCCAGCTCGCACTCACATTTATTCCCCCATAGAAAATTAAATATGTTTCTCATGTTGCCTCGAGCCTGCAACCTCTTGGGAGGATATGCCTCACTCTAACCATTTGAACTATAAGTCCTTGATATATATATATATATATATATATATATATATATATATATATATATATATTGGGCTGATGCCAACCTTAGTCCGCCCCCTAAGGTACCTCCGCCTTTGATCGAAGGCAGGCCCAGATTTGATATAAGGCTTATGAGGCGGTTGCCTCAGGCCCAAAATGTTATAGGGTATCATTTTTTGATACTATTTAATGTATGTAAGTCCCATTTTGAAAAGAAAGAAAATCCATCTGACTCATTATAATCTTTTTAGTTTGCGTAAAAAGATTTTTTTTTATTATTATAGAATATCTAAACGTTATATTCAAGAATACCAAGAGACAAGTCAGTTAGTCTGACTAAATAAATTTTTTTGGTGTAGTGATGTCAAAATCATCTTTTCTTCCATCGCTCTAATAGTCCGACGCTCTCAATCTTCTCTACCCTTTCGTTATTGTCAATATCATTTTTTGATCTGTGTGTGTATTTCTTGGAGGTAATTGAATAACAGAACAAGTTGTAATTTATTTTTTTGGTTTAAAAAATCTTCAATTTTATTAGTATTTTATTATGACATATTATTTTGGATATTATATTTTGTTTGTTGTTTTATTTTTTGAATTTTATGTAGATAATAATTTTGTATAAATTATACGAACATCAAATTCTGAGGGTGTGTTTGGATTGAGGATTAAAAAAGCTATAAAAAAAAATGTGAGAAATTTTTTTTTTTAATTTGAGGATAGAGATTTAGAAAGAAGAGTAATAAGAATTAAGTAAAAGTTTATTTAATTTCTTTGGCCTATATTTTTTTTTTAACTCTCAAATCAAGATAATAATGAGAAAGTGGGATTCCGTCTTCAAATTCCCTTCATCGGAGCTCGAGATCCAACAAATATACCAATCCCAATTTCCCAAATCCATGAGAGCATATTCCTTGCTTAGAACAGACCACAAATCCCTCGATTTGAGAAGCCAAATACCACATTAATCTCGTGCACAGAATCTTATGCTTTACTACTGGTGGCCCCTTTCCTAAATTTTAGTTCTGACTATTGAAAATTTTAATATTTAATTATAGCTGACAAAATTGGATTCTTCTATCCAATATCCAATATGTTTTGTTTTGTCTCTATATTATTTTATGTGTGATAAAAATTGTTATAAAAATCAAAACCCAAGAAAGCTAGTGAGAGCCCTACTTTTTCGAAAGCAGAACAATTCAACTACATGGAAATCTAGCCTATAAGAGGCTGAAGGTAGCAGACATGCATGTTTGTGCATGCACTCTTTTCAATACCATTCAATAAATGGCACTGAAGGATACATAAAGAAATCGGCTCATAGAATAATTTTTCGTCTACATTGTTGTGTGAAATAACTGTCAGAGGGACCGCAAATATATGTCGAACTCAAGTGAACTTGTCATCTAGAAATCTGGTCCGATATCCTATTGATAAGTGGTCTTTTAGAACTTTTGGATCAAAAAGCTGATCGGACAAAATTTATTGTTCGAACCATTTTCCTTCCTATGTGAAAAAATCATTTATCCAGTCGAAAATCCAATTGGAAATCATAGTTCAACAAACAGAACCTCATCTTCAATTCGAAATAGTGAGCTCCAAAGCTCTTTGACGGGTCGTCGTAGTAGAAATTTGATCAACTAAAACTTTACTTTAATTGTCTACAATGTTAGGATTGGCTCATATTAGGAATCCTAATAATAATAGAATTAGAACAAAGTTCTAGTCCTACATAGTGATGAGTTCTAAATATGAAAATGTATGTCATGTCTACTTGGATTGGATTTTTATATATGGATACATGACATGCTATATATAATTAAAGGGGCCAAAGGTTCCTTGGCTAATAAAGGAATTTTTCTCAAGAAAAGGTATTGAGTAACCACCATTAGGTTGAGAAAAAGAAAGAGAAGAAATAGAGAGATTGAAGGAGGGAAAAATTGGATTTTTTGGTTTTGTTCGTTCATCGCGACACGAAAGAATGAAGAAGCTGGAATAACTCAGAAAGAGAGTGGCGCATAGCCGTTGAGAGCGTATGTTGTCTTTTGAAAATAACTGTATGATCTTGGACTAGCCCCCTTCACATAACTTAGAATGAAAAAGAGGTTTGTGCTACTATAAGGTCTCTAAAACCTTCTTGGGTATAAACTCTGGAGATTTTTTGTTCTCTCCTGGTGAAGTTTCTCTGGTAGCAGGGGTTACAAAATTGTAGTGATATGATTAAGCCTTCTAACTTTATTTATTAGCGATCTCGCTCTCCCGGTGGTTTTTGTACCATTTAGAATTTTCTTAATTCTGGTGTATCTGTCTTGAATATTTTGTGATCTTTATTTTTCTGCATAAGTCAACACATGTTTGACTCTCGGGTATTGATTCGTCATGGACACTCATCTTTGCAACTAGTTTTATTAATAATTACTAATTATAAAATTCTATTTTTATTGTAGTGGGTTAAGCTGAATGGAAAAAACTATCACATGTGACGTAACATGACGAAGATCTTTCGTATGTTAAGAAGATGCATCGACTAGTGTTTGTATCTGAGATGTTCAAAGATTAACCTAACCAGGATTGTAAGTTCGAGCATTAACAAGTTTGTGAATACATCGGACAATTTGTATATGACAACATGTACATATTATATGTTACAACTTTAGAAGATGCAAATGTGCTACGAGAGAAACTAGAGTCCTTGTATGCCAAGAAGACTGACATCAATAAACTATTTTTTTTATCTAAAATATGATGGGTATGAGGTACATGGGATGACACTAACACCAATTATGGATCTTGTCAAATCGTCCGAGCATTGCCATAGATTTCATCGCGATTGTTGATGTTTTGAATCTTCAACCGAAGCTCTGATACCACTTGCTAGGATTAAAAGTAGAAACTATTCTCTAAGATGAGCGTCCGAGATGAACCAATATCCGCAAGTCAAACACGATAGTTGACTTATGCAAAAAAATATAGATCACAAATAAATTCAAAATAAAGACACAAGAATTAAGTGAAAAACCCTAACTGCTATATATAAAGTGAGATCACTACTGAATAAGGCTATTAGCCTTTATAAGATCGCGATAACTTAGTAGCCCCAACCACCAAAGAAAGTACAAAAAAAAACACAAGAAATCTAGGAAAAATACACATAAGAAGATCTAAGAAACCAAATTTCTCTCTCCTTCAATCTCTCTATTTCTTCACTATTTCTTTTACTCAACCTATTGATGGATATCCACACCTTTCCTTAAGCACAATTCATTATCTACACAAGGAACCTTAGGCCCCCTTATAAAGGATATCATATGTCCATATATTGAAATTCAATCCTAACCACTTCAACAAAAAAATATTTTTACGACGGCTAAAAGTCGTTATAAATGACTTTTTATAACACTTTTTCATAAGCCCTCAGACGTTATAAAAATCAGTATTATAAATGTTTCTAAAAGCGTTATAAATGTTCTATACATATATAACACTTTTTTCTATAAACATTATAAATAAGACGAACACATTTAACACTTATTTTCTAAAGTGTTATAAATAAGATTCATATATATAACACTTATTTTTAAAGCGTTATAAACAGGAAATCTACATATAACACTTACTTTTCAAACTGTTATAGATATAATGCACATATATATCACTTTTTAAAGCGTTAAAAAATAATACTAAATACTACTCAATTTCAAATGAATTTAAACCAGATACAATATAAATATATTCAATATATTTAAGAAACACTTAAAATATTCATTTTAAATTAAATATATTATTTAATCCAGTTCCAAAAGTATACTCCCACAATCTTAATTATATTTTTTCTAAAATAGATTCAAATACATATATACTAGAGATTAAACTAAATCTCATCCACTAGTCAGGAATGCCCTCAAGCTTCAACTTTCAACAACACCCTCAAAATGTCAACATCACCTTCAAAACTGTCAACCACATCCTAAAAAATGTCAAGCAGAACCCTGAAAATGAAAAAGTCACGAAACATATAATTATAATAGCGGTCATACCTTCCAAGTAGCCTTAATTTGGTGACTATATTTACTACAACAAAAGTATCCCCCTGATTCACAACATATGATCCTAAGACCAGGAAAAACTAACGAAACTGAAGAAAAACATCTTCCAAACTGCAACAAAAGTAGAATAGAAACCTCATTATGCAGTCAAAACAAACTTAAACATCCCAAATAATGTAACCAAAATAAATTAAAATTGTTGTATAGTAGACCACAATACAAACATGATTAAGCGCTTGTATTTCTTTCAGATACATAAAGAAAGGGTTCGATGATATCCATCATACAAAATTTGAAGAATAAGTGGTCATATAATCCATGTATCATCAACCAAAGCAATATAATTCCTAGAATGAAAATTTTCAACCGTAAGACCAATTAGAACACATAACTTTTAAAACAACTAGAAGGTATTGAAATAGACAGTGTAGACGTTTATTGTGCTAAGTAATCATAACCCGATGGAGGTTACAAAAAAATACTAAGTCTGTTACATTAGTTTCTAGTTAGATCTTTGTTTGTGAAATGAATTTCCTTGATACTAACAACATTCTGGCTGCTTTGTCTTTCCTCGCAGAGTTTGTTTATCAGTCAGCAGGTACTTCCGAACCTTGTCCATCCTGATTATCATTTTAAGGTTTGGTATCTGTCACTAATAGATTATATAATATATATACACTTTTATCTTGCTATATTTGTGGAGGATTTCTTTTGTATGAGTTTTACTCAAGTTTTTTTCCATAACCAAGAGGGATTATTTATTTATAGGCATAATCTGTGAAAGTATTTCATAAATCATAAATGCACGGACTACTCATTTAATGATATTATGGAAAATGACACAAAATGTGATCTCCAAATAGTATGGGACAATAAATAGTTTGACATTTTTTCTTCTCCTAAAGGATGGATCTCTTACACACCTTGATTTAATATTTCACTACTTCTCAGTGACTTAAAAATATTCTTTTACGAATAACCTAGCCCACCAATTTTATCCTAATAGCAACAAAGCTTAACTTTAGTTATCAGGGATTTATATATGGAGATTTCTTATGATACATATCATTCATTTTCATGTTATGGATGATACATATATCTATTTAAATTATTCGATTGTTACATTGTAGTCATTGACTACTCATATAACTTAGATGCTTGATTTTATAATACTTTAACTCATTTCTTACTGTATACTTCTATTTCGAGCTTAGTCATCCCCTATAGATTCTCTTATATATAAAAACTATATAAAAATATGCCTAATGCATTTCCAATATGATAACATACTCTAAGATACTAACATGCTTACAAAATTGTTCTCTCGAGTCAAAGAAAGAACTAGAAGGACGTCATAAGAAAGTGAGTAGAAGTGTATTATGTAAAAAACTATATAATATACTTAGCCTTTGATGATGATCCAAATTAATCTACCACGAGAATGAACTCCATAGAGGCAAATAAACTAAATTACAAAAAAGCTCAAGAATATCATAAACAGCTGAATAAATTAAAAATCTATGTCACAGTGTGCATATCAAAGAAAGAGCTTTATGCAGCAGAAACAAATCAAAATATTCATAAATGTCTATAGGACGCCATTTCCAATAATTGGGGATCAACCTAGTAAGTCCAACATTTTTAAGACATGAAAACAATGAAGAAGAAACAAACTAGGGTAGACACCAAATTTTGACATGCATGATCAAGTAATGAAAAAGTCTTTTTTTTAGACTAAGCTGGTAAGAATCAGCCAAGGACCTGACTGATACTCAATCGGAATGGACTAAAAAGCGAATAAGCAACACGGGGAAAATGCAAGAAAAGTTTTCAAGATATCAAATGACAACATTTAGAAAACAATTACCTAAAAATTTTTTTTGATGCTTTTGACTCACGCTAGTTCTTTTGATACATTTATGTTTGCTGGCAAATTAGCAAGAAGATGGAGAAAAATATCAATAGTAAACACCATCTAAGAAATCTTTGGTTCTACAATAACTAGACTGGGTACGCTGAGAAGTAGAAAACCTAACAATAAGAATTATCATAGTAATTCTTAGGTGTCAGTAAGTCGATTATCATTATAAATTGATACGGTACAAACATGAAGGGGGCATAAAAGCCTATATTTCGTCAAAGAAAAAGAAAACTCCCATACTCAAGGCGTATATGAATAATCTATATAAGGACACAAAAAGTTGAGAGATTAAGCAGCAAATAGAAGACACAAAGTAAGAAATTATAGAGATATTTGATCAAAACTTGCAAAAGTTTTTTTTACTAAAAATAGAAAACTGAACACACATATATTACTCAATAATGCCGCTTCATCTTATCATGCACTTAGAACACAACTTTAACAAAAATGAGATTGCACATCAATTTGGTTGGTGGAAATTAAAAGTTAAGGCAGAAAGAATAAACAAATGTGTAAGCTAAACAAACCAAAAATAGTTTCAACATGAGATGGACATCTGAGTTTTACCTATCTTCTTCTAATTTTTTTTATTATGCTCTTTCGCAGTTGTAGCCAAAATCTTATCCTATTGCAGAGAATGGAAGTAAAAGAAATCCACAATTAATGCTACACCAAATATGGGCTTTTACGGCCCGCAAAATGTGCCGTAAAACAAATTTTATGGCTCAAAGGGTCATGCCGTAAAAGCTTATGCCGTAAAAGGGTACTAGTTTTTACGGCGTGCAATAATAGGCCGTAAATTAGTTAAATGCAAGGTGCTGGAAAATATTGGATCTTATTTACGGTCCAAAATACAGGTTGTAAATACTAAACTTTTATGACTTGTAGCAAGGGCCGTTAAAACTATTTCGTTGCTTTAGTTTATGGCACATATAGCAAGCCGTAAATACTTAAAATGAAAACATTTTTAAGGCATTTATTTGTGGGCCGTTAAAGGGTTGATGAGTTCCATTTTGTGGCTTATAAGGCGTGCCGTGATTATATATTTTTTAATTAAATCCACATTTGAATAGCTACAAATACAAATTAATCAACCAAAATCAAATATGATTATAATCTGGTTCTCACACAATATTCCAACAAAAATCAAATTAATTGCACGTTGAGAGTATTTTCTTCCAACAAATAGATCGCTGCAAGTTGGACTAAAGCCACAGATATTAATAAGATGATATAACATGATAGAATATTAACACAAAGCAAAATTCATCAAACAAGATTTCCAAGAACAAAATTCATTAAACAAGATTTCCAAGAGCAAGTCATGTTCTTAATACAACTCTCAAAGTAAAAGTCTTTAATCTCAAAGCAAAAGTCACTTTCTCACGATAAAAGCAAAAGTCACTTTCTCACTACAAAAGCAAAAGCTTGACACTTCAAGAGTATCAAATGAGTCTGTGTATTGCCAAAAAATGGTAGAGATGTGGGAACTACTGGACTATGTCAGTGTCTATCAAAAACTATACTTGAGCTTCATGTAAAGCTCTTGGTGCAAAGAACATAGTCAGCACATTCTGCTTCATCAAGTAGGCTCCCCAGCTCGCAACCTATAAAGAGACATATATTATAGCAAAGACAAACAATCCAGAAATAGAGGCATGAAGAAAACTAATCCAACTAAACCAGTAAGTTGATTTAATAATTAGTTTAGGAATATCCATGTACATAGATAGTTCTAAACATTTTGGTTCATTTTTCGGTTATAAGGTTTGACCAAGGTATAAAATTTTATCTACACTATCAACATCAGACAGCCTGCAGAGTTTCTTTCCATGATTTATTAGTTATATGCTTGTTGCGATCTAAGATTTTATTGTTTAATAAGTAACATTTAGAAGTATATGGTGTAGATGGTACAATTGAATATCAAATGCACTAATAAGATATTTGATAACTTCTTTCCTTCTTGGTTAAATCATCTTTTGGCCTAGCCTTGAGCATCAATGGCCCATATCAATGCAACAACATATGCATATTAGTGCATTTGGCAACTAGTAAGCTGCATGATAGCCTGACATATAGGCTACCTCTCAAACGTAAACTAAACAAGGTGCTAACATTGACTTTTAAATGATTTTACAAAATCAAGCCCAAAACCTGAACCCACTTAATAAAATATGTTTAAAGTTTTTATTACCAGTAATTTTGATTGTAAAGTATTTATGAGGATGTAACTGGCTGACTTGTGAAAGATATCCCCCTTAATAGGCCTTTCAAGATGAAGGATAATGTGTTGTACTATAGTGTCACATTTAGGATTTGGAGTTGATATTGTTTTGAGGGTGTCGCTTGGTATGATGGTAAGGGTTGTTTCTTATATCGTATATGATATGGGTGGGGTCACTAAAATAACCTCTCCATATGTTACTTATTGACCTTTCCCTGATCCTACTTATAAACGGGAGCCTCATGACAGTAGGAGACAGTGGAAAGATACACTTTTTTGTTTTTATATGCACAAGGTTATATTACCTGCTAAGAGATTTCAGAATAATCAGTAAGGCATCCCAAATGCCGCATCAGAATGTTATTAGAGATCTAGCAAGACAAAATGATAAGCCAGATACAAGGTCAAAAGTATACATGACAGTGAGTCAGCGTAATTTGAATATATTACAGTCATATAGGAAACTAGCATCCAGATTTGCCGGCAAACAGGTGCCAGTTGGCTAAACGTCCAAAAGAATATAGTTCACAAAAGACGAGCAGTGAATAAAGAAACTCACTCGTGTCCCTCAGCAGCCGTCTTTCGAGTGTGTACCATTAGTGAGGGGAAAGTAAGCTTGATCCTCAGGTGCTGGCTCTAAACCTGACCATGCAAAACCAGTGGGGTCAGACCCCAGATAACAAGTACCACAAAGAAAGCATGAAATAAAGAAACAAAATAAGTTCTATAGCATGAGATGCGGGAGCCAACAATCAATGGCAAATATCCAATCCATGATATGACACGATACCCCTTCACCAAACAAGGACAGGAAGTGTCTTATCATATCAAGATAGAATAAGTCACTTGAATATGGTCAAGCTGAAATAACTCTGCATCGTAGTTTCAATCCACAGCCTATCATATCACAACAGTGCAACCCAACAACCAAACAAGGACATGAGTTGCACCATCATGCTACAACAGTCTATGTCCATAATTCTACTTAATATAAGGCACAATACACAATCAGAGATATTATATAGGAGAAAATAATCTAGCTACAGTCCATGGATTATCGTAACATAATGATGCAACCCAACAACCAAACAAGGATATGGGTTGAATCATCATGCCACGACAACCAAACAAGGAGAAAATAATCTAGCTAGGCATGCATTACAAGAAATTTAAACGGTCAATCAAGTATTACGGCTTGATATGTGATCTCTGGGTGTCCTAGAAATATAATACATAAGTATCCTCAGATCGTGCCTTAATCAAGCTGGGCTGGCTGAACCAATGATATACGAGCATGACTATATGTATAATATTCACCAGTCCCTTGCAAGGGCGCTGAGCTAATTAACGATTAGTAACAATTCCAGGCTTTCTATAGGAAAGATACTGGCTTGGTCATATAATTATATTAGATACTGCTATAAACCCCCTCACCCAAAATTAGGTTTAGTTGGCTTATATAGTGAAATTAGGGCTAGTTTGAACCCAATTAGAATTTAGAATACGGCATTTGATTTAACTGTACATTATTTTATCGTATAGCGTACCTTACCGTTGCTTCGTTAATTGGAGCACTACGCTAGCCATTGTCTATCTGCAAATTTTACAATATTGTCCTAGACGTGCCCGCCTACCTTTCTGACCTTTGTGTAACTTATATTCATGCTCTCTGGTGCTACAGTTTAGTTGCACAATAAACGTCGCGGACGTTATATCTTAATTCTAACTAAATTCCAACTCTGTACCCTTGTGCGTTCCAATCGAAATTAGAGACGCAACCTTGACTGTTTTATACAACCCAAATTTTATTAATATTCTATACTATACCCTCCATGTCCCTGACATTTGTGTCCCACCAAATTTTATTCCCAGGTACTCCTAATTAATTCTAGAATACCTTGCACGGTAATTTTAATAAATTAAATTTAATTTCTGTCTTTGTATAATTTTTCCAATTGTTGGGGGCTATTACACAAAAATACGTTAAGATATCCCCACCATTGGACAATACGTGAAGAAACCTAATTTTCCCTTTACGTGGATTTTTTTGTAATTTTTCGGGATATGCAACGCGCGCACATCGTCCCCCATTTAAATTCTAGCCTTGTATTTATTTAATATGATTTTTAGCCCTCCCAACATCCCCATGTGAGCCTTGGCCCATCCCAAGAAGATGTTGACCAAACCCACTTACCTTGTTCAACCCAAATCCAAAGTCCCCATGTATAAAATAGCTTTTTCTTTCCCTTTTTCTAATTACTTCTCAAAAATCACCCAACCCTAATTAGTGCACAGCCGACACCCCTCTACTATCCTATTTCACCTTCTTCTTCCTCCTCTTGCCTGGCCGGAAACCGACCACCTGACCGCCGGTGAAGCTCTGAGCCGCCGACCGCTGCTTAGTCGACCTAACCGACCGCATCGCCACCCCCCTTCCTGTTCGTCTCCGACTTCCTGTTCAATCCCGACCCCTGCGCTCGCCTAGCCGAGACTTCGCCGAAGCCAACCACTAAACCACGGCACCCCCGCAGCCTCGTCGACATCACCTCCTCCTCCTCTTCCACCTTCCTGTCCCCTTCTCCTCCTTCGATTGGCCGGACTCCGGCAGCACTCACCACCACCACCACCTATATTATCACCACCCTCTCCTCTTCTCCTCTCTCCGTGATCTCCTCCACCGTGCCCCTCGACTGAAGGACTCCCCCCCGACCGCCTGAGACCTCCACCACACCACCAGAACCTTCCATCTCCGCCGATAACTGCACCCCGTGAGCAGTGCAACCCACCACCTCGCCACGGCCGCGAGACACTGCACCCGTTGGCCTTCGACCGACTGAAGGTCCCCTTCTCTCCCTCCATTCACCTGCGTCGACACCCTCGCCTCTCCTCGATCTCGATCGTGCACGATCACCTCGCCAAACCCCTTCCCTTCGACGTACACGAATACACCACCGTCGCTGCCATTAAATGCCATCCACTCCGACATCCCGAGCCGGCCATCTCCCTCGTCGAACCACGCCTATACGATCGAAAACCATGGGCCGTCGACCCCGCTGTTCACCATTGTCTCCGTCCACCTCAGCCCCTGCTCCTTGTCCTCCTCCTCCTTCTGGCCGGACACCCACCTGCCGGAGTTCATCACCATCATATTATCTTCACCATCGCCATCGACGCTGACATCATCATCATCCCCATCATCTTGAATATCAACAATATCATCTTCCCTACTATCGTCCCAGCATGGTCATCATCATTATCTCATCATTGTCGTCATCATCATTAGCATCATCGATATCATTATCTCACCTACATCCTCTCCATCATCACCATTATCCAAGCCACCCTCTACAGCATCCTCCTCACCTCATCACCTAATCACCATGATCAGTATCACCCTTAACCATCACCTTTAGCAACCTAAATTATCGTCACCCTCGTCCTCATCGATATCATAAACCCGTCACCCTTGCCAGACAACCTACAGCAGTTACCCCCGATCCCCGTACCTGTGCATGCTGACCCCGAGGATCTATTGGATTGGTTCTACATGACTTCCGGAGCTGGTTATTAGGACTACACAGCCGCCTGCCAGACAAGTATACATTGCCTTGTTGTACTATTTAAATTCTGTATTATTAGCTGCATATTTATTATTTAATTGTGCGCGTCCGAGAGAGACTCGGGTGCAGTCAATGAAGGCGTTGACGTTAGCACTTATGTCTGACCTAGTGTCTAGTAGACCCACCTAAAGTTGTGGAGTTATTGGTATGACTCCCAGGCCTTGACACATTTCTTATACGTGTTGTGAGTCTCATATAGGGCACGGTCCTGCGTATGTGGTTGGCCACTTGTACGTGTAGGCGTACGACGGATAGGGTATAACTGCTAATAGTGATGCATGTTAAAAGACTTAGCAGTTATTGGTAGGCGGAGCATAGACTATCGTGGTATGATGGTCCCATCCTTGTCCTTGTTTTGTTGAAGATTGGGCTAGTGCTCTAACGATAGTCTATGATCCAGAGTTATGACGCCGAGGCATAGTAGCTGACGCGTGTTGTGGATACAACATGCTTTGATTATTGGGCGGGAAGGACTACTAGTAGGCGTATGGGACACCCACTTCCTTTACACTGCTGCCACGTTCTTCGGAGCGATATGGACGATATATACTATACTGCTGTCACGTTCTCCGGAGCGATGTGACCGATATACTGTACTGCTGCCATGCTCTTCGGAGATGGACGTTATTACTGAGCGCCCTCCTATGGGGGCATATGTGGCATATACTAGCCAGTTGTCACGATTGGTGAATTACGTCAGCATATGTCTAGCCTACACTTTCCCATACACTCAAAGTTGTCCTCAAACTTGCATTACACTTAGATGGTTAGGTCACCCTGGAGTTTTACAGTATTTACTTTATGGCATGCTTTTATGTATCTTGTTACGTCCCTTTGAGGACCTGGTCCCTTTCCAGGTGTATTGTTCATGAGTATTCGCAGGAGCATAGATCCGGACTGGTTGGTACGTTCCGAGGAGTCCCCTCTCCGAGCCACGTGATTGTTAGATATGGTACTTATACTGTATTTATCTTGATTATTTTATATTCTAGTCCGGTAGTGGATTTGTTTCCATCCGACTACCAGCTTTAGATACTTTCCATTGAGATCTAGTTTCATAGCTAATGGTCATTTAATTATATTGAATTCTTTGGATGAGATCTAGATTATACCATGTGACTTGTGTTGGATTTATACCACTTGTGGATTTTGTTATTCATATACAGCGTACGTGTGTTATGGTTTCCAAATATTGGAGTACCGTATTCATACGGCTGGCATGCTTACGTGTCCTAGTCCTACGTATTTTAGGACTGGGACGTGACATATTTTTAGTGGTGGCCCATGCAGGTCAAGAGCATATTGCCTCGGTTACGTTACTGTACCGAGCAAGCCTGCAAATAGGATTAGAGTATAAGATCTCATCTACATCTGACTATGACTCCTCTTCTTTCCAATCCATTCTATTTGAACGAATGAATCATGCTTGATTCATGTGCATCCCTGGTAGTTCCTTGAGTGTAGCCTTCTCCTAGAAAATAGAAGTCCCTGTTGTTAGATAATAAGTAGGGTAACCTTCCTAGTAAGAGTAACTAGAACTCTGACCTGTCACTAAGTTTAGAATATTTGAGTAATCCCTAGTATCCTTATCTAAAGAATGGCTTACCATTATTCCTTGACGCAATTATGAATGACCAAAGAGTAGTATAGGCACTACTAGAGGTAGTTAGAGATTTGACCCTAATGTTTGACCCTAGTATTGAGGAACTAATAGAAATCTGAGATCATGTAGGGACTGAACCTAATTTGCATAGTGAGATAATATCAGGATATATATCCTTGTCTTGATATTAGCAGACAGTACCTCAGGAAGCCTAGAGCAACGAGTATAACATTCCCCTAGATCATACCTCAAACACGAAGAATTGCTCGCCACCTTCCCCTTAGGAAACCATGATATTATTTTGAGCCCCTCTATTTTAATTTCATATCTTGTTCCTCCAAAACCTTAGCGTTCGCTAATTACGCGACGATTAAATTATGATTCTTCTTTTCTCCATCTTTTAACTCGTGCCACATAACTCTCATGATTGAAGGCCAAGTGATCTTATTCTATGTTAGAATATATAGTTCGCTAGGATGATAATTATAATCTTTAACTTTGAATCTTCTGCGTGGTAGTTAGAATTTGATAGTTTGAGTTGTTCCCTTAGATTGTGATCTGATCATTCTTAGTTTTAAATCATGTAACGAGTACCCCACTTCAATATTGATTATATCCTCTTTTCCCTTGAAGACCAGTAACTTTTCAATTCTTACTATTGACACTTGTATTCTATAAGCGCTATGATTAAGACTTAAGATGGCCATTACCTACATGATACAATAGGAGGCCCAAATAAGTACTAAGATTCGTTCCTCGTATAGCCCTATTGACCCATTGATGAAGTATAATAGGATGACACAACTTTAGACTTGTATAAAAAGATAGTGTTTATTCAGACTGTAGAAATTAAAGGTCCATACCCCAATTTGGTTGACTAGCGACTTAGACAAGGAGTGAGTATGACAACTGTAGAGATTGTAGAATCTTAATTTTGTATCTTGTTTGGTTTTATGAACTTGAATTATTTTGTAATTTCTCTCATCATAATCTAGCGTGCTTATATTTTTGTACTACCTCGACTTATGCTGCTATTACAGCCTAATTTTGCAAGCTCATCCTTTTATCAAGCTTGTTCATGACATATGTATTATTGGACGGGTACACGAATACATTTCAGAATCAGTGTACTACGGTCTGATCAACCATAGTGCACTTGGTTCGCCCTTCGCATAACTACTTTACGTGGATTGAGATATATAGTGATTAGTAGACGAATGCACTTGCCCTCTAGATATGTCTGAGCATATCATATCTGTTACATAACTGTACCGATGCGAGCATGTGAATAGAAATTACCAAAATAGGATTTTAATCCACAACTGCCTTGACAATTCCCATTGAATTCTTTAAACGCCTTGACCCCCATAATTCTAATCTATTACCTCCCCTCGAACTCTTTATTATTGTTTTTCATCTTCCCTTATTTCAGAAAGACGAAACCTCGTGCGTAGCATAAGTTGATACACAGATAGTATTAGATATACCCTATAGGCCAATTACATTATTTGATGAATATTCTGTAACCAAGGGCATATCACATGTAATATATTTGGTGTTAAAATTTTTTGAGGAATGAGTAACGGGATTAAGTAAAATTGAGAAATAAGATTTCTGAAATATAAGAGCCTTATGTGATAGAGGGGTAGATCCTAAGTTGGGTAGCAGTTGCATTGTCAACTCAAGAGAAACTTCTCTTAGTTTGTGATCGAGAAAAATTGGACGTAAAGGTTCAAATCATTATAAAATTGAAAATTCGAGAAAGATGATCAAAATGATAAAGGATTGATGAATTTTAAAAATTGGGATATGGCAAACCAAATACCGATACGTGAGCATATGATTTAAAAAAATTAATATTGAAGGTTGAATCAACGATTTAAAACCTCGAGGAAACAAATAGAACTCTAAACATGGACATGGACGGATTAAATTTCAAATTTGAGGATTAAATTAAAAGAAATTTTTGATTACAGGATTACCTATTTGAACTATTGAGGATATAAATTGAATTTAAATTGGAAGAGTACAAAAGTTAACAAGTTGAAAAATAGGAGGAAAAAAATTGATTAGAATCATTTCTAAAAGAGATTTTTGAAGATCGCGATATAAAATTTGATATGCGAAGATGTTGTACGGATTAAAATTTAAACTGGATGATGATGAGGAAGTACGATAGGTTGAAGTTTGATTCGAACAGTGACCATCTAAATTTTGAAGTGGTTACAAAGGATTGATTAGAATTCTAGTTATCGCAAAGATGTTGCTATCAACTTGCCTTATGTAGGTAAAGGAATATCAGGCTATGCCTTATTTTAAATTTCGATGACGAAATTATATTAAGTTGGGTAGATTATAAACTTCCTCACCCGAAATTAGGTTTACTTGGCTTATATAGTAGAATTAGGGCTAGTTAGAATCCAATTAGAATTTAGAACACGACATTTGATTTAACTGTACATTATTTTATCGTGTAGCGCACCTTACCGTTGCTTCGTTAATTGGAGCACTACGCTAGCCATTGCCTATCTGCAAATTTCACAACATTGTCCTAGACATACCCGCCTACCTTTCTGACCTTAGTGTAACTTATAATCATGCTCTCTGGTGCTACAGTTTAGTTGCACAATAAATGTCGCGGACGTTATATCTTAATTCTAACTAGATTCCAACTCTGTACCCTTGTGCATTCCAATCAAAATTTAAGACACAAACTTGACTGTTTTATACAACCCAAATTTTATTAATATTCTATATTGTACCCTCCACATCCCTGACATTTGTGTCCCACCAAATTTTATTCCCAGCCACTTCTAATTAATTCCGGAACACCATGCACGGTAATTTTAATAAATTAAATCTAATTTTCGTCTTTGTGCAATTTTTTCAATTGTTGGGGGCTATTATGCAAAAATGTGTTGAGATATCCCCACCATTGGACAATACGTGAAGAAACCAAATTTTCCCTTCACGGGATTTTTTCATAATTTTTTGGGATGTTCAACGCGCGCACATTGTCCCCCATTTAAATTCTAGCCTTGTATTTAATTAAAGTGATTTCTAGCCCTCCCAACATCCCCATGTGAGCCTTGGCCCATCCCAAGAAGATGTTGACCAAGCCCACTTACCTTGTTCAACCCAAATCCAAAGTCCCCATGTATAAAATAGCTTTTTATTCCCCTTTTCTAATTACTTCTCAAAAATCACCCAACCCTAATTAGTGCATAGCCAACACCCCTCTACTCTCCTATTTTACCTTCTTCTTTCTTCTCTTGCCTGGCCGAAAACTGACCACCTGACCGCCGATGAAGCTCTGAGCCACCGACCGCTGCTCAGTCGACCTAACCGACCGCATCGCCACCCCCCCTTCCTGTTCGTCTCCGACTTCCTGTTCAATCCCGACCCCTGCGCTCGCCTAGCCGAGACTTCGCCGGAGCCGACCACTAAACCATGGCACCCTCGCAGCCCTCGTCGACATCACCTCCTCCTTCTCTTCCACCTTCCTGTCCCCTTCTCCTCCTTCGACTGGCCGGACTCCGGCAGCAGTCACCGCCTTCGACCGACTGAACGTCCCCTCCTCTCCCTCCGTTCACCTGCATCGACACCCTCGCCTCTCCTCGATCTCGACCGTGCACGATCACCTCGCCAACCCCCTTTCCTTCGACGTACCCGAACATGCCACTGTCGCTGCCATTAAACGCCATTGACCCCGATATCCCGAGCCGGCCATCTCCCTCGTCGAACTACACCTATACGACCAAAAACCACGGGCCGTCGACCCCGCTGTTCACCATTGTCTCCATCCACCTCAGCCCCTGCTCCTTGTCCTCCTCCTCCTTCTGGCCGGACACCCACCAGCCGGAGTTCATCATCATCAACACGCTTTATCATCATCACATTATCTTTACCATCACCATCGATATCGACATCGTCATCATCCCCATCATCTTGAACATCAATAATATCATCTTCCCTATCATCGTCTCAGTATGGTCATCATCATCATCTCATCATTGTCGTCATCATCATTAGCATTATCGATATCATCATCACCTACATCCTCCGCATAATCACCATCATCCTAGCCACCCTCTACAGCATCCTCCTCACCTCATCACCTAATCACCATGATCAATATCACCCTTAACCATCACCCTTAGCAACCTCAATCATCGTCACCCTCGTCCTCATCAACATCATAAACCCGTCACCCTTGCCAGACAACCCGCGGCAGTTACCCCTGATCCCCGTACCTGTGCATGCTGACCCCGAGGATCTATTGGATTGGTTCTACGCGACTTTCAGAGCTGGTTATTGGGACTACACAGCCGCCTGCCAGGCAAGTATACCTTGCCTTGTTGTACTGTTTAAATTTTGTATTATTAGCTGCATATTTATTATTTAATTGTGCGCGTCCAAGAGAGACTCGGGTGCAGTCAACGAAGGCGTTGACGTCAGGACTTGTGTCTGACCTAGTGTCTAGTAGACCCACCTAAAGTTGTGGAGTTATTGGTATGACTCCCAGGCCTTAACACATTTCTTACACGTATTGTGAGTCTCATGTAGGGCACGGTCCTACGTATGTGGTTGGCCACCTGTACGTGTAGGCATACGATGGATAGGGTATAACTGCCAATAGTGATGCATGTTAGAAGACTTAGCAGTTATTGGTAGGCGGAGCATAGACTATCGTGGTACGATGGTCCCATCCTTGTCCTTGTTTGGTTGAAGATTAGGCCAGTGCTCTAACGATAGTCTATGAGCCAGAGTTACGACACCGAGGCGTAGTAGCTGACGCGTGTTATGGATACAACATGCTTAGATCATTGGGCGGGGAGGAATACTAGTAGGCGTATGGGACACCCACTTCCTTTACACTGCTGCCACATTCTTCGGAGCGATATGGACGATATATACTATACTGCTGTCACGTTCTCCGGAGCGATATGGCCGATATACTGTACTGCTGCCATGCTCTTCAGAGATGGACGTTATTACTGAGCGCCCTCCTATGGGGGCATATGTGGCATATACTAGCCAGTTGTCACGATTGGTGAATTACGTCAGCATATGTCTAGCCTACACTTTCCCATACACTCAAAGTTGTCCTCAAACTTGTATTTCACTTAGATGGTTAGGTCATCCTGGAGTTTTACAGTATTTACTTTATGGCATACTTTTATGTATCTTGTTACGTTCCTCTGAGGACCTGGTCCCTTTACAGGTGTATTGTTCATGAGTATTCACAAGAGCATAGATCCAGACTGATTGTGTACGTTCCGAGGAGTCCCCTCTTCGAGCCATGTGATTGTTAGATATGGTACTTATACTGTATTTATCTTGATTATTTGATATTCTAGTCTGGTAGTGGATTTGTTTCCATCCGACTACCAGCTTTAGATACTTTCCATTGAGATCTAGTTTCATAGCTAATGGTCATTTAATTATATTGAATTCTTTGGTGAGATCTAGATTATACCATGTGACTTGTGTTGGATTTATACCACTTGTGAATTTTGTTATTCATATACAGCGTACGTGTGTTATGGTTTCCAAATATTGGAGTACCGTATTCATACGGCTGGCATGCTTACGTGTCCTAGTCCTATGTATTTTGGGACTAGGGCGTGACAACTGTACTCCACTAGTACGGATGATATATAATATTCGTAGTGGCCAGCCTTTACTCCCTGCTAATTTAGGGTGGCACGACATGCACGATCTCGGGATATCGTTCCCTCCCAATGCTCTACAAGTTAAGTTGCCTAGTTAACCCTAGGTTAATAGAATCTCATATCGTGGTCACATGAACATTCTTCTTAGATGTCGTACTTTAAGTACGGGCACTCTTGATACGAACCCATATTGTTACTCGCAAGCTAAATATGGATTTACTCAAGTATGATACAACAATCAATACTATCTATCCATGACTAAAGTTACTATCCAACTACCAGATCCGTGCACGAAAATAATTGCATATATCACGTAGCAGGAGTATGTGGCATGATGGCTCACTATATATATATCAAGTAGCACTCTCGGTGTGATCAAGTGTATCAGCATGGATATAATAGTCAGGGCAGGAACAAGTTCTAGTATCAAGGTTAAGGTCAAGATCAAGGACAAGTTATCAAGTAGCAAGTCATTCAGGACATGACAGTTAAGTACTGGTCATATTAATTGTCACTTTATTTTATCGATATATGAGAATAAGAGTTGTGCAAGAACTCCTCGAGATCATATCCATAATCCTTAAATCAAACAAGGATTGGGATTATATACCTTCCTCCGAGTTGAACTAGGCCCCTTATTCTATCCAAAGTATAATAAGGTGATCAAGAGAAATTAGTAAGTGCATATAAGGCCACATCTACGGTACTCATGTCAGGTACTTAGTTAATTTAGAAAAAGGTCACATCTGGGTCATACAAGTCATTTCTAAGTTTAACACATAGTATCATAATCATTCAATCAAACAAGAATTTTTTTAAACCAAATAAGTGTTTAACTTGTGCATAAAACAGTAAGCACATAGCTAGGGTGCTGCATGAAGTCGACACCAAGTTAAAATGGATATCAGGGATAGGACGAACATCTTTGAGAATAAGAATTGCACTTGTCTTTGTCCTCAAATGTACATCTCCAATGTCAACCGCCTTCGAGACAACTACATTGCCCATCTTTAACACTCCACAGTCGCCTGTTGTGTACGTAGCAAATAGTGTCCTGTTGTGAGATGCGTGCGCTGAAGCACTTGAGTCCACCAGCCAAGAGTTGTCATCACATGCGAGGTTCATAACTACCTCATCACCTATAATGATCATGTCGCCTCTATGTGTCGAGGCCGTCGCTGTAGTGTTCTCACTTTGCTTCCCCTTGTCATCCTTCTTCTCTCTCTTTCAAGCGAAACAGTTTCTCTTGATGTGCCCTTCTTGCCACAATGGTAATACTCCGAGTCCTCATATCGACCCTTGGACCTTCTTTTGCTTTTGTCTCTGCCACCGCCTGGACCCCTGCTTTTACCACTTTGTGCCAAAATCCTTCATCTGGCTCCTCCAGTAACGATAGTTGGTACCATTCAGGTGTACCATGCGTACTGGCTTTGCGTCCATCTCTTCTCCCTGGTTTGCTTGTCAACTCCTGACACCCTTTTAAAATTCTAGAACCTAATCCTTTCGGTCGAACCCGCCGGAAAGAAAGACGACCTTACCTTTTTCGTCTCATTGTCTCGACCATCGGAAAGCTAGGAGGTGCGCAGCTTACGAAAAGGTAAGCGGTTAGGTTGACTTTGCCCCCATTTTCGCCTTTTTCTTTGATACCACTTTATTAGTACGAAACTGTTTCCCAAACTAGAGAGTACCTGTGAGAGAATCGAACAAAACGCACAAACCAAAAATGCCAAACACAAATCGCAGACACAAAGATTTTTGACGTGGAAAACTCTTGCAAAAAAATCACGAGACGATCGGAGTCCAACCTTGAAAAGCCTCAACTAATGGAATAAAAAATACACCGACTCCTTACAAACTTCTCACCGATCCAAACGGATCACCACAACTCTTTTGGAACAGAAAATAAATTATAACCACGAAGAAGAAAGACAATAAAAAATATCCGAAACTGATCTCCTTCTTCGAAACGGCCTCCAATCCTTCTTTCTCCTCTCCTATATTTTTTAGAGAGAGAGATATATTTTAGGGCTAGGAGATACCTATATATAGCCTCAGACCCACAACTAGCATTCCTATTATAGATAGGAATATCCAATCCAAATCCAAATCCAAATCTAAATCTAAATCTAAATCTAAATCCATTGACATATTCCTATTAAATGTAGGAATATCCAATCCAAATTCATTGAGATATTCCTATTATATTGAGGAATATTCAATCCAAATAAATTGAGGTATTTCTATTATATGTAGAAATACCCAATTCTACTCCGAAATATTTTTTACATAGGTTGGGAACCCCACCCACTCCAATATTTTGGTAGCTTGGGCTCTTCATCTTCAAGGTTCTCGTAGTCGGAAAATTGACGCTGAGCATGGTTATCTCTGATAGTGGAGTAACATTGCAATGCATGCTTCTAAACGCCATACACACTCAATGAATCAGTGAGCTTTGTGTAAATGGTTGCTTGTGTCTCATCTACGGCCCTTGTATATTAGGAACGAAATGCGAAAATCGTTCTCCTAAACCGAGGAAACGTGTAAGGACCAAAGAGAAATGTACAAACCAATATATATTTATATCTAATGGAAAAATCATGAGACGGTCAGATCCAACCCGAAAAAGTATTCACTAATGAAATAAGAAATACACCATTTCCTTACAAACTTCTCCACCGATCCACATGGATTACCACATATTCCACCAGATTTCGTAAGGATTGGCTAGGGTTTAGCCTTACAAAATCTTAATTAGTTTTAGGATAAAGATGAGGTGTTTTAATGTAATTAAGAGATTTAAGATTTTATTTTTGTCCGCTACATTATTTACTTGCATCTTAAATTTTATATATCTATATCTTATCAATTTATTTTATTCCTTAATTTATAAATAATTAATATATATTTATATAACTTCTTTGACTAACCTCTTGAACTTCACAGTTTAGTTGTTTTAAATTACTACTAGACATATTTAGGCTTATTAGTGATCATCTTTAATTTTATAAAATGACTTTCTAACTTATTATACTAAAGTTAATTTTATTTATAGGCTATTCCTCACTAATAAGTATCAATTGCTACTTTTACCTAAAACAATAAAAATTTAGAAAACCTAAAATCCTGGATAAGGGGCTTCAAGCGTTATTATTCGAGTATGATGGATTAATAGCTATACGAGTAACAATCAACAACTTAGCAATGCATTCTCTCATGCCAGCTATAACAAGTTCTAGTAGATGAGTCATGCGAGTGAAACAAGTAACGAGTATGTAAAACAATGCATAATTGGAAAAACAAGACCATATGATAACTTCTACGTATACAAGTGTCAAGATCAATAAGATGATAGAAATACGGAGCTAATAGAATAGCACAGATAACAGAGTAATAGTGGAACACGACTAGTAAATATAGTAAGGTGTGATCGTTTATGTAAACTTGCTTGTATTGTTCGATATAAAAGTATTACCAACTAATGAATGGTCATACATAGTTTCTTCCCCTACTATTTTCATGCTGAACATAACATAAAACAACATAATATTTGTCAATAAACTACTTGTTATGGTCTACCTATTTGATTTTTGGGACTATTCCCACTTTCGTATTTTTTACGTTATTTTTTAGTCTTCAAAAAAATCTAATAACTACAAAAACTAACCAATAAATTTTGAAAATTTTGAATTATTTTATTCATAACTATCACAACATATTAGATTTTTCTTAACACATAGTATTATAGGATTTATAGCCTATATGATTTATCTACTAATTTATATGTTAAATTTGGACAACAGAGAAATGAATGATGATATCTCCCAATATACAAATCCATTGGGGCTATAAATTTGATCACAAAGAGTTAACATACCAATAATGAACCTGACAAATTTTATCCCAAAAGAAGTTTATTTCGAGTTATGACTCTGACAAAATGGTTAAATTTTGAAACAGTTTAAATGGTTAAATATATAACTGAAAAATATATAGTAATTTACAAATAAATTATTTTTACCTTCTACCTTCATAATATTTTAGCCTTAAGTTTTGAGAATCAACAAAATTTTATAAAGCTAGAATAACTACTAAGATCTAGGAGTTATTCCTATTTTTATGCTACTAGGTTCTGCTGAAAATGAATCTAAGCATGAAATTTTTTAGGATGATCAAATAATTTCTATAAATTCTAAGAAAATAGTTTTTTAGAAAGTATACCAAAATGGTATATAGTAGTAAAATTTCGATTTAAACAAAAATCTCTAGCTTTTTCAATCCCTCACTCCAACCCAAAAATATCCTATTTAGAGGGGGTGTGCAAGGTGCATAGGAGGTCAATAATGTCAAGGATGATGTGTTTACCGAGTTATGGAACATGCGCCTTATCCATATGAGTTTTATAGGATTTAGGATCTCCAATCCATCCTCAAAAAATTTCTTAATTTGATGACTCAAAAAAGAATATTTCTATACTATTTTCCAAATTTTACAACCCCAACCTATCAATCCTCAAATAATAAACAACTATTATTTATTTCTACAAAAATTTATTTCTTCACAATTATTTAATATAATCATACACATTAATGTTATTTTATTAGTATTATTAAACGAGGTAATATTATATTATTTTATATTATTTATATTATTTAATATTATTAATATTATTTTATAATATTTATACATAAAAATTTGTATTAATTTTTCTAATTTGTCTCTCCCTAATCCCACTAACTTTTTTTCCTATAAAAGGTCGCCTATTATGAATATAAGAAAAAAGACGAACTGTGATGAATATAAGAAAAAGGGATTTTAGTATGATCATGTGTGGCCTATTATGAAGGACATGAAAAAAATTGTTGATAGTAGTACCATTATTGAAACACCAAAACCACGAAGAAAGACGAATTTCTCTATGGACTCACAATCAGCGGAGTGTCAAACTCCAACGGAAACATCTTCTTTCTCTATTAATTTAAATACTGATGAATATGGACAAGCTTCGGAGTATGAACAAGCTCAGGATATTTTCAAGGTGGATCATTCGATGACTTCGATACTACTAATTTTTAGTAGATTTTGTCACTTTCAACAAGGATACAATGGAAATGGGGATAATTTACCACCGTTCTAAAAGTGTTTTATACTCTTTTAATTTTAATGTTGTTGTAACACTTTAAGTTTTTTTAATTTCAATGTTGTTATAACGTTTAGACTTTTTAAATTCAATGCTGTTGGTGGTGGTGATATTCTAAATTTCGATGTACTTGTTTATTTTTTTTAAGTCAATGTATTTTTATTTTAAAATGTTTGATGTCATTCTATTAATTTTTGCCAAATTATTTAAATGTCATTTTGTTAATCAAATGAATCTAATAAATAAAAAAATTAAAATAGTAATAATAAAAAATATATTCAATATTAGATTCTAATGGAATATCTCAATAAGAACTTTTAATGGTATAATTATTATATTATTTAAATTTATAAATTAAAAAATATGGTAAGTTAATTAAGTTTAGTGTTTAACATATGTCGGATATATTAGTAATTAATTTGAAGGGTAAAATAGCCATAAATAGTGAATCATCAAATTTGAGAAATAATTTTCTCCCTTCCCTCAAATTTGAGGATTAAACACCTTTCTCTCAAATTTTTTGATAAAATTCCTTCAAAATGAGGTGGGTTGGAGATGGTTTTTGAAGAAATTGCCTTAATTAGAATTTTGGGGACGATGGTTGGAGATGGCATTATACCTTATATAATTTATCTACTAATTTATATGATAAATCTGGCACTGCAAGAAAATATATGTTCAGTGACATAAGTAATATGTAGTGAAAAGATTGGTTTGTGTCGCCAAAGCATGATATAGGCTTCGGTGGTGTTTCCCGGTGGAGGGGGGAACTATAAAAGGAAATGAAGAAGGAGAAGGGTGAGCTGGTCTGACAAACACGACGGAGGAGCAGGGCGTGCTTTAGGAAGTCGTTGGGGGAAGTACATCGCAACCTTTGCTCCTTGTAGAGAAATGAGATTTCTACGGTTGGGGTGAGCTGAAGTTCTTTTGAAAATAAGAGAGAGCCATAGGCCGGTTTGAGAGGCCCAAAGGAAGATCAAGAAAAATAAAAATAAAGAAAGGAGGTAGTAAATGTGTGTTGGGCTTGGTTTGTAAAAAGCCAGTTAGGAAAGAAAGAAAGAAAAGGAAATGAAAAAATTATTATTATTCTTTGGGCTGGATTTGGATGTTGGGCTGGGCCGGGTTGCAGTGGAAAAAAAGGATATATTACTGGCTGATTAATCCAAAAGAATTATATTATGACTAAACCAATAGAATTTATTATTAGTATAATAGGAATTAAAGCCTTTTGATTAATATTGGTTTCAAATAAATATGGCGCATTAGGAAAATATCTTCTAGAAAATTTATGGCTCAATAAATTGATAAGTTATTTAGTTTCGGCCTAAGGCCCATTAGATTTAAAAAGAAAATAATGAAAGGTTTATCATTTAGACTAGGTACGGGCTAAACCAAGGAAAGAGGCCCGAGGAAAGGTTTATTATTTATTTAGGGCCCAACTAATATTATTGGGTTGATGAGGCCTAAATCCCAAGGAAAAAGAAATTAACTAGATATTTTAAATAAGAATAAATTAAGAACTTAGATAATTCTTGTATTTATAATAATATTAATATAACCAACACTAATTGTCATTCCTAATAATAATAACTTAGTGGCAATAAAAAATATAAAATATAAAATATAAAATATAAAATATAAAATATAAAATATAAAATATAAAATATAAAATATAAAATATAAAAAATAAAAAATAAAAAATAAAAAGTAATTTAGGGAGGGGGCTTAATGAAGTTCTTCCTGGTTTGATGTTTATGAATTTGGAGATGTTCTTACATTGCATGGCCAGAAAGATGGACTGTATGTCATTTATAGTCACCTAGTTTCACGGAAACCTGAGTTGGTCGAGTTAGTTCATTCAGACTTCTGAGGTCCATTAAAGGTTTTAAAAAAAAAAAAATTATTTGGCAATATTTTTTATTTTGTAACATTCATTATAAATTTTTGGTCTACGCTAATTATGGATATTTTTAGACTTTCAAGCCTCCATTGAAAAGGAAACTGCTAAGATGCTGATTAGTAATTGCTTCAGACATGGAGGCGAGTATATCACATGTGACTGACTATTCTATGGGATCAAAGTAAAGTTTTAGTTGCTTGTTCAACAACGACAAGTCAAAGAGCATGGGAGCTCACCATTTTTACCAACTGGAACTTCCTTTTCAAACAAGGGGCAAATAAACATGTGTATACATTTGTAGAAAAAGTTTGTTACACGAGCACTCACCATTTCGGTCAAAGGAATATTACATCAAACGTACGACATTCAAACAAACATTTAATCTATTTGAAAGCATTGCTTTAAGCCCATGTTTTATTCTTAAGCCCTAGCTAGGATTCGATTCTCGGTCCTTATAAGTAGTAGTACCAGCATGGAGGAGGTTACTTGTAGCAGTACAAAGAAAGTGAAGGGAAAAAAAAAAAAAAGAGAATGGGAGGTAAGAAAGCATTGCTTTCGCTCTTTGGCGCAGCCGATAGGGAGCAATACGCCGAGGAGAGGAGGCGGCACCAGTCAGGAAAGGCTCGTGCGTGCGATGAAGACCGACGCGGGCATAATGGTGAGCCGCAGGATGTAGACAAGACAGCTGATAAATTCATTAAGAAAGAGCATGGGGAATGGAGAAACAACAACACTGGGTTCGATAGGAAAGCAGCTGAATTCATCAATAAAGAGCATGGCATATGGACAATAAGTTAATTGCTTGTTTGAATTCTTTTCAATTTCTTGTGTTTGTATAATGTCACGGTAAGCTTTTCGCTGCGTGCTTGCTTGCTTGCTTGTCTGTCTAACGTCGTTTCATAAGTGAAGTTCATAATCAATAATAGCCACAGAATAATAATCCCCCCGTTATGCATTGTCACAGCTCCTCTCCTTTTCAGTCCATCTATTTATTGGAGTGGACTCATCTATTTGAATTTTCAATGGAAGAATTAGTACATCGATCTATATAAGTTTAGATTTAATTAAGGTAAGGGACTATTCTTAAATATAATTGGCTTATGGGTATAAATTCAACCTGGGAGATCCCAACATTCACATCATTGTTGAACATTGACAAGTAGATAGCCCACTTTCAATGACATGCACCGTTCGAATATTGTCCACCGGATCGAAACTCCTTTTTTCTTGGTTGTCTCTGACAGTGAAGTAAGATTGCAATGCATGCTTCTAAACGCCACACTGAATCGATGAGTTTTGTGTAAATGGTTGTTGTGTCTCATTTACTGCCTTTGTATGTGTTGGAAATAAAATGCAAAAAATCGTTCCTCCAAGCCGAAAGAACTTGTAAAGAACGAAGAAAAATATACAAAGAAAAATGTCAATATCACAATAAAAGCCAAATTCAAACACCATAATTTTTTTGTGGAATCACGGGACGGTCGAATCCAACTAGAAAACGAAGACACCGACTCCTTTTAAAATTCTCCACCGATTTGTTGGAGTGGGTGGGGTTCCCAATCTAAGTGAAAAATACTCCGGAGTTGGATTGAGTATTCCTACATATAATAGGAATACCTCAATATATTTGGATTGGATATTCCTATAAAAAATAGGAATATGTCAATGGATTTGAATTTGGATTTGGATTGGGTGTTCCTATATATAATAAGAATACTAGTTGTGGGTTTGAGACTATATATATTATGTGTCTCCTAACCCTAAAACATATCTCATATCCCAAAAAATTGTAAAAGAAGGCAAGAGTGCTTTTACAACATTGGAAGTAGAGAGGAAGAGATTGAAGGCTATTTCGAAGAGTAGATCGATTTCGGATAATTCTTTTCTCGCCATCACCGTTCTTCGTTTGTCTGTGATCTATTTTCTATTCAAAAGAGTTGTGGTAATCTGTTTGGATCAGTGAAAAGTTTGTAAGGAGTCCGTGTATTTCTTATTCCATTAGTGGAAGCTTTTCAGGGTTGGACTCCGATCGTCCCGTGGTTTTTTTCTATTTAAATTTTTCACGTAAAAATCTCTGTGTTTGCGATTTATGTTTGGCATTTTTGGTTTGTGTGCTTTTGCTCGGTTCTCTCGCAGGGCTTCTTGGTGTGGGGAACGATTTTTGCGGTTTCGTTCCCAACAAAGTGGTATCAGAGCCAGGTTGTGGAGTTCAGAGAGGTCAGGATTTGACAGGCAAACCAGGAAGAGATGGACGCGAAGCCGGTGCGCATGGTAAACCTGAACGGTACCAACTATCATTATTGGCGAAGCAAGATGAAGGATTTGGTGTTCGTCAAGAAGCTGTATCTTCCAGTATTTGCGTCCGAGAAGCCCAATGACAAATCCGAAGAGGATTGAAAGTTCGAATATATATAAGTGTTTGGATATATCAGGAAGTTCGTTGACGAAGACATGTACAATCACGTTGCCAATATTGAGCACACGAAGACGTTGTGGGATAAGCTAGAATCTTTGTATGGGAAGAAGACCGGGGTAAACAAGTTGTTACTGATCCGAACGATGATGGGTCTGCAGTACAAAGATGGTGCATCTTTTACAGATCACTTGAGTGAGTTCCAGGGCGTGGTTGACCAGCTATCCTCGATAGGAGTCAAGTTCAACGACGAGGTTCAGGGACTATTGTCACGACCCAAACCCGGTGTAGGGCACGAGTACGTGGGTTTGTCCAGCCTACGCTGCAGCACCGACGGTAGAACGCTGTTTGGATAAATTATCTATCTAGCAATCAAGATATAATAATGCTACCAATATAATATGAATACTCAATCACAAATCTATAAGATGGAACAATCGCACGAATATGATAAAAGAACTAGAGAGTCAAAATACAGCTCACAAGACAAATATAATATCCAATGAGTCATCTAAAAGAATACTAATAACAATGCTGAAGACAAATCCAGTACAAAAGATCTATCTACTGAGCTAGGAGTCTTGGGTCGTCTATCTCAATCGGGATGAGACCCTCCTGAGACAAAGTCTCTGGCTCTAAGCCAACTACGTCCCGAGGCCCATAGTGAGTGGGATACCATTCCTCAGTGTCATCTGGAAAAATATATCCAGTCAGGAAAGGAGCAAAGTACATCTCTAACAACAGTTCTAATAAATGATATAAACTATGTAATAGTAAATAAACCGAACATACAAGATACAATAAACAAGTACAAGAGATATGCAATATAGGATTACTGAAATAAATACAAGAATGAGCATAATAGAAATGAACAAGAAATACTACTACTAAGTGAGTGAGTACCAGCTTTAACATGAGATCAGCTTGGGAACTTGCACAAGGATAATGGCCTGGTTAATCATATGTGCGGTGTATAATTAACACTGTTCAAGGAACAAGACATGCACAAGGAGGGTATGATCACATACACTTAATAATTCTCGTCCCCGACTGGTATAGTGGATCCAACCATTTACGTTATGACACAGGATTCTCTGGGTAGGTAGCAAGTCTCCTCAAGAATCATTGTTTGTACATGTACAAGAAGAAAAAGGAACAAGGCTTGTATAAGATACACCATAAATACCAAGGAATAATATCTCATGACAAGATTCGGATATACCAATCTGTGTATCATCGTGTCAAGAATTCAAGGATATCTACACTAGATACAAGAGACATAGATGATATCATGAATAAGAAACTATCAGATAATATACTTGCCTGAAATCTGGTGAACAGTATCAAAGATGTCAAGTACGGTGCCTCGGAGACCTAAATAAGAGTATTACATCAATACAAGATTTTAGAATAAAAATAAGTTAAACTAGTCAAATTCTAGGTCATAAAGCCATTTTTAAGTCAAAAAAGTCAAACTAGGTCAACTCTAGGTCAAACTTGGTCAAACTAGCTATTTTTAGGTTGTATGAGTCTATCTCTAGGATATTGGGTCCATACACTATGTAACTAGGCTATACTAGCTATACTAGGATACTAGGATACCAACAAAATATCGTATCATAAGATACGTAAGTTATTAGATATGAAAATACTATAATATATATACACAAGACAAATTATATAGTACTCGTAGCTAACTAATGCTAAGTGGATACATTGGCTTTGAACCAAAAGTGGTATCACACCACCTACACACCCATTTTGATACACAAACTCAATACCTTGAGTATAAACCAATACCTTGACATTACCTTGGTATCACAAGGTAATTCAATATCTAACAAATAACTAACTATCCATACACCTCACTATACACTAATATATATTTAAACTTATAATAATACTATACTAAACTAACATATTAACATACCCCTTGATATTAATATCCGTACCCAAGATACCTGTACTCTCATTACCACGGTGTAACTCAAGGTAATCTAAAAATAATACTAACCCATGTTAACTAGTGCTTATATATATATATATATATATATATATATATATATATATATATATATATATATATATATATATATATATATACTAACTTACTAACAATATATACATAACTTACTAACTTATCAATATAAACTAACTAGCTTATTAACTAGCTTATCCTAACTTATCAATAACTAAACTATAATCACTCAAACTACTGCAGCTTATCGTTACTGCTTATCACTGTTGTTGTTGCTTATCATGGCTGTTGCTGCTTACTGCTGCAGCTTCTGCTTGTTGCTGCTTGCAACAACTTTTCGCTGTCGGCGGTAGAACGCTGTCTAGGTCTCAATACTACTAAACATAACTCACAAGATAACCTGTTAATGATCTCAACTCCATAAGGAGGACAATGAATAATGAATTGATCAACAATTCATAATGTACTCAATCACAATAACTATAGAAAGATAATGGCACGATAAGATATAAAAAGATAAGGAAGTACCGACATAAGTCAAGCACAACAACCCAAACAATAATAAACTAGAGTCTAGCTGTCCCAACATAAATAGTCTCAACAATAATACAACCCAAGTCTCAAGTTTAGAATAAATAAATGCATATATAACTAGAACAAGAAGATGTCTAAACGACTACGGGTGGTGTCTCCTCTAAGGAGAGTGACTCCTCTAGAATCTTCGGTATGTAGTCTCCCTCTACTCCTGGGCCATAGTGAGTAGGACATAAGTCCTCAAGATCCTCTGAAAAATATTATCCAGTCAGGATTGGAGCAAAGCACAAGCACTAAACAGCAGTTTCAATTATATTAACAAAAACTATAAGATAATGTAAGAAAATACATGATGAAGAAAATACTGAAAATAAGGAATACTGAAAAAATATGTAATCAGCAATAGTACAAACTAGTAATGAATAAATATATGAGGAAGCCATAAATGAGTGAACTGGAATAAAGAAAATAGAATCTCTAGCTTAGTATTGTGAAATATTAGTTTATTATGTGATCGACTTGGGACTAGATCAGGCTTGTTATATAAGATTGGCTATGATACATGTGAGGTCAAGCTAACCATCTGGTTAGCTATGATGCGAGCAATAGTCAGGCTAATCATATATAACAGGCTATGAGGCATATAAATGGTCAGGCTACACCCTACGTGATATGTGAGGTGAGCTATGATGCATGTAAAGTGGGGTATGATCACATAATCTTGCTAATATTTCTCCGTCCCCAACTAGCACGATGGATTTCAATCACGACTTCTCATGACAGGTATCTATGACTAGCCCGTATATTCATAGTGTCAGAATCAAGTATACACTACAACTAGAATCATAGTAATAATCAATATAATAAAAACTGTCAGAGAATGTACTCGCCTGTGGTCCTGAGCAAGGTGTGAGGATCGATGCCCAAGCTGGTGTCACACAGACCTATATATGGTGTGTCTCATCAATACAAGGTTCAAAAATAAAAATAAGTTTAATTGATGCAATTTTAGGTCACAAGGCCATTCTTAAGTCAAATCGACAAATTCTAGGTCGTAAGAGTCTAACACTAAGATACTAGGTCGATACGCTATGAAACTAAGTTATACTAATTAATCTAGAATACTATAAGTCACACAAAATGCCATATCCTAAGATATGCAAGTTTTAAGTATGAAAATAGTAGTTTATATATATATATTAACAAGTCAATACACTATATTATCTATAACAATTTAAATAGAAATATGATACCTTGGCCTTGCACCAGTGCGTGTCACACCTATCTCGATACCCAAACCCAATACCTTGGGTATTGACCCAATACCTTGATATACCAAGGTAATTCAATTCTTATCAAATATAGCTAATACATATATACAATTATTTATATATTAATCTTTATACTTAACTAAACTAACATATAGTTAATATAGCTAACTGTTAGCATATACCTATTAGTACATAGATACTAATAGCTATTACTCAAACCCACTAATATATATATATATATATATATATATATATATATATATATATATATATATATATATATATATATATATATATATATATATATTAGTATCTATATCTAACTATTAATATACTAAACAAGTAACCAATAAACCATTACCTTAACTAACACTAGTACACATATAAACTTAGGAAGCAACATAAAGAATATATGATACCTACATAATAACCAAACTGACACAAAGTATCCAATATCTTAAACTAAAATAGGCAAGACAAAATCTGCAAATATATGCAATTTAACTACTGATACTCACATAAACCAAGCTGACACCAAGTATCCCATAGTGTCAAAACTGAAACTGAATATGCAGATAGGCAACATAAGAACCAACTGACACCAAGTCGAGGGATACCTACTAAAGTATCAGCCATCTATGTTGCACACTGCACACCACAGTGAACCCCCAACTCAAACACTGATGTTAACATAAACTAAACACCCGACTGTCACACTGTCTGCACACCACCCCATCCTTTACACAATTCACTATATGTGGACTGCACCTACACGCTAATACATTCAGTACACCACTACAAACACATGCATACTTATTCGCACACATACTAAGGTGCATGCACACACTAATGCATCTAAATATCTGTCAAAATATATATATGTTTGTACTAGCATATATCAATTACTAAACTGGACACTAACACCTAAACCTATGCATAAACTTAGCACCACACTTACAATCTTAACACTCAACTACCACTAATCCTAGATATCATGACTTTCCATACCTGATCTCAAAGTTGCTACTTGCCATCTCTCAAAACACAGACACAAAAATAATATACCTATACATATACATCTAAACTAACTAATACACTAGATACTGATACACTGATACTAAACTGATACTGGACTGCACGATACTGCTGCTACCCTCCTTGTTGTGCACTACCATAACTCTCCCTGCTGTGCACCGAGCCTTCTAAAACTGCGCTACACATGCTGTGCAGTTGGCCCAAGCCTCAGTGCAGTGCGTGAGCACTGTGCTCTCTGCAGTTGGCTACCTTGCTGTGCATCCCCTCATAAAGCTGCACATCCTTCTTGCCACTGTGCTCGACTGCATATACCTGCAGCTGGCCGCACACTCACTGATACAGATATCGAATGAAACACCCTAACTCCTCACTACTGGTACACTGACTCACTGATACACTAGCAATGCACACCAAGTCTAGTCCACTAACCCATATTATTAATAAATACAATATAATATATATATTATCTATCATGCAATTATTAACACAATAATATAAATATGGTAAATGACAATAAATCCCCTACCCTAGAAATATGGTAGTGATAAGTCTACCCTCCTAAAAAAAAATTTGTCCTCGAAATTGAATCAACTAGCACAAGAATACAATCAGACAAAGAACTATACCTCAAGTCTCGAAGAGATACGGGTACTGCTCGTTCATTTTGTCCTGCTTCTCCCAGGTTGACTCGCTTGGAGAGTGATGTCTCCATGCAACATGAACCAAAGGAATAGTCTGGTTTCGAAATACCTCTTCCCTGCGATCTAAGATCTCTACAGGCTGCTCAAGATAGCTGAGAGTCGGACCAACCTCGATCTCTGAGTGATCTAGTATGTGACTAGGATCTACTACATACCGTCTCAGCTGCAACACATGGAACACGTCATGTACCCATAGTGCAGGCGACAAGTCTAGTTTATAGGCCACTGCACCGACCCTCGCAAGAATACCAAAAGGTCCGATGTACCGTGGACTAAGCTTTCCGTCTCCACCAAAGCAAATCGTGCCCCGTGTCGGAGAAATCCGTAAGAACACCAGATCGCCAACCTAAAACAAAATAGTCTTAACACACAATCTAAAACAAAACAATCACAAGCCAAAATAATAAAACCTATACCTCAAACTCCAGGGGTCTACGGTGGCTGTCGGTCCAATGCCGATGTCTGTCCTGCGCCACTCGAAGTCTGTCTCTGATGAGTTTCACCATTTTTGCTGCATCCACGACCATCTCTGGTCCCAACAAGGCTCTCTTTCCGATATCATACCAAGATAACGATGTGCGACACCTCCGTCCATATAGAGCCTCGAATGGTGATATCTCGATACTAGCCTGGTAGCTGTTATTGTAAGCAAACTCTACCAGGTGTAGATGATCCTCCCAAGAACCTCTGAGATCTAGAACACAAGTGTACAATATATCCTCGAGAGTCTGAATAGTCCTTTCAGACTGCCCATCTGTCTGGGGGTGATATGCGGTACTGAACTTGAGCTGAGTGCCCAAGCTAGCCTGCAAACTCCTCCAGAAGTGGAAAGTGAAACGACTATCCCGATCTGAGACGATACTCACAGGAACCCCATATAATCGGACAATCTGCCGTACGTACATCTCTTCTAGCTTCTCCGTCGATGTACCCACTTTGAATGGTAAGAAGTGGGCTGATTTGATTAACCTATCCACGATGACCCAAATCGCATCCTTTCTTCCGGGAGAATGTGGAAGCCCTAAAACGAAATCCATAGTCACGGCTCCCACTTCTACACTGGGATAGGTAAAGGCTGAAGCAATCCACCTGGCCTCTGTCGATCTGCCTTTACCTGCTGGCACACTAAACACCGGGATACAAAGTATGCTACCTCGCGCTCCATACCATATTACCATACATGCTCCCTCAAGTCTCGATACATCTTGTTGGCACCTGGATGCATCGAGTACTGAGAGCGATGTGCCTCATGCAAAACTTCCTCGCGCAACTCCCCGCTCGACACACATATCCTAGTACCGTGCCGTAAAGACCCATCATCAACAATAGTGAAGTCTTCTGATAATCTCGTCTGAACCTGCGTCCTAATACTCCTCAGAGCCTTATCATCATAATGCGTACCTCTCATTTTGTCCATCATCTTGGAATGTATCTGTAATCCCCACATCTGAATCTCAATACCGGGAACTAGCACCTCAATTCCCAAGCTCTCCAGATCAGCCAACAAATGTCTATCTGTCGTCAAGTACATAGCCATCGAATTCCAGCTCAAGGCATCGGCGACTACGTTGGCCTTTCCTGGGTGGTACTGAAATAAAATATCGAAGTCTTTCATCAACTCCAACCACCTCCTCTATCTCATGTTCTGCTCTTTCTGTGTAAACACGTACTTCAAGCTCTTGTGGTCTGTGAAGATCTCCATAAGCTCTCCGTACAGATAGTATTTTCACAGCTTTAGATCAAAGATAACCGCTGCCAACTCCAAATCGTGGGTGGGGTAGTTCTTCTCATGAGGACATAATTGCTTGGAAGCATAGGCAATCACCTTCCCGTGCTGTTGAAGAATGCAACCCAAACCCTTTCCTGAAGCATCACTATAGATAGTGAATCCACCTGTCCCCGATGGGGAGCTGTCATCAATCTCTTCTTCAACTCATCAATGGCCTGACAATCCTCCGTCCAGACAAAATCTACATCTTTCCTGGTCAGCCTAGTCATTGGCTCTGCAATCCTGGAGAAGTCTTGTACAAACCTCCTGTATTAATCTGCTAGCCCGAGAAAACTCTTGATCTTAGCTACTGAACTGGGAGTAGCCCACGACTCCACTGTCTCGATCTTCTTTGGGTTAACTGAGATTCTGTCACCCGTCACCACATGTCCAAGGAATTTAATCTTGTCAAGGAAGAACTCACACTTTGAAAGATTCCCTTAAAGATCCTCCTTCCTGAGAGTCTCCAAGACCATCCTCATGTGCTCTTCGTGCTCCTCTAGGGTCTTCGAATACACAAGAATGTTATCGATGAATACCACCATGAACTGGTCAAGGTATTGGTGGAACACCTTTCTCATCAAGTTCATGAATACTGCCGGTGCATTGGTTAGACCAAACGACATTACCATGAACTCAAACTGGCCATATCGGGTCCTAAAAGCTATCTTCGGAATGTCTTCCCTCTTCACCTTCACCTGGTGGTAGCCTGACCTCACATTTATCTTTGAAAACACCTTCGCTTCGCTCAACTGATCGAAGAAATCTATTATGTTCCAGTCCTAAAATATGTAGGACTAGGAATACGTAACATGCCAGCTATGTATTCGACCAGACTCTGGTCTGACTTAAATACATATAAGCTGTATTATAATGGTCACTATCTAAATAATCAAGTAAATATAAATATCTATGCCTTAATCCACAATGAACAGAATACACAAGAATGAGCTACATGTGCTAAAGTCGGCCACCCAGTAACACACAAACTCGAATAGACTCGAGAAAGAAATATGAGTCTATAAAACTAGGCTACATCAGCAGATGAAGAAACAATATGAATAAATAACCATAACTCCGGTAGAAATGATAAAGTACCTGGTACCAATGCCTGCAAGACAAGTAACTCCATCAACAACTCCAAAGGCTCCATAACCGTCTATGCTGCAAAAACTGGCAGGGGACCATGTCCTCAGAGGAACGTAACAAAGTACAAGAAATAACATGCCAAAAGTAAAACAATATAATGCACATATTCAAAGGTAAACTACTGTAACCATCTATTTGATATGCACGTGAGAGCATCACTCGTACTCAGGCTGCAACCACTACAGGCTCTGTGTCGGGGAGCCCATAGCAGCAAGTAGTATCAAAACTCAGTATAGGTGCCAAAGATCTCAGACAGAGTCCAAGGCACCTCTAGGGTATTGCGACTCCGGCGTATCTGCCACAGCACCTCCAGTAGTATAGTATATATATCAATAATTAGCTTGTAGTATGGTGTGTCTCTTCCCACCTAATGTAACCTCACGTCTCATGTCCATAATATCCCATATCCATAACACGCAAGATCATGACCTCTAGCTAGTACAACGAGCCATAATAATGTCCATATAATATGCAAGTCTCATATTACGAATCCTATAAGCCTATACAGAATCACCATGAACAACTCAAGAAAGATTCTGTCACATAAAATAGTGTCAAGTATCCTAGGTTATAGCGTACTTGGTAAAGCAAGAACGTAAAAATAGGATCGTGGAATCAACTCTATAAGTAATGTTACACGACTCCACGTATGGCGTCGACAACCGAATCTTGTTCGGACGCTAAGCAACGTCTCACGGTCCTAGAGTAAATACACACATCAACCATATAAAATAGCTACAATTACTAAATAATATAATAAAGGCAAGAAACTGTAATACATTATGACAAGGTACACTTGCCTGGATTCTGAACTCCGTCAACTGCTCCTAGGAAAGTGGAATCTGCACGTACACCTCCGGGTGCTGAAACAACTATCACCATTGTTCTCAGAATACTAAAAATAGCTAGGATTGACTATCCATAAGTCCAATTTGGACACAGGGACAATTGATAATTTTGGATCAAAGTGGGGTCCACTTGTGGCCCACTTTGCACCGTAAAATATGCCAAAGATAAAGTTCTCTAAATTTGTTAAACTTAGTGGCTACGAGTCCAGAACGATAATACGAACACAATGGAACATCCAGAACTGGATTTCGATGAGCCGATCACAAAATTGCCCGTTATGTTGAACCGTAGGGCCCACAAAATGATGTTTCGTCAAAGTTCTCAGAATTGAACCAACCTTGGGTCACAGGACCAGCATAATGCTGTGAATCTGATGGCGTAATTTTGTTGCGAAACGACAGGCACACACGAAGTTACGACAAGTGTCAGAATAGGCAGATACGGTATTTTTTAGCAGATACGCGTTGATTCCGTTGAGCACATACAATCAAGTTTCGCGAAAACTCACACGTCCACATTAATGATACGCGCCTTTCGATGTAACTCGCATATGACAAAGTCGTCTCGTTTGGCAGGACGTACCGCGTATCGTAAGATTTTGGGTATTTTAAAAATAAATTTTTGGTCGTTTTGGAACAAGAATAATTTAACCATTAAAGCAAACTAATAAAAACTAGAAGAACAGTAAAAACCTTGGTTATATTATGAGAAAGGCCTTTCAATTATATTTTGAAAATATTAAACGGGTTGGTGGAAGATTGGGCATGAACAGGGGTACTTGGATTAAAATTCTGAACTATTTTCGAACAGTTTTTCGGCCAATTTTCGGTCGATTTTTTGATCAAACCGGGGTGCCTAAATTCGTTCCACTAGAAGAAAATCCTAGAGGGTTAGGTTGTGAATATACCAGCAAAGACGGGACGAGAATCAGACGAGCAAGGACGGCGGAGGCTGCGCTCAAAGGAAGGCCACAGGGCTGCTGTAGATGCTGCTACCGGTCGCTGCGGCGGTACTCCGGCGCTGCTGCGGCGCGGCGGTCGGTGGCTGTCGGCGGTGCTCCGACGGAGGAGGACGGAGGTCACTGTAGGGCCTCAAATCCCTATCCGACCGGGATGCGCACTATATAATTGGGCTTGTGGCTAGTTCGTCTGAGTCATATTTTGGAGTTTAGATCTTCGATATCTTCTTGCCACGGATGAATTGCGATGATCCTTTCCAACTCATGGGAAGGCCTCTATTGAAACAAGTCTAATAGTTTTCGTGCTTTGTGCTTAATTTTTTTGATTGCCACTTTGGGATTTTGATTTGGTGTTGCTTTCGATTTGCTTGGTTTTTGCTATTGGCTTTCTTCGTTTGGAGCTTTGATTCTTGGGCAGTTTGGCTAAAGGATAGGCAAAGGATTCTAACTCGGTGCTGGTGATGTTGCAGGTCCGCGTAACTGACGTTTGATCGTCACTAGGCGGGACTCCTTGTTTCAGCATTTTTTTCTTAACCAGTGAGTGGTTCGGACCCTTCTTTCCTACTTCTTCACGCCCATATCTCTAATGTTTCAAATGTTCACTCGATGATGCCCGGTTGGACGCCTAGAAAATCCTTAGCCACAATATATGCCAGCTACTAAGAAAGGAACATGAGATTATAGACTAACTTAATTATATGCTTGCACACCTTATAACTTGAGTTTCTTTGTAAAAGAAATTTGGTTGTTGGTTACGGCCTGGTGTCTCGAATAGACTTTGGACCTACGGAATACCAAGATCGGAACTCGGCTTGAGAAAATATGAACTGTTGCATGAGAATATATTGCTACTTTACTTATTCTGTTTTATTTTAATGCATTGTATGATATATGAATTGTTCATACATTTGCATGGTCTGGGACAACTTGTGCACAAGGTTTGGCTTTCCTCGAAATGGTATTCTGGGGCACTGGAACCGTATTGACCTGGGGGTAATTTTTGATCGTGCTAGTTGCGATGCATTGCGGGACCTTCCGCAGGACTTGCTACCCGGGCTGACAGGGCGCACCGCAATGCTTGGAATAAGTCCCTAAGGTGTCGATCAGAACAATGACCGCATAGACTAGAACACATGCTAATTTATTGTCTTGTGCAGATGGTAAGTATACTTGGGTTTCATTGCAGGGAAGGCGTATATCGGTTGAGTAAGCAACCGGTGTACTTGTTGAATTCAATATTATTTTCATTCCTATCAAAATATGCAACTGATATGAATTGAATTCACTTACTTCTTTATAGAAAGATCATCTTAATGCATGCTCGCCCCTAATAAGCTAGAGTCAATTTAGTCGAGTGGGTTCGTCCCGCTCACCAGTACAAGTTGAGTACTGACCCACGTTGTGGACAACTATTTCAGGCACTCAGGTGGTGCAACGCTAGTGGATAGATGATGAGGCGTTAGGAGCACCTCTATTTTGAAGTATAGTTGGAGTTAGTTCATTTTGCAGACATGGACTTTCAATCTATACAAGGACGTAATGTATAAATGACGTGGACTATCTGATGGAGCGCGCCCTGCCTTTTGAGTTTTCTTTTTGTAATGCAAATCAAGTTGCCGAGAGGCGCATCAAATGTAAACTCTATGTAAATTAATCTGAATTATCAATGAAAAGCATGATTTTTCCTATACTTGTGTTCAAATTTCTATGAATGTATTTTCTAAATTGTGTTTCAAAAATGGGTTCCTATCACTGCACGTTCTTGCCTTGTGCGAGCGCAACTCCAGGCTTGCATGTCATTACGCTCCAGCGAGGACGATCGGTTCCGTAAAGGATCCAACGAGGATGATTGACCCTTTCGGGATCGGGGCGTGACATATTGGTATCAGAGCCAGGTTTTACTTCCTTGGGATTTTAAAAGATAATATAGGAGTTTGATGCACCTTTCAATTTAGTTACGTTCGACGTTCACTGCATGAGATGAGTCGCCTATAGAATGAGCCCATAGATATAAAATCTATCATTTTTGGAGTGTTGACAAGCTACTCTCTTTTGTAGCAATGGCTAAGAAAAATACTACCGCTACAAGCAGTACTCAGCCCATTCAGAGCGATCCAGCAAGTTCTGGAGAATCTGGAGGAGCAGGTTCTATCGATATGACAGAGCGGCTTATGCATCTCATGGAGGTGCTATAACAATAAGCCACCACTCAACATGCGCAAATTCAGGCACAGTTCACTGCTCAACAGAAGTAGATGGATACCATGATGCAATTGTTCGCATCCTTGGTACCCAGCAACGGAGGAGCCATAGTGACGCCCGTCACTCCACCGACTGTAGCGGTGGAAGACGAGTTAGAAGAAACCCAGCCTCCCGTAGGAATACCTGCCGAGCAGCAGAGTTCACCAAAATGCATCCACCAACGTTCAACGGGCGAACAGATCCGGACGTGGTGATGTGATGGATTGCAAAGCTGGAAGGACTCTTCAACTTGGTCGGCATTAAGGGGTCCAAAAGAGTGGCTTGTGCATTAGTGCAACTGGAACTGCGTGCTCATAATTGGTGGGAAGCAACCAAGCAAGGGATTTATGATGTCAATCCCAACTGCAAGATCACCTGGGAGATGTTCAAATCTGCCTTTATTGAAAAATACATCCCACGGGCTGTGCGACAACAGAAAGAAGATGACTTCAGCAATCTGGTACAAGGAAGTATGTCTGTGGATGATTATGATTCGGTGTTTGCTAGACTTGCCAAGTTTGCCGGGCACTTCTTGCCTAACCAGTAGGCGTGGTGCTACCATTTTCAAAAAGGTTTGAATGACGATTTGCGTAGGGATGTTATAAATCAGAAGTGTCAAACCTATAGGGAATGTTACGAAGCTGCCCTGAATAGCGAACGGATCTTTGGGCGCAATCCACCAAAGGTCGATGTGCAAACCCCCCGTACCAATTACAATAAGAGGCCTCAGGAAATGGGAGGGTCTGGAGCGCAAAAGCGTCCACACACATCCGAACACAGGGGCCAGCCCCAGGCGCCGTACTGCCATAGATGCAGCAAATTGGGGCATCGTATGAATGAGTGTCGAGTTGTTGGATGCTTCAAATATGGTCGTTTGGGCCATAAGGCTTTTGACTGTCGAGATCCAAGGCCAATAGTCAGGCCATAGCAGAATCAGAACAAAGAAAATCAGGATAAGGGACCTCCAGCAAATGTCACCAATGCTGTACCAGTGAACCCACGATGCCAGGGTGCTCAAGGCCGAGTCTATGCACTGACTCGGGATAAGGCATCCGTCTCTGACACTGTTGTGACAGGTACCTTACTTTATCGAGAATTGCCCGCTAGAGCCTTATTTGATTCAGGTGCTACGCATAGTTTCATATCTGCTGATTTTACTATTGAGAATAAATTAGCTTCTACTTCTTTAAATATGAACCTTTGCGTGAGTAACCCTTCGGGAGTCGACATGCCCGCCCATGCGATCTTTAAGGACGGTTATATTTGCATCGGAGGAAGGAAGCTTTCCTTAGATGTCATTGTGCTAGACATCAAGGATTATGATATTATTCTCGGAATGGACTGGTTGGGTGCTTGCCATGCAACAATCGAGTGCGCGGAGAAGCGAGTCATATTCTACCTATCCAGCGAGGCAGACTTCTACTATTCGTGCAGCGCTGCACCGAAGACGGCAACGGTGATATCAGCAATTTCAGCTAGGCGTATGTTGCATTCGGGTTGTGAAGGGTACTTAGCCTCTGTTTGAGACACCCGACAGGAAAGTACAGATGCAGCTCAGGCTGAAGTCATAGCAGATTTTCTCGACGTGTTTCCAGATGAGCTGCCTGGAATGCCTCATGATCGTGAGATCAAATTCTCTATTGACACCTTTCCGGATTCGCGACCGATATCGAAGGCACCTTATCGAATGGCCCCAGCAGAGCTGAAGGAACTGAAAGTACAGTTACAAGATCTGTTGGACCGAGAATACATTCGCCCAAGCATTTCTCCCTGGGGAGCTCCGGTGCTGTTTCTAAAGAAAAATGACGGATCCATGCGGCTGTGCATTGACTACCGAGAACTAAATAACGCTACCGTACGGAACCAGTACCCATTGCCAAGGATAGATGACTTGTTTGATCAACTGCAAGGTGCAACCGTTTTCTCTAAAATTGACCTCAGGTCAGGCTATCACCAGTTGAAAATTAAATCTGATGATATTCATAAATCTGCATTCAAAACCCGATACGGACACTATGAATTTCTCGTAATGTCGTTCGGCTTGACGAACGCCCCTGCAGCCTTTATGGATCTGATAAACCGCGTATTTTGGCCGTTTGTGGACAAGTTTGTGGTCATGTTCATTAACGACATACGAATCTATTCCAAGAATGAGGCGGAGCACAAGGAACACCTGAAGATCGTGCTGCAAACATTACGAGAGCATCCGTTGTTCGTAAAGCTCAGCAAGTGTGAGTTTTGGTTGAGCATCGTGGCATTCCTTGGACATGTCATCTCGGCAGAAGGCATCGTCGTAGACCCAAAGAAGATAAAGGCGGTGGTGGACTGGAAGCAACCTACGTCAGCCAGTGAAGTTCGAAGCTTTCTGGGCCTAGCGAGATACTACCATAGGTTCGTGAAAGATTTTTCTAAACTGGCCTCGCCTTTGACTCGCCTTACTCAGAAAGGGATTGTATACAAATGGGGTGATGACTGCGAAGCTAGCTTTCAGGAACTTAAGCAACGTCTCCTTTCAGGTCCAATTCTTGTACTTTCAGATGGGGTAGAAGAGTTTCAGATATACAGCGATGCTTCAAGACTCGGCTTGGGGTGTGTGCTCATGCAAAAGGATAAGGTAATATCATACGCCTCCAGACAACTGAAGCCGCACGAGAAAAACTACCTGACACATGACTTAGATTTGGCGGTAATTGTGTTTGCACTAAAGTTGTGGCGGCATTATCTTTATGGTATTGCCTGCAAAATCTATATAGACCACAAGAACCTCAAGTATCTATTTACCCAATAGGAACTGAACCTCCGGCAATGGCGCTGGCTAGAACTGATAAAGGACTATGACCTGACGATCGCATATACACCGGGCAAGGGAAACGTCATTACTGATGCTCTGAGTCGGAAGCACGTAGGCTCGTTATCCATAAACAATCGTCTACTTCAGGATCTTGAGGCGATAGGCATCGAGTTTTGAGTTCGGCATCAATGAGTGCAGCTGGCACCACTCTATCTTGAACCGAGTTTGCGTGATAGAATCAAATTTGCTTAGGAGGGCGATTAGTTCCTAACGAAAGTACGTAGGCTGATCTCGGCAGGAAAGACGTCTGACTTTGTGGCAGGCGAAGATGGGGCCTTACAGATGAAAGGAAGGCTATGTGTTCCTAGCGAACCAGTACTCCAAAGGAAAATTATGACAAAGGCACACTATGCGAAGTATTCCTTGCATTCGGGAGCACCAAGATGTACATGGACTTACGCAGGACCTTCTGGTGGCACGGTATAAAACGGGATGTGGCGACCTTTGTGTCACAGTGCATGGCCTGTCAACAGGTAAAAGCTGAACATCAGAGGTCTGACGGGGAGCTGCAGAACCTCGCTATTCCTGAGTGGAAATGGGATAACATCACTATGGATTTCATTATGGGATTTCCGAAGATGCCACGGGGGCATGATGCGATTGGGGTCATAGTTGATCGTTGGACCAAATCGGCCCACTTCCTCCCTATGAAAGTTACTTGGAGCGTCGATCGTTTTCCACAAATTTACATAGACGAGATTGTTCGATTACACGGAGTACCTGCCTCAATCGTCTCTGACTGTGACGGACATTTCTTATCTCATTTTTGGACTAGCCTACAGTCTGCTATGGAAACCAAGCTAAAGTTCAGTACCGCATACCACCCCCAGACTGACGGACAGACAGAAAGGACAAATCAGATACTTGAAGATATGTTGCGGCTGTGTGCAATCGATTTGAAGACTACTTGGGACACGCACCTTCCGTTGGCGGAGTTCGCGTACAACAACAGCTACCAATCGAGCATCCAGATGACGCCGTACAAAGCACTCTATGGGCGCAAGTGTCGATCTCCAATCTGTTGGGACAAAGTCGGCGAGCGGCATGTACTCGGGCCAGAGCTGGTAGAGCAGGCAGTTGAGAAAGTTTATTTGATTCGGGAAAGACTGCACTGTACAGAGCCGACAAAAGAGCTATGTCGATGTTCATCGTAGACCTTTGCAGTTTTTGGTCGGGGATCATGTCTTCATAAAAGTGACGCCGATACGTAGGGTGATGCGTTTTGGCGTGAAGGGCAAACTGATTCCCAGGTTTGTTGGCCCCTTTGAGATACTGGAATGAGTGGTAGCTGTGGCATACCGGATTGCACTACCTCTCGCCTTGGCTGAAGTGCATGACGTATTCCATATTTCTCAACTTTGAAAGTATGTGCATGACCCGAGTCATGTGGTTAGCTTCGAACAATTGGAACAGCGCACGGACTTATCATACTCAGAAGAGCCTGTACAGATTTTGGATCGTAAGGAGAAAGTGCTTCACAACCGTACTATGTCCTTGGTTCGCGTGTTGTGGCGAAACTATTCAGTTGAGGAATCAACTTGGGAGATGGAGTCGGAGATGAAGGAGAAGTATCCTTTATTGTTCATTCAGTCAGAGGTAGGGCCTTGTTCTTAAGTTTCGGGATGAAACTTTTTCTTAGTGGTATATTATGTAGTGCCTTAAATCCCAATCCGATCGGGATGCGCACTATATAATTAGGCTTGTGGCTAGTCCGTCTGAGTCATATTTTGGATTTTAGATCTTTGGCATATTCTTGCTATGGACGAAATGTTATGATCCTTTCCAACTCATGGGAAGGCCTCTATTGAAACAAGTCTAATAGTTTTCGTGCTTTGTGCTTGGTTTTCTTGATTGCCGCTTTAGGATTTTAATTTGGTGTTGCTTTCGATTTTCTTGGTTTTCGCTGTTGGCTTTCTTCGTTTGGAGCTTTGATTCTTGGGGAGTTCGGCAGAAGGATAGGCAAATGATTCTAACTCGGTGCTCGTGCTGTTGCATGTCTGCGTAACTGACGTTTGATCGTTGCTAGGCGGGACTCCTTGTTTCGGTATTTTCCCCTTAACCGGTGAGCGGTTCAGACCCTTCTTTCCTACTTTTTCACACCCACATCTCTAATGTTTCAAACGTTCACTCGATGATGCCCGGTTGGACGCCTAGGAAATCCTTAGCCACAATACATGCCAGCCACTAAGAAAGGGACATGGGATTATAGACTAACTTAATTATATGCTTGCACACCTTATAACTTGAGTTTCTTTGTAAAAGAAATTTGGTTGTTGGTTACGGCCTGGTGCCTCGGATAGAGTTTGGATCTACGGGATACCAAAATCAAAACTCGGCTTGAGAAAATATGAACTGTTGTATGAGAATATATTACTGCTTTACTTCTTCTATTTTATTTTAATGCATTATATGATATAAGACACGTACCCAGCCTCTTCCTACATATAGACTAGAACATATGCTACATATAGGTGTCGTGTTGACGGTGTGTTTGTTCTGTGGATCCGCTACTCACCAGATGCGAGATTGCCCCACTGCACCTCCATTGAGGCCGATGCTACGGGTGTCGGGTTAGCAGGTCTGTCTCGTGTTTTTTCTTCCTGTCCTTTTCCATTCCTGTGGTGTGCTTCATTAGTACTAAGATTTTCTTGTGCTGTGGTAGATAGTGTAGTAACCCTGATTGAGACTGTGATAACACGACCAGTAGGACCCTGATCTTGTATGTTGTATAGGTAGAATTTCTTGACTTTGATTGTTGGGGGTTTGACCTAGAGGAGTGTGATTGACCTTAAATTTCGAGGACAAAATTTTCTAAGGAGGATAGGCTTGTCACCACCCCATTTCTAGAGCCGGGTATTTTTTTTTATTTTTAATTTAGTTAATTGTGCATTATTTTTTATTAATTGTATTTATAATTAATTAATGATTGTATTATTTTTATATTGATTGTTTTAGGATTTTGGCTAGCCTGGACCCATGTCAGACCCTAGTGGACCCATGTCCGACCCAGCCCGTACCCTTATGAGAATTATTTTGGGGCTTAGAAATATTTATTTTATTTTTAGAAGGTTAGTGGGAGAGATTTGGAGTTAGTTTGAGTGTTTTTGGACCCCGGAACCCAAAACCGAGTTACGGGAGGGCATTTTGGACCTTTGTACATGTAAACCCCCATTTTTATGTGTGGCCGGCCCCCCTACCTACCCATTCCCGTGCAAAAACCAGCAGTAGCCCCCCTCTTTGTATTCTTCTTCTTCTTCACTTCTTCTTCTTCATTTCTTCTTCTCCACTTCTTCTTCATTCTTCCTTCTTCTCCAAGGTGAGTTCCCTCTTCCATTTTTCTTCTTTCTTCTTCCATTCCTTCTCCTTATGCTAGCCCTAACCTTGATTTTCCCTAACCTAGGTGTGAGGAGCTTAGATCTAGTATGGAAGCTAGAGTTGGTGGCTTGGAGCTTGAGGGAGGTGATTTCTAGGGGTTGTGAGACTTTGGCCTTGGGATTCCAACTCCCAAGAGGTAAAACCTAACTTTCCCCTTGCTAATTATTTTTGTGTAGTGCAATTAGTGTTGTAGAACTCTCCTAGACCCTAAGCCTACCCGTAGGAGGAAGTTGGAACTAGTTTGGGTGAGTTTAGGGACTTAAACACTAGGTTTTGTGTCAATTTTGGGTGAAATCCGAATTTAGCCCAATTTTGGGTGATGCCCTAGGTTAGACAGACCTAGGTAGATGTTGTCGGGTGTCTAGAGGGTGAGTGCGTGTCTCCGTTTGGATACGGTAAGTCGTGTCACGGAGAAACGGGTGTTTCGGACGAAATTGGGGCTTTTCGTCGTCGCCGATTCTAAATGCGTTTGCGTTTTCGCCACGGGCTTAGAATGAATGCGGTAGCATTTTTTCTAGGATCTAGGCATCGTTTAGAGCGCGTGGGTAAATTTTGGGCCGATTCCGAGTTCGTTTGGTGTACGTTTCAGGAGGTTTTCTGAGCCGCGCACCACGTGTTCGTCGAAATGACCGAACGACCATTTCGACTTGGTTTCCTCGTTTCGGGCTTGTGCGCACGTTGGGTTAATATCGGGGAGTGTGTGCTAGAGTTTTTGAGTTATATTTTATATATTTTAGGGTGTTGGTGAGTGTCGGGGTCGTTGGGCGTGAGTGGGGCGTGTTGTTTGTGTGTTGTTGTGTGTTGTGTTGTGTTAGTGTATATGTGTCTATATATATATATATGTATATAATTATATGTATGTGTGTTTATGTATACATATTTGTTTATATATGTGTGTATTTATATCTATGTGCTTGTATGTGTACATGTCTATGTGTATATATATATGTGTATGTGTAAATGTGCTTGTGTGTATATATATATATATATATATATATGGTTGTATATATATATATAGATATATGTATATATATGTGTGTCTGTATGTGGTTGTGTGTGTGTGTGTGTGTGTGAGAGTGAGAGGGGGGTGGACTGAACAGCAGCAGCAGGCAGCATGAACAGCAGCAGCAGCAGCAGCAGCAGCAGCATTCAGCATTTAAAAGCAGCATTCAGCATTTAAAAAGCAGCAGCATTCAGCATTTAAAAAGCAGCCTTCAGCATTTAAAAAGCAGCAGCAGCAGCATTTAAAAAGCAGCAGCAGTAGCAGCAATGAAAAGCAGCAGCAGCAGCAGAATAAGCAGCAGCAGCAGCAGTAAAAAGCAGCAGCAGCAGTAGTAAAAAGCAGCAGCAGCAGCAGCAATGAAAAGCAGTAGCAACAGCAGTTTTAAGCAGCAGCAGCAGGGTAAGCAGCAGCAACAGCTAGCAGCGAGCGAGGGAGAGAGTGATATGTATAGATATATATATCTATAGTTAGATAGATAGATAAGTTAGATAAATAAATAGATAGATAGATAGATAGATACATAGATACATAGGTAAGTAGATAGCTAGATATAAATAGATAGATAGATTTATGAATAGATAGATATCTAGATACTATATAAATATTAGATGGATAGGTAAATAGTTTGATACATAGATAGATAATAGATGGATAGTTAGATAGATAGATAGGTAGTTGATATCTAGATATAAATAGATAGGTATCTAGTTAGATAGATATTAGATAGGTAGATACTAGATAATAGATAGTTATATATATAGATACTTAGATAGATAGCTAGATAACTACATAGTTATTTAGGTAGATAGACAGTTAGATATCTAGATAGATATATTTATATATTTGAGAGTAAGGTAAGGTAAGGTAAGGTAAGGTATATAGATATAAGGTATGTGTATATGTGTATTATGTCTATGTGTGAATATAGATACATATAGCTATGTCGATACTTATATGTGTTAGATATATGTATAATAGCCTATACATATAGTTATATAAAGGTATAGAGACTAGATATAGATATATATGTATTGAGAATGGGTATAAGGTAAGGTATATGTGTGTTGTGAGATATATATATAGATATATAGGTATATGCCTATATGTATTAGATATCTATATTTTAGCCTAGATTATAGCTAGATATATATGTTTATGCATAGTTAGTTAGCTAGAGGGGTAGTCGGGTTGAGTTTAAAGCGGTATCTCAATACCTTGAGATACCGAGGTATTTCAATACCTTAAGATAACCAAGGTATTGGGTTTCGAACGGAGTTTTTGAGCAATAGCCTAGGGATAGTATTAGAGTAATTTCTATATGTATATGTGTATATATTTACGCGTGCTAGCATAGGTTTTAGAGGGTATAGGCGGGGTATATAGCCTAGGTTGAGGTATCGGATACCGAGGGTATCCCGGTATCTCAAGGAGGCGAGTTTGTGAGTTTTCTGGCTTAATGAGCTAGGTTTGACCTAGAAATTCAGGAGCACCCTAGTTTGACCCAGACTTGACCATAGTTGACTCGGTTGACCGCCAAGTCAACTTTTGACCTAGTTTTGACCTAGAGTTGACTTTTTGGACCCAGAGTTTTTTGACCCAGATTTCACCGGTTTGACTCGTTTGACCTAGAACGACCCTAGAAGCCTATTTTTAGTTATTTTATATCTGTTTAACTCATTAGAACCATGTTTAACCTTGCTTTTCGTATTAGGTCCTTGCGACACCAGTTCGGATCGCTAGTTGCTCAGGACGTCAGGCGAGTACATTCTCTGATAGTTTTCATTATCTGATAATTATTATGATTCAGCTTCTAGTATAGTATCATCTGATTATTCTGGCACAACACGGAATACTGACTGGTATTTCTGGGTTTATTTACTTGCGACACGTACATTTTATGTTTCTGGCCTCTATTCTGGAATCACTACTGGCATCACCTACAGGCATCACCTACAGGCATCATTCATGTTCAGGCTGGACTCATCTTGATTTGCGTGTCGGGTCTTGGATCCACTTGTATTAGTTGGGGCAGAAAAATACTCGAGTAGACATGTAAACATTCCCATCTGGAATCATCAGGCATTACTCCCTCTGTCTAATCTGGAATGATAGCAGCCGCGCACCCAGTGCGCGGTGAGCCGTACTTACCCCTAGCCGTTTATATGTCGAAACAAGTATTTCAAAGACACCGAGTTCATTCTTTATAGTCTGGACTCTCATGCATTTCTTGACTTGTCTCACTTACATGTTTCTGGACTTGACTCACTACATGTTTTTTATGCTGGACTCACTACACGTTCATGTGCACGGACTTGATCTTAGCTTAGATTTCCTGTATCTTGTAGTTATTACTATCTTGCTCTGATATCCATGCATCTTTACCTTTATGCACCAGTGACTTATATATTTTTTATTTCATACTTGCTTCACTCTTCTTGCTACTTGCTATAACTGTTTTATAGTTTTTATCATTTAAATGGAACTGCTGTTAGAGATGTACTTGCTCCAGTCCTGACTGGACATATTTTTTAGAGTATCCGGAGGATTGGTGTCCGACGTTTTATGGATCTGAGCCTGTCGATGGTGCAGACAGGGACCCTCTAGTTTAGGGGTGATTTCCGGGTTGGTAGCCGGGATCACTGAGACCTTGTTATTGTTTTTTTAGCTTTAGCACCGGATTTGTCTCCGGTTTTGGATTGAGACCTTGTATTGTATATTATTTTGGATGATGTATTATTATTATTGATGTTGTGGTTGTTGGAGTAGTTGTTGTTGGTTAGACTTTATAGTTGTTAGATCTCTGTGTTATCTTATCGTGCTTAGATTCGTGATTGAGTATATTGTGGTTATCTTTGTGATATTTGCTCCTCCGTTTGGAGTTGAGATCTTGACAGGTTTATATATTGTTTGTGTGGTTGCCCTCCTTTTGGAGAGGTCATGGCCGATTTTTGTGTGAGATTATTATTTAGTTAGTTGACCTAGACAGCGTTCTACCGCCGATGCTGCGGCGTAGGCTGGACGTACCCACGACTCATGCCCGATTTTTCGGGTGTGAGTCGTGACACAAGTTACCTCGTTTGGCGAAACGTATCACGTATCGCGAGATTTTAGGTATTTTAAAAATAAGTTTTTGGTCGTTTTGGAACAAGAATAATTTAACTATTAAAGCAAACTAATAAAAACTAAAAGAATTGTAAAAATCATATTGTGAAGAAGTCTTTTCAATTATATTTTGAAAATATTAAACGGGTTGGTGGCAAATTGGGCATGAACATGGGTACTTGGATTGAAATTCTGAACTGTTTTCAAACAGTTTTTCGATCAACTTTCGGTCGATTTTTTTATCAAACTGGGGTGCCTAAATTTATTCCACTTGAAGGAAATCCTAGAGGGTTAGGTTGTGAACATACCAGCAAATACGGGATGAGAATCGGACGAGCGAAAAGGGCGGAGGCTGCGTACGAAGGGAGGCCGCAAGGCTATTGCTGCTGCTGCTACCGCTGCTGCTGCGGCGGCGCTCCGGCGCTGTTGCAGTACGACGGTCCGCGACTGTCGGCAGTGCTCCAGCGAAGGTGGGCGACGATCGCCGTGGGTGATGGTGGAGATGGGATTAGGGTTAGGATTTTATTGTACATATAGACTATATATGTATATATAACGTGGTGGTGGGGGGGGGGGGGGAAACTCCTGTACGAGGGTTGGGGGGGTTCTTAGGTTTTGGGTTTGGGTAGGGTTTAGGTTAATGGGTTTAGAGTTTAGTAATTTGGTTTATTTCTTTTAACTAATTAATTAATTTATTTATTTATTTATATATATATATATATATATATATATATGGCCACTAAAAATAGTTTTGGATCTCAATAAATTCCAGAAAAATTATATAATACACTAATAATATTTGTACACCCAAAAATATATTTTTGCACAATATTAATAATTAATTAATTACCCATAATTATAAATCCATGAATATTATATATTATAATTAGCTAAAAATAAATAAAAAATTCTCCCTTAATCACAATAATTTCAGAATACCAATATTAATAAATTCTAAAAAAATCAGGGTGCTTACAAGATCATCTATCCTCGGCAGCGGGTATTTGTTCTTGATAGTGAGGTTGTTCAGAGCTCTATAATCGATGCACATGCGTACCGATCCATCCTTCTTCGGTACGAACAATACCGGAGCTTCCCATGGTGATGAACTGGATTTGATGAAGCCCATGTCCTACAACTCCTCAACTTGCTTCTTCAGTTCTGCCAGCTCACTATTGTTGACTCTATAGACGTGTTGTGAAATAGGCTCCGCTCCTGGCACCAAGTCTATAGAGAACTCGACATCTCTGTCTGTCGGCAAACCTGGCAACTCCTCTGGAAAAACATCCAGGAACTCTGCTATCAAAGGATATGGCAAATCCTTTTCCTCTATCCTGGCTCCCCAAAAAATGCCCCTGCTCTGCTCCGCTGCTCCTCTGGCGACCTTGAACTCTGGCTCTCCTGGTGGTCAAAATATCACTCTGCCTTCACGATAATCTATAGTAGCATGGTGCCTAATCAACCAGTCCATTCTGAGTACAATATTGTATCCCGGAAGTGTCTTGGCGAGTAAGTACACGCTCAACTCTTGGCCTCCCAATGATACTCTCTGGTCCTTGCAATAATCACTAACTAGGATAATGCCTCCGCCAGTCGTGATCTTGTAAGTCCTATCTAAAGGTTCTGCCTCTAAACGATGCTAAAGAGCATATGATACAGACACAAAACTATGGAATGAGCTATAATCGAATAATACAAGTGCTGGAATAGAATCGATAAGAACTGAACTTGAAATCACGCCTCCTGCTGGCTCGGCCTCCTCGATCGTCAAAGCATATGCTCGTCCCTGGGGTGCACCTCTCTGCTGCTGCTGGTGTTGAAAAAACCTCTGCTGCTGTGGCCAAAGTGGAGGTCCCCTCTGCTGGCCTCCTGGTACAGTAGGTACCCTGGCAGGTCCCCTCTGAGCGGCTGCTCCACCCTAACCTGGATGAGTCTGAATAGATAGGCAGTCCCGCAACTGATGTGTTAGCGATACATAAGACAAACACGTACCCAGCCTCTTCCTACATATATCCCTCATGTGTCCTGCCTTACCGCAGTACACACACTAGATAGCGGGCTGGGTCTGCCTCGGAGGCTGCTGCTGACTTGATCTCTCTTGTCTACATATAGCCTCTTCATACATAAGACAAACACATACAAGTAAACTTCCCTACATGGGATTATAGCCTCGCAGTACACGTACCCAGCCTCTTCCTACATATAGCCTCTTCATACATAAGACAAACACGTACCGCAGTACACACACATCCAGAAGTGCGAGACTTGATCTCTCTTGTCAGCCCCTTCTTGAACTTCCAGGCTCGGTCTCCTTGGTCCCGAATCATCAATGGCGCGAAATGACTCAAACGACAGAACTCCGCGGCGTACTCGTCGACCGATATGTTCCCTTGGACCAATTCATGGAAATGAATCTCCAAGGCTCCCAGGGCTACATCAGGGAAGAACTTCTTGAAAAGTTTATTGAAAGCCTCCCAAGTAAGTCTTCCAACAGTAAGTCTCGGCTTCATACGATACCTTGTCAGCGCGATGTCGAACATCTGACTGCCGGCGGCCTCGATCTGCAGGCTCTCTGAAATCTGTGCCAAGCGCAAGTTTCTCTCTATATCCTCTATCCAGTCGTTGGCGTAGAGTATCCCCTCGATGCTCTTGAACTCCCGAGGCATCATCCTCTTGAGGTCCACTATAGTACCTGGCCTCTGGTGTTGCTGGCCAGGGTGCTACTGCTGCTGTGCAACTCTCTCCACAGCCTGGAGAGCTACCTGATGAGCATTCTCCATGCTCTCTCTCATCAGCTTTGTCTGTGCCTGGTGTGTCTCTGCCTGCACCCTCTCAGCCTCAGCCTGGACTCGCTGAGCCTCCGCTGACGTCCTTTGAGAATCTATCATGTCCTGGATCAGAGCGAACATTTGTGCCCCGTCAACGGGCATACCTCCGAGAAACAGAGTCAGTGGTGGTGGAAAGTGCTTCGTCACAGCCGGGACAACCCTCTAGACAGGTAGGGGAGGAGGACCCCTAAAAATTACAGATACTCCCATATGAACAGGAGAGGTAGGAGGAACTCCAGCTGTCTGTCCGTCAGGTCGAGAGGTGACAGACTTCTCTGAAGCTGCGGGTCACAACCTTAATGACTTAGTCTTCGACGACATCCTGAAGACAGACCAAAAAGAATCAATTAAGGCAACATATACGATATCGTCAAGGAAGGACAATAAAATTTTAAAGGAAGCAATTATTCAAAAATAATATTATAAAGATCAGAAATTTTCTAGTTGTGATTGGGAAAACTCTCAGCCTAAATCCTATTTACTAAAGCAAGCTCGTACAATACTCTAAGTGAGAACTACTACGACATCGCTCTAATTGCGAATCTAGACCTGCATGGGCCACCACTAAAATGTGTTATGACCTGCACCCAGAATTTGGGCATGAGCCGTGGGTACATCCAGCCTATTCCGCAGCATTGGCGGTAGAATACTTTCTAGGTCTTAATACTACTAAACATAACTCACAAGATAACATGTCAATGATCTCAACTCCATAAGGAGGACAATGAATAATGCATTGATCAATAATTCATAATATACTCAATAACAATAACTATAGGAAGATAACGACACGATAAGATATAAAAAGATAAGAAAGTACCGACTTAAGTCAAGCACAACAACCCCAAAAACAATAAACTAGAGTCTAGCTGTCCCAACATAAATAGTCTTAATAATAATACAACCCAAGTCTCAAGTTTAGAACAAATAAATACATAGATAACTAGACCAAGGAGCTGTCTAAACGACTGCGGGTGGTGTCTAAGGAGAGTAACTCCTCTAGAATCTCCGGTATGTAGTCTCCCTCTACTCCTGGGCTATAGTGAGTAGGACAGAAGTCCTCAAGATCCTCTGAAATTTTTTATCCAGTCAGGATTGGAGCAAAGCACAAGCACTAAACAACAGTTTCAACTATATTGACAAAAACTATAAGACAGTGTAAGAAAATATATGATAAAAAAATACTGGAAATAAGAAATACTGGAGAAATATGTAATCAACAATAGTACAAACTAGTAATGAACATATATATGAGAAAGCCAGAAATGAGTGAACTGGAATAAAGAAAATAGAATCTCTCGCTAAGTGTTGTGAAATATCAGTTTACTATATGATCGATTTGGGACTAGATTAGGCTTGTTATATATGAATGGCTATGATACATGTGGGGTCAGGCTAACCATCTGGTTAGCTATAATGCGAGCAATAGTCAGGCTAATCATATATAAAAGGCTATGAGGCATGTAAATGGTCAGGCTACACCCTACGTGATATGTGGGGTGAGCTATGATGCATGTAAAGTAGGGTATGATCATATAATCTTGCTAATATTTCCCAGTCCCCAGCTAGCACGATGGATTCCAATCCTGACTCCTCATAATAGTTATCTATGATACTAGCCCATGCATTCACAGTGTCAAAATCAAGCATACTCTACAACTAGAATCATAGTAATAATCAACATAATAAAAACTGTCAAAGAATGTACTCGCCTGTGGTCCTTAGCAACGTGTGAGGATCGATGCCCAAGCTAGTGTCACACAGACCTATATATGGTGTGTCGCATCAATACAAGGTTTAGAAATAAAAATAAGTTTAATTGATGCAATTTTAGGTCACAAGGCCTTTTCTAAGTCAAACCGACAAATTCTAGGTCGTAAGAGTCTAACACTAGGATACTAGGTCGATACACTATGAAACTAAGCTATACTAATTAATCTAGGATACTATAAGTCACAAAAAATGCTATATCCTAAGATATGCAAGTTTTAAGTATGAAAATAGTAGTTTATATATATTAACAAGTCAAAACACTATATTATCTATAACAATTTAAATGGAAATATGATACCTTGGCCTTGCACCAGTGCGTATCACACATATCTCGATACCCAAACCCAATACCTTGGGTATTGACCCAATACCTTTATATACCAACGTAATTCAATCCTTATCAAATATAGCTAATACATATATACAATTACTTATATATTAATCTCTATACTTAACTAAACTAACATATAGTTAATATAGCTAACTGTTAGCATATACCTATTAGTACATGGATACTATTAGCTATTACTCAAACCCACTAACATAGTATATATATATATATATATATATATATATATATATATATATATATATATATATATATATTAGTATCCATATCTAACTATCTATATACTAAACAAGTAACCAATAAACCATTACCTTAACTAACACTAGTACTTATAAACTTAGGAAGCAACATAAAGAATATATGATACCCACATAATAACCAAACTGACACCAAGTATCCAATATCTGAAACTAAAATAGGCAAGACAAAATCAGCAAATAGATGCAATTTAACTACTGGTATTCACATAAACCAAGCTGACACCAAGTATCACATAGTGTCAAAACTGAAACTGAATATGCAGATAGGCAACATAAAACCAACTAACACCAAGTCGAGGGATACCTACTGAAGTATCAGCCACCTATTGCTGTTTGTGGTGGAAAACGAAAGAACAAAGTATATATAATACGAGGTTTTACACGAAACCCGCCTTCTTTAGTTTACAAACAAACTTGTATAATTTGATCATATACGAGGATGTGGGAGTACAATTTATTTAATCTGGGTAAATTTTGCTATAGGTGTCTGATCTGCTATCGATCACTTTAGCCCTTCGACCACACGATGTTGAAGAAGTGCCATAGAAGACAGGAAGCAGCTTCGAAGGTTGCAAAAGAGGGTGGATACACGATGCCAAAGTCGTCGATCCCTACTCTTTGCCTGAGCTCCGGATTCTCTCTCTCTCTCTCTCTCTCTATCTCTTGACCTCATGTTCGATCTTTCTTGGAAGTTCGACATTGGATCTGATATTGGTTTTCTTGACCAATTTTCGACTCTAATTTCTTCGACCCTCCAATTTGTCGACCTTGTTCCTCATTGATAGAGGTCTCTATTTATAGAGTTTTGGTGACAGTGACCACTCCGTCGGTATAGAAATCGAGGAGTAAAAAGTACAGCACCCTTTTACACGACGGTTTAAAATAACCAATGCCTGCGTATAGATGACCTTTTGAGTGAGCATATGACGCGTATCCAATTAAGGGGACAAAATACGTATATCTGCTGCGAAGATCACGACATAGAATCCATGTAGGTAGTTATCCCTTGTATAGAAGAGGTTGGTGTAGAAGCCAATAACTGTCACTATGGCGTAGAAGCCAAGTAGGCATAGAAGCCAAAAATAGGCGTAGAAGCCGAGTGATCATAGAGGCCGAGTGGGCGTAGAGGCCGAGTGAGCACAGGAGCTGAATGGGCGTAGAAGCCGCTGCGTACCGTGCCAGAGTGCTGATGTGGGCGTCTTAGCCGGAATTACGGCTTTTGAAGATATAATCAAATCTCTTGCATTAAATGCTGAGATTTGCCCCCATCCTGTGCATTAAATGCGGATGCGGGTTTTTGAAGGTCTGCAGCCCTTCTGTGCATCAGTCGCAGAGACGTGCCTTGAGAAACTGTCACCGCTCTGCTCATCAGTCGTAGAGACGTGCCTTAAGCCCCGTACGAAGTGCAGCTTTTGATGTGGCAAGCGGTTTGTCTACCGCGGAGCGTAAACACCTCATGTCTGCCTGTGTAAAATAAGGCAGCGTATCCCTTTGTGGACGTAAAAGCAGTTTACGCAAAGGAGATGGCGGTAAATGACAGCCTGGGTTACAGTGCTGTGCCATCATTATAGCCGTCGTCTGGGTAGCCGAGCAGTATCTATTTGTCAGAAGTCCAGACGTCAGGTTCATTGCAGGATCTGACAGGTTTATTGCAGGATCTGACAGGTTCACTTCGGAGAATATGAAGCATCTCTCGTACACTTCAAAGAGGATGGGTTTTACGCCCAGGAGGCGGCGAAGAACCCTGCTTACGCTGAAGCATCCTGGACGTACTGCCTTACGCGGATGGTCCTTTGAGCTTATATTTCACGCTATGTTTAGCAAAAAAAGCTTTGTTGCACGTTTGATGGCTCTGAAGGCCTCTGTCTACGCTGCTCTGCATCAATATGCTGCGTATAGCCATCCGGCATATTTTTTATGCTTCTACAAGGCCCCCTTCAAAGCTTTCAAATTCCTCAGAATTTGGAACGCTTTGAATGAAGCATGAACCGCTCCTCGTAACTCGAAACGTTTCTGAATGGAGCGTTAAAACGGTCGATGCTGACTTTATGGCGGATTTATTGGGGACCGGTGTGATCTCTTTCGCCTATAAAAAGGCTAGGGGGTTAACCCGTTCTCCCCACATTCCCATCACCACGCAGAGATGATCGCCGGAGTTCGTCGGGTCGACCTGTGGAAGAAGGAGATCATGTTCTTCTAGCGTATAAGGAGCTGAAAAGACGGCATCTTCGAGCAAGTGTCCACTGCAACGATGGATCATAGAAAGATATCTTAGCCTCCCTTGCTCGGGATAATCAGCAACTTTATATGGAGGTTCTCCGGAAGAGAGGAAGGGTCGCATTTGACCACACTGCTTGCAAGTGGCGCCTTCTCCCGTTACCGGTGGACGAGGGCAGGCAAAACTGGCTGCTGTCCAGGATTGAGTTGGATGGAATATATCAACTCAATCGATCACGGCGCACGGAGCATGAGATCTGCATAATTTATACAAGCTCCAACTCTGTATTCTCCCGCCGTTGATCATTGCCATGTCAGTCAGTCCGCTGGAACTGACTGACTGCTGGAGAAGATGAATGAAGAATTGAAGCCCATTGAGAACCTGTTAGAAAAGCTTCTGGGCGATCTTCAGACGACGATGGGGAAATCCTTTGTAGACGGAGTTTTCCTCATATGCAATGTAGAAAAATCCTTGTAGACCAGATTTTCCTCATATATAATCGAGATTTTCTTTTAATAAAGTCGTCTTCTTCTCCATGTGATCGTTTTGCCATACGTTGCTGTAAAGTCTGAATATGTGTAGCTTCGACACGTCTGATTCTTTACGCCGACTCTATTTAGAAAGAGTGCTAGGTCCTGTCCTTTTGCGTATAGCGAATAGTCCATAGAACGCTGTTGAGCATTTTAAACATTTAGAACTGTCCTGCTGCTAGGACTGAGGGATGGCGTAGAGCTCTGAACTGTTGTTTTTACTTCTGATGAACAGAATTTTTGTTCAGACTTCGTCTTCAAGAATGATTTCTCGAAAATCCCTTGGAACATGGTCGAGAAATGGCTGTCAAACTGAGTTGCCATCTTGATAGACGAGATATTCAGACTGGAGTCTGGATGAACCTCGAATCAACCCATGAAGAAGAGTAATTTTTTAATGTAGAACTCTGTATGCTTCGGGTACTTGGGATATCTTGAGGTCAAGAACGAGTATCTTCTGTGTGAAATCTTTGCAATTGACCGCTTTGAGGACCGTTCAGACGTACACGGAATCTGGCCGGCGTATCTTTCAGATGTGCGAGAAGTCGTGGAGCGTGAAATCATTAGTCTGTAGCCTCTGAGCATAAACTAAACACCATCGAGCGTAAAATCATAGACTTATGGTTCCTGAGTGTGAAGTCATAGGTTTGTAGCCTCTCGAGCATAAAAGCTACTGAGCACAAAGGCATCTGGGCAAAAAAACTCGACTTGTAGCCGTCGAACGTAAAGCCGTAGATTCGTAGCTGTCGAGCGTAGAAAGCTCCTTAGCGTAGAACTGTAGATTTGTAGCTTTTGAAAAGAAAATTTCTTCGAGCGTGAAGTTGCGGATCTGTTGCTTCTGAGCGTAAACTAAGCACCACCGAGCGTGAGATCATCGATTTGGTATCTGCTGAGCGTAAAGTCGTAGATTTGTAGCCTCTCGAGCATAAAAGCTACCGAGCACAAAGGCATCCGGGCGTAAAACTATAGACTTATAGCTTACGAGCGTAAAAACCGTAGATCTGTTGCTGTCGAGCGTAGAAAGCTCTTTAGCGTAGGAACTGCTGACCTGCTTTGCGCGAAAAACTTTTCGAATTCGCTGACTGTCCGCCATCTCTGAATAATAGGCTGACGTAGGACCCAATCATAACCAAATATTAATTGTAAGATTTGGTTTGGGGTTTCGAGGAGTCCGTCCGAGGATTCGAGGAGTCGACCCGAACTCTATATATATCCCAAGCTTTTTGAGAGAAAAACTTTTCATCCGTCTTCTGCGAAAGAGAGCCTTCGACTGTTTGAGTTTTTCCTCTCGTTTTTTCTCCGAGCATTCCGAGTTTTCAGAAATGGCACCGAAGCAAATCCCCTCCGCTAAGGGAAAGAGTATAGGTTCTTCTTCTCGTTCTTCTGCCCCAGCGAGAGAGTCTTCGGTCGGGCAAGGTGAACGTTCTTCTGAGCGAAGTATCTCGCCGACGAGTAGCGCACCCGGCCTTAGAGGTAGAGCCTTTGGGATGACAAAAAATGACGAAAATCCTTCGCACACGTTGAACGTGACCGCGCTAGGTCGTCTTCTGTGATGATAGCCTCTTTGAGGAAGATGACGCACGGAGACGTTTTCATCTTTTACGCCCACATTTCTAATGTGCCAGCGTAAAAACTCCATATTTTCGCTGTTTTGAGCGTAAAAGCTCTGACTGCCGAAAACTTAGTGTATACTATAAAATTTTAGTTTTATGCTTGTGGATGGGACCTCCAGCGTAATAACTAGAATTTTGGCAGTCTGGCGTAAAGCACGGACTGTATACCGCCAATTACGCTTCTGGATGTGACTTCCGGCATAAAATGACCAATTTTGTACAGTCTTGGCGTAAAGCACAGACTGTCGTTTCTTGGTCTTTATGTTGCATGATTTGTAATGACGTGTTTTCCTTGCACTTTTGTAGTTAACTTGCATGAGTCTCCACTAGCCTAGGTGATGGGTTCCGCTGCCGGGATGCTGCACTCAAACTATCTGGACGATCTGTCCCACGTGACATTTCCTATCTCCGGACTCCAATATCCTGAAGGAAGGGAGATCTTGATATCGGCTCAGGGCGAGCTGACGTTGCTGAACATGATTAACGGTGAGCCCCTGACGTACATAGACGGGGACCAGTACATCAAGTCGGCTTTTCTCTTTGGGGACATGATTGACAAACGGTCCCAAACGAAGCCCAAGAGAGAACCCTGAGTTTTCCCCGCCGAGAGTGTGGTCTTGTATCTGCCAACGATGTCGAGAGATTATCCCATCTCGGCTTTCTCCCATGCGACACATCCCAGGAGGATGTCGTGGACGCTGACTCCCGATCTTCACGGCAAGCCGGGGAAGATCTATCATTTGAAAGGAGCTGACCATGGGTCGTTTGTCAGCCGCCCTTCCGACGTTGTGACGGTGTTCAGGGGACTGTGCCCGGGCAGCGTCCCGAGTGAAGACAGTTCTGTGATCCAGCCGGTCCAATTGCCGACTTTCTGCAACGACTTTATGGGGCGACGGGGTATATACCCCAAGGAGAATCCTCGGTGCAATGGGTGGATCACTCCAACAAACCTCCGATGGGATTGCCTAGTTGACTGGGCCTTGAAGCATTTTTGGAGAGAGCTGGAGGACATTGGACTGTATGCTGCTGTGAGTGCGACGAGTGTCGGGTTGCCTCCCAACCCTAACCTGTTTCTGGCACTGATGGAGCGATATATTTCGTTCACCAGGACCTTCGCCACTCCACTGGAGGAGTTGGGGTTGGCCCTCCATGAGATGGCAGTGATCTCGAGACTGCCGATGGGGGATACCCTATATGAAGAGTATGTTCCCACCAACCGGGAGTTGGAGGACTCGGACCCTCGGGTTGTGGAGGTATATCAGGAGCTGATGTGCCACTACTTCACATGCACCACTTTTTATGATGAGCCTCCTGATTTGGCTCACACCACTAAGTGGATGTCCTACCTCTTCTTCCACCGGGCCAGGGCCGCCAAGTCGGAGAAAGTTTCGGGGGGCAAGAATGAGCCCGTGAATTGTTTGGGCATGCTCAGTGCCCAGGTCGTCGAGAATCTTATGGAGAATGCTAAAGCTCCAGATCAGATTCTCAATGACGGGGTAGGAAAGTATCCTGAAGGCACTAAGGCCTACAGTTACTTGAGGCGCTACCGCAGGCCTCTGTCTAAGGAAGCCCGGCTGGCTGGCTTTCTCTCCATATGGCTGCGTCGAGTCATGGTGCCCAGCATCGCATCCGCGGACCGCATTCACCAGAACATCCTATGGCCTGCCGTGCGTCTGGTGTTCGGGGCAAGACTGGGCTTGCTCCCTGCCATGGTGTACCGTATACAGGCTGGCCTGAGAGCCATGACTGATGGACTGCTCGTCGATGAAGCTCGGCGTGATAGCTTTCCTAGGGTAGAATTACCATACCTGTACTTGATGGGATGGTTAATTCTTCACAACCCCCGGGTGATGTCTACCGGCCCTGGTAGTAGCTCGGGGGGTAGTTTCTTGCTGAACTACAAGGACTCTCCCTGGAACGTGAACACAGTTTTAGACTGTCGGCTGGTGCTGAGCCTTAGTCACGGCTGGAAGCTCCTCTGCACTGTTCCCTCTGTATATCGCAATCAGTCGGGGATTAGGCTTGAGGACTTAGGTAGAGAGAAGACCAATCTTTCTCCGGAAGCTTTTAATTGGTTGGTCTGCATCAGACCCTCCCATTTGCTGTACAGAAGCGAAGATCATTGCTTCTTCGAGCCCTACTTGCCCAGTCGGTTCACCAGGCAGTTTGGGTACGATCAGTTGCACGTGGGCAATGTCGTCACCAGCTTCAGGTCTAGGGGCAGACTCATTGATGGAGCCAGAGGATGGCGGTATTTTATCATGGGTTGCACGGGAGCAATCTTTATCGTGCCGGTCGTCACACTCTCCACGGTGCTGCGCATCCTCCATTCGTATGCCCAGTTCTACGTGGCGATCAACACCTTCTATCACAATTTTGACATGCGTGGAAGCTTTAGGGTACCTTCTCCCAAGCCTGGGGGAAGAGTCGAAGTCCCCTCGGTTTCATTTAACGAGGGTGAGGGGTCCGTTACTCCGGATGAGCCTCTGGTGTCGGTGCCGAGGTATGAAGTGCCTCCGCCTGCCGGGGCTTTGGCAGTCTTTGGGAAGCAAAGGGATCCTGCTTCGAAGCAGACTTCCCCTCGCAAGAGGAAGAAGAAGATGGTTAATCGTTCTTTCTGGATTCCTGGTATTGAGGCTCCTAGAGAGGATCATGCTGTCTCCCCTGTTGGGGATGTCTCTTTGATTGGAGGTTCCCCGTCTTTCGGAGAGGGACCCTCAGTTTTGGCTGGCGGTACCGGAGAACTCCTGCTTGAGGATGTCGTTGCTGCCACTGCTTCCGGTAGTGGAATGAAATCGCCTGTGTGGTCGAGGCAAATGGGAGAATCTTTTCCTAGACCAGCAACGGATGAAACTCCTGCCGTGTCCGTGAGCATGCCTAGCGAGATTCCAGCTGACGAACCTCGACCGCATCTTGGTGAAGGCTCGGTAGAGCACCTGGCGGTATCGGTGGGCCCACCCCCTTCTCCAGGTATGACAGTTCGCATTGCGTCATTAAGGCATGATTTAGCTACATCGGCTGCAGATGCGACATATATACCGTTGGCTACGGATAAATGTCATCTTTATGTCTCCTCTTAGAAATATTACCATCATATTGATATCAACTTTCTTGTCCTCTTCTCAGGGGACGGCGTCCACGGAGAGTATAGCGTTGAAGCGCCTTCTGGCTCTGCTCGGGCTCCTGGCGATGATACGGAGGTGCCCGACTTCGAGGAGGAAATATCTTCGGGGGCCAGCTCGCCCGGAGTGGTTTCGTCATCTCAAGAGGAGGACGAACCTGTTATCGTGACCTCGCCTCTAGCGAGTATGCCGATGACTTCGATCGTCGTTGTCGCACCTCCTTCGGTCGCACCACCCGTCGAGGCGGTGGCTGTGGCCACCTCGTCTGCAATCATTCCTGGAGGGAGACTCGCCAATATCGCGGCCACTCCTGGCGTCCAATCAGATCTAGTTGCGCTGACCGAGCAGTATACCAGCCTCTTTTACACCAGTTTGAAAATGCTAATATCAATGGTATTGGCGAAGAATCTAGACTTCGAGCGTCTGAAGAAGGCTTCTCAGTTTTCGATCGGGGCGGTCAGGGAGTTCGGCGATTCTGGGGTAGCTGACGCCCTGGAGGTGATGGTTAATGGTTTGGAGCAACCTATTAACGAATACTTGCAGCTGGCTCGGGGCAGCCTTGAAGCTGAGGTCTAGGCCAGATACGACCTCATGACTGTGCGGCTTACTAGACAGCTGGAAAGCCTAGATAACTCCATCAAAGCACATAAGCTGGAGATGGATGAAAGAAAAGTTGTCGTGGAGGAGGCTCTTGCTCTTCAGACGAAGTGCCAATCCGAGCATGAAGGGAACGTAGCGAGGGCCCGCAAGTTGAAGGAAAAACTCACTATGGTAGAGGAGTGGGCTTCTCAGTCGTTGGCAGGTCTAGATGTAGTGAGTGGTCGACTGAGCATAGCACGACGGGATCTGGAGCGTACAGAAGCTGCCCATGCTGGCTCTCTTCGGGCAAGGGCCGAACTGTCCTTAATGAACAATCCCGAGGCACGGTTGGAGCGGGCCTGCGCTGATGCCTTGGTTTCCAGGAATGAGAGGATAGCTGCACTGGTGCAGCTGATTCGCGATCTGACCGCTCCCCCACAATGATGTACCATTTCTTCTTTTTGCTTCCCGGATGTAATTCTGCTCTCTTTTGGAAATAAATAAAGCGAATCTTTTCTGACTTTATGGGCCCATCATTTCGAAATGTAAATGACAGGTTTGGGCGAGAGTGATATCAGAGGTAGTATGGACGTGATAGACTCTCGATAAACCTTTAGCAGGACATATCTATTCATAGGTCATACGGACATGATAGAATATGCTTTGGTAAGATATATCTATTCATAGGTCATACAGACATGATAGAATATTACCCAACTAGTTTTGTTTTGGAAGTAGTTTTGTCAGAATTGAGTTTCTCGTTATATTCCACTTGAGCAGAGGAGATTAAGCATAGTACCTTTTCAGGAATTTACCGTTGATAGGAGCCATCAACAGGTCTCCATTAGGCCGGGCTATCCTGTAGGCGCTGTTTGAGAACGTTGTCTCGATCACATAAGGGCCTTCCCACTTGGGCTGGAATTTGCCTTTACTCCTGTGAGTAAGAATCATCGGCCATCTTACGGCTAAAACTAGCTCGCCGACTTTGAACACTCTTTCCTTTACTTTATGATTGAAAGTTCTGGAAATGCGTGCTTGGTAGAGCGCGATGCGCTGTTGAGCTTGGAGGCGTTTTTCGTCTAACCCTTCTAGCTCTTGAAGCCTTAACAGGTCATTCTTTTCTTGAGTCAGCTCATTAGTCACGGCTATCCTGAGTGACGGGATCTGGATTTCAATGGGGAGAACTGCTTCGCTACCGTAGACCAGTAAAAATAGGGTACAACCTGTCGGTGTTCGTACCGTTGTGCGGTATGCCCAGAGACATTCGCCCAGCTTCTCATTCCAATCTCTCTTGTTTGAAGAGACGAACTTCTTCAAGAGTTTGATAATGGTTTTGTTGAAAGCTTCCGCCAAACCATTAGCAGCTGGATAGTATGCCGTAGAGGCAATATTGTGTATCCGATTTTTATCGCAAAATCGATGAAACGCTTGGCTGATGAACTGAGGCCCATTGTCATGGATTATCCTTCGGGGAATCCCAAAGCGATAAATGACGTGATGCTTGATGAAGCTGATCACATTAGACGCCTTTACCTCAGCAAGAGGGATCGCCTCTGCCCATTTGGAGAAGTAATCCGTGATGGCCAGTATGAACCGGTGACCTCTGGAAGAAGACGGGTGAATAGGACCAATGATATCCATACCCCATGCTTCGAAAGGCCAATATGCAACCGTAGGATATAGATATTCAGACGGTTGATGTATGAAGTCTACATGAACCTGACAGGCTCTGCATTGTCTTGCATAATTGATCGCGTCTGCGATCATAGTGGGCCAGTAATAGCCCATTCTCCTGATACGAACCTGTAGCTTAGGACCGGGCTGATGTGCTCCGCATACGCCATCGTAAGCTTCCCGGATAATCTGCTGTGCTTCGTTGTCAGAGAGACATCTCAATAGCAGTCCGTCGAAGGTCCGGCGATATAGGCATTGTGAAGATGCCTCGAAGTAGAAGCGTAATGATCATCTTTTGACGGATACTACTTCTTTGGGGTCCTCCGGCAAGATTTCGTATGCGACGAAATCTATGAAGGGACTTCTCCAGTCTCTTCTAGGAGGATCTGTGTTCACAGCGTAGCTGCATTCTAGGTGAAAGTTGTTCTTCACACAGAATAAATCTCTGTTAAGAAGGATTACCGCCTGCCTTCTTATAGGAGTGGCTAAATCCGCAGCTAGACTGGCTAGGGCATCAGCTTCCAAATTCTGAGATTGAGGTACATGCTCTAGGAAGAACCCTTTGAATGTCATGGCTATCTCGACCGTTGCTTGGTGATAGGGGATGAGGTCTGGATTTCGGACTTCATATATTACCCAGACTTGATTTACTATAAGCAGAGAATCACCGAAAGCTTCCAGGGACTCGACCCCCAGCTCTTTGACGACTTGGAGCCCGATTAGCAGAGCGTTGTACTCTACCATATTGTTGGAGCATGGCTCGCTAAGAGAATATGCTCGGTAGATGACGAGTTTATCAGGAGTGACCAGGACGGTTCCTACCCCTGAAACCATGTTTCCCTTGGGACCAGTCCTAGAGGCACCGTCGAAGAATAATTGCCATGCGTCACTTTCCATTGCGGAATCACATTCTACAACTTCGTCGGGAATATCCTCGTATAATTTGGAGGCCTCCAGGATCGGATGAACAGCTAGGAAGTCGGCCAGCGCTTGGCTTTTGATGGACTTCTGCGGGACGTATACCATGTCATATGGTGTTAACAGCATCGCCCAAGTCGCGAGTCGGGAATTAAGAGCACTTGGCTTGCTTATCAGTACTCGAAGAGGATTGATCCTGGAGATGATATGAATAGTCTGGCCGGTGACAAAGTGCTGCGTCTTCTGGATAGCGAACATCATAGCCAAGCATTCTTTCTCCACTGGGTTGTACCGGTGTTCGGCTCCGACCATCATCCTACTGAGGTAGTAGGTAGCCTGTTCATGCCCCATATCGTTCTTCTGTGCGAGAAAGCTCCTAGCGAATGATCCATCGCTTGAACGTACAGCAAGAACGGTCTTCCCATGACGGGAGGCACTAGAACTGGCAGACTGGTGAGGTAGCGTTTGATATCTCTGAACGCTTGCTGACAGGTTTCGTCCCATATAAAGGATACACCTTTCTTCATGAGATGAGAAAAGGGCTGACATCTCCCCGAGAGGTTGGATATGAACCTCCGGATATAAGCCAGACGGCCTTGAAATCTCTGGAGTTCCCTCAGATTACAGGGCGGTCGCATTTCTACGATGGCCTGGACTTTGTCAGGGTCTACTTGGATGCCTTTGGCGGTGATGACAAATCCCAGGAATTTGCTACTAGATACACCCAGAAAGGACTTCGTAGGGTTTATCTTGAGTTGATGTTGGCGCATTAACTCGAATACCGTCCTCAAGTTTTAAATGTGATCATCTTTGAGGCGGCTCTTGACGGCTATGTCATCCACGTAACATTCTACTATTTTGCATAAATGCTCATGGAATATGTTACTCATAGCCCGTTGGTATGTAGCCCCGGCGTTCTTCAATCCGAAGGGCATGACAGTATAGCAATATACCCCCAACGGGGTCCGGAAGGCTGTGTGCTTCTCGTCTTCGGGATGCATCTTAATCTGATTGTATCCTGAGAATCTGTCCATGAAAGATATGCGTTCAAAATCGCAGGTGTTGTCGATCATGATGTTCGTGATAGGAAAAGGGAACTCATCCTTGGGGCAGGCTACATTCAGATCTCGGTAATCGATGCAGATACGTATTTTTCCATTTTTCTTCATGACTGGGACAACGCTGGCGACCCAGTCGGGATATTGTTCTTCCCGGATGAAATAGCAGGCTATCAACTTCTTGACTTCAGCTTCGATGGCGTCCATCATATCCGGGCGGAATCGGCGTTGGTGCTGCTTCACAGGCTTTGAATCGGTCAATATATTGAGTTTGTGAGTAGCCACCTTTGGGTCAAGGCCCGGCATGTCCTCATAATTCCATGCAAAGACGTTGATATATTCTTTTATCAGCTGGATAACTTCTTCCCTTTCAGCTGGAAAAAGATTGTTACTGATAAATATCGGCTTTGGCGAAAGTTCACCCCCAACGTCAACCTGGATAACTTCGTCTTTGGTGGAAGGTTCCCTTTGCTCGAAGCGGAATTCCCACTGCATATTCATTTGCTGAGCCCAAGCGTCTTTCTCGAATAGTTTGGATTCTTGTTCGTCTGATTCGAAGGAATCTGTCACCTAACCCGAAACGAGTTTGTTGATAGCGGGGGTCGCCGCGCAGCGGCGTTCGTCTTCCTCTTTCGTAGTTGAGGCCTGGCTTCCGCTCCAAGTCGTAGCCCATGTTTTGTATGATCCTCAACGCTTGCGGGCTGTATCGGTGAACTTGTATTTTTCCAGCATCGTTATTAAAAGGATCTTCCTGGATAGCCGGTTGATTGCGCATGCGGCCAAAGACTATTGAACGTTGGCTGCTGCAGGTAGGCGGGACAATGAAGATAGAATCCTCATTTGGTCCATATGTCGTGACGACGTTGGATGATGACGCTACTTCCCAGACATACGGACGGTAGTAGTTCATAACTACCAAGAATTTTTGTACTATGGGTTCTACTTCGTCACGGGGAGTAGATTCCTAATTTGGAATTTGAGCGTCAATATACTGGAAAAGAGGATGTTTATTATCATCTGGAACTCTGTTCCTGGTTGCATTTACATCGGTCGGCTGCCTGTTGCGCCGAAGGTTGATGACCAAGGGTGGAGGCTTCTGTCTTCTCAGAGGTAATATGGACATGGCAGTTTTTTATGGACTTAACACTACTGGCGTACTTATGACTAAGTACGGGTGTTAAGTGCTGATGGTGACCTACATCAGAAGATAGTGGATGGCCGAAAGTTTATTCAGAGGTAATATGAACATGACGAACTTTTGATCGTGACTCCTTTGGAGATGGAGGTACACGTCTGCTCAGAGGTGATATGGATATGGCAGTTTTTGTGGACTTAACACTACTGGCGTACTTATGACTAAGTACGGGTGTTAAGTGTTGATGGCAACCTATATCAGAAGATAGTGGATGGCCGAAAGTTTATTCAGAGGTAATATGAACATGACAAACTCTTCGTTTGAGAAAAGAATTACTATAGAGTGATTTCTCTTCTGAAGGATCTACTGGGAAGACTTTTGTGAGACTCGTCATCCGGTATTTTTTTGTAGTGATTGTCCCCTTGTTTTATAGATACAAGGTGATGATCTTGGCATCGATCAACTCATGTATTCTTCTTTTTAGCACATAGCAGGTCCTTGTAGGGTGATGAGTGTACCGATGGAAGAGACAATAATCGGGGTCATCGACTCCGCCGGCCCTCTCAGGGTATCTGATGTCGGGTAGCTGAAGCTTGCATTCTTTTATCAACATATCGAAGATTTCAATGATGTCGTCTTCATTGAAGGAGAAAGTCCCTTTTGGTTTTTGGGTCCCTGATGTCTGAATTTTACGGTCTTGCGGGAAGATCGTCATCGTTGCATCATCTTCGGATCTTGAGGGAATTCTACCCCCAGCTTGGTACGCCGCCCTGTTTTGCCAAGGTAAGTTACCGCCAGACATGCCGTGGCCTCTGGCCACAGGAACTGATTCAGCAGGAGCTGCCTCTGGTGGTACCGGATTAGATTTTGAAGTTTTGGGTTTCGTAAGAGATGCAGTATATCCCAACCCGAAACGAGCTTGTTGATGGTGAGAATTACCATGCAACGGTGTTCGTCTGCCTTTTCCATTGTTGAGGCCTTGTTTCAGCTTCAAATCATAACCCATGCTTTGCATAATATTCAATGCTTGCGGGCTATATCTGTGGATTTGTATCCTGCCAGTTTCAGACTCGCGAGATTCTTCCTGTATGATCGGGGTGTCCCGTCTGCGACCGAAGATTATCGGATGCTGATCGTCGTGAGTTGGTGGAATAATAAAGATGAAATCTTCGTGTGGTCCACCTGTCATGACGACATTGGACGTTGACGTATCTTCCCATAAGATCTTCCCGTGCTTGACCGTCAGGGAAACTGAAGCCTGTTTACGACTCTTGTCTTTGCGTTTCTGGATCAGATGATCCCGCAGGTTAAGAGAAGTTGCAAAAGAAGAAGATTATGGCTTGTTCCTTCTGTTCTCATCAGTAGGCATGCGGACATTGGGCACCATGGTTTTCCTTGGGCCACCTGTGTACAACAGGTTGGCCATCTGGGTGGCGGATAATCCCCGGGGAGGGTGTCTTTTCGCAACCTGAGCTTGCTTTATGCCGTGGGACTTCGCCTGGCATAATTTGGAGATTTGTTCAGACTGGCGTAAAGCTGGAGAGGTCCTCAGTCGGCCATCGGCTTCCCGCGTAATCCGGAGGGTAGGTAGATTGTTCCCTCGCTGGCGTAAAGGCCGAGAAGTTGAGTACTCTACCGCTTGCTTTCCCTTGCGGAGATCACAGCGCTCATCTGGTTCCCCGTAGAGGTCAGATGTTGTCTTGCGCACGGAGCATGATTTGTACTTCCGGTTTGGCGCTGAGGCATCATCAGAAGTTTTGTCTGTACCGCGCGTAGCAGGAGACTAGTTTCTACGCGTAGAGCGCAGTGGATACTTCTGGGTTAGCGCTGAGGCTTTGTCCGAAGTTTTGTCTGTACCGCGCGTAGCGGGAGACTGGTTTCTACGCGTAGAGCGTAGTGGATACTTCTAGGTTAGCGCTGAGGCCTTGCCCGAAGTTTTGTCTGTACCGCGCGTAGCGGGAGACTAAATTTTACGTGCAGGGCACGGAGGGAGCAACGCTACAACCTCATTGGTCGGAGAGATCAGAGAGATCGGAGAGTCCACAGGAATGGTAGAAGATGTCTTGGGCATCCAGACCTTGCGCAGCTTCCTGTTGTCTTGGACGGAGAGAGGGTGAGAGCTACCCCCGGTTCAAAGCATGTCTTCGTAGGCAGACTGGTCGAATTGGACGACCAGTGTCTTCTTCACGGTTCCTACAGATACCGCATCGTGTTGAGCAATTACTTCCTTATCAGAAGAGAAAGACCTCCCCAGCAGAGTCGCCATCTTGTTTGTGGTGGAAAATGAAAGAATGAAAAATGTATTCAAGATAGGGTTTACACGAAACCCGCCTTCTTTGGTTTACAAACAAACTTGTACAATTTGATCCTATACGAGGATGTGGGAGTACAATTTATTTAATCTAGGTAAATATTGCTATAGGTGTCTGATCTGCAGTCGATCACTTTAGCCCTTGGACCACCCGATGTTGAAGAAGTACCGTAGAAGACAGGAAGCAGCTTCGAAGGTTGCAAAAGAGGGTGGATGCACGATGCCAAAGTCGTTGATCCCTACTCTTTGCCTGAGCTCCGGATTCTCTCTCTCTCTCTCTCTCTCTCTCTCTCTTGACCTCAGGTTCGATCTTTCTTGGAAGTTCGACCTTGGATCTGATATTGGTTTTCTTGACCAATTTCTGACTCTAATTTCTTCGACCTTCCAATTTGTCGACCTTGTTCCTCATTGATAGAGGTCTCTATTTATAGAGTTTTGGTGACAGTGACCACTCCGTCGATTTAGAAACCGAGTGGAAAGTACCGCACCCTTTTACACGACAGTTTAAAATAACCAATGCCTGTGTATAGATGACCTTTTGAGTGAGCATATGACGCATGTCCAACTAAGGGGACAAAATGCGTATATCTGCTGCGAAGATCACGACGTAGAAGCCACGTAGGTAGTTATCCCTTGTGTAGAAGAGGTTGGCGTAGAAGCCAATAACTGTCACTATGGCGTAGAAGCCAAGTAGGCATAGAAGCCGAAAATAGGCGTAGAAGCCGAGTGGTCATAGAGGCCAAGTGGGCGTAGAGGCCGAGTGAGCACAGGAGCTGAATGGGCGTAGAAGCCGCTGCGTACCGTGCCAGAGTGCTGATATGGAAGTCTTAGCTGGAATTACGGCTTTTGAAGATATAATCAAATCTCTTGCATTAAATGCTGAGATTTGCCACCATCATCCTGTACATTAAATACGGAGGCGTATTTTTAAAGGTCTGCAGCCCTTCTGTGCATTAGTCGCAGAGACGTGCCTTGAGAAACTGTCACCGCTCTGCGCATCAGTCGTAGAGACGTGCCTCGAGCCCCGTACGAAGTACAGCTTTTGATGTGGCAGGCAATTTTTCTACCGCGGAGCGTAAACAGCTCATGTCTGCCTGTGTAAAACAAGGCAGCGTATCCCTTTGTGCACGTAAAAGCAGTTTACGCAAAGGAGATGGCGGTAAATGATAGCCTGGGTTGCAGTGCTGTGCCATCATTATAGCGGTCGTCTGGGTAGCCGAGCAGTATCCCTTTGTCAGAATTCCAGACGTCAGGTTCATTACAAGATCTGACAGGTTCATTGCAGGATCTGACAGGTTCACTTCGGAGAATACGAAGCATCTCTCGTACACTTCAAAGAGGATAGGTTTTACGCCCAGGAGGCGACGAAGAACCCTGCTTACGCTAAAGCATCCTGGACGTACTGCCTTACGCGGATGGTCCTTTGAGCTTATATTTTACGCTGTGTTTAGCGGAAAAAGCTTTGTTGCACGTTTGATGGCTCTGAAGGCCTCTGTCTACGCTGTTCTGCATCAATATGCTGCGTATAGCCATCCGGCGTATTTTTCATGCTTCTACAACTGCTGCACACTGTCCACCACAGTGAACCCCTAACTCAAACACTGTTGTTAACAGAAACTAAACACCCGACTGTCACACTGTCTGCACACCATCCCATCTTTTACACAACTTACCATATGTGGACTGCACGTACACGCTGATACATTTAGTACACCACCATAAACACACGCATACTTATTCACACAAATACTAAGGTGCATGCACACACTAATGCATCTATATATCTGTCAAAATATATCTATGTATGTACTAGCATATATCAATTACTAAACTAGACACTAACACCAACACCTACGCATAAACTTAGCCCAACACTTACAATCTTAACACTCAACTGCCACTAATCCTAGACATCATAACTTTCAATACCTGATCTCAAAGGTTCTCCTTGCCATCTCTCAAAACACAGACACAAACATAACATTCCTACACATATACATCTAAACTAACTAACTAATACACTAGATCTTGGTACACTGATACTAAATTGATACTGGATTGCACGATACTGATGCTACCCTTCTTGTTGTGCACTGCCATAACTCTCCCTACTGTGCACCGAGCCTTCTGAAACTGGGCTATACATGTTGTGTAGTTGGCCCAAGCCTCAGTTCAGTGCATGAGCACTGTGCTCCCTGCAGTTGGCTACCTTGCTGTGCATTCCCTCATAAAGCTGCATAACCTTTTTGCCACTGTGCTCGACTGCACATACCTGCAGTTGACCGCACACTCACTAATACAGATATCAAATGAAACACCCTAACTCCTCACCACTGGTACACTGACTCACTAATACACTAGCAATGCACTCCCAGTGCACATTGTGCACACCACAGTAAACCCGATACTGCACAGTAAATGAGGATCTCGACTCCCTATGACAGTCCCCCACCATTCTATATACATATATACATATACGTATATACATACATATACATACACGTATATATATTTTGGTATATATATCCAATATATCATATGAATAGGTATACTCTCTATTAAACATTACAACAAACACCTAGTGTACAAAATTTGGGATACTCATGATACACTATAAATCTCTATGCATAAACTCCCAATAACAACTAAACATCTACGTATACTCTATAGATATACATATATACAATTATAATTAGTTGATATGAAAATTAGGGGAAAAATACATCCTTGGATTACAAAACCCAAACTATAAACAAATCTTATGAAGAAAACACTATGGAACCAAATAGAAATAATTCTCTCTCCTTGAGGGTGTTCTTAAACCATGAGTGGACTTCTAATGGCCAAACAAAATGATTAAAACATAATTTAAAGAGTGTTTTCCAGATTTTTACCTATTGGGAGATGAATTCCCAATGTAGCTTCTTCTTCTCCAAGACTCCTTGTTTCCAAGCTTCTAAGTCTCTTTGAATGAGGAAAGAATGAGGGATTTGAGGCTTACAAATCTAAAATTTTCTTGGGGGCTATTTCCATGAGTGATGAGTGGCTTTGAGGGAGGCTCCCTCTAGATATATAGGGCCGGCCATAGAGTAGGGTTAGGGTTTTGTGGATGCACAATGACTCTTTTGCCCTCAATGGCTTGTCATGAAGAGTTATTTAATTAAGGAGTTTAGTTTCATGTGACAGATTTAACTAGAATCTAATTAATAGCAGAGGAATTTGTCTAGTCGGTTAAATGTCAAGTCTAAGCAAGGTCCATGGTCACACCAAGTCTAGTCCACTAACCCATGTTATTTATGAATACAATATAATATGTATATTACCTATCATGCAATTATTAACACAATAATATAAATATGGTAAATGACAATAAAACCCCTACCCTAGAAATGTGGTAGTGACACTTATCACTGCTAATTCTCCTCTCTAGCTCACATGCACACATCTAATATACACATACACTCACTCACATATTTATATATATGTATATGAATATATATATATATATATATATATATATATATATATATATATATCCTTATATATATGTGTGTCACCACATAATCACACTAGTGATGCACATACACTCTTCTATTCTCTCATGACTCACAATGCATCAAAAATAAATATAAAACATATATATATATATATATATATATATATATATATATATATATACATATATATCATATAACAATTATAATTATAATATTATAATATATATAACCAAGGTAAATTGAATTGAAATAAAATAAAACAAACACGTGGAGTGCACCGCACCCATATCATACTAGATCTATGATACGCTTGCAATACATCTCCACCACACCACCAAACGTAACCCAAGGACACGAACAAGTCTAAAATCATAATTAGGAACAACACGAAGAACTAGCTACTCAACTACGTGCCCGTGTCAAAATATGACATGCTCAAACCCCCGTGTCGGAAGAAAACTCCCAAATTAAACCATATCGCCAAATTGTCGGGATACGGCCTACACGTATCCAATTATGGATATGACACTAGTCATACACAACCAAACACATGTTAATTTGGTATAATTGACCTATTGACAAACATAAGATGTGCCAATCTCGGAATTCTCCCAAAATTAATACAAAATACCACACAACTTTCTCCATAGGCCTCCTATGAACCTAATTCAAATTCTTATGAGTAGCCTTAGTACATGGAATGGTTCCTAATGATTAAATTATCGATTTAGAGTCTAATTATAGGAGAAAAACTAAATTATATCTATTGAGAGATGGATTCACAATAAAATCCTAAATTGAGTGTCAAGAGCCTTCAACTTGTAGATCCTTGCTCCTCCTTGTAGATCCTTGCTTCCTCCTTATTCTAATAGTCTCCAATGATGATTAGGGAAGGAACTGGGAAGAAATTTGGATAGAAATTGATGTAGGAATGAAGAAATTTGGAAGAAAAAAATTCTAGATCTAGATTTGAAATAAAAAATGAAGAGAGAATTTTCCTTCATTCCTTACTGGGCCGGCCACTACCCCCTCCTCTAAGCTACTATAAAATATTCACAATATCCCATGGGGCTTGTCATAAATAAATTAATTAAGGAGGGAAGTTTTTAGTCTAATTAGTTTAACTAATTAATCCTCCTCCTAATGATTGGGCTTATTATTGGGCTCAATTCTAACTAGAATTAAATGTTGGTTCATGGATCTAATCTAAACTAGTTAGGTCCACTAACACAAGTACAAAATCAAATAATAACATCTAAAAATAAACAAATAATATAATAAATAAATATTCAACATACACAATATTTAATTAATTATGAAATAACCAAAATATCCTTTCCTAGAAAATATGGTAGTGACAAGTCTACCCCCTTAAAATAATTTCATCCATAAAATTCAAAGACGAAACTACCCCAGAAATAAAACAGAACAGAATTCGGAAAGAACATACCTCAAGGCACAAACAAATATGGGTAACGCTTTTACATTTCATCCTCCCTCTCCCAGGTGGTAGACTCACCCGAAGAGTAATGCTTCTATGCGATGCGTACCAAGGGAATAGTCTGGTTCCTTAGCACCTTCTCTCTCCGATCCAGAATCTCAACCGGCTGCTCTGGATAGCTAAGAGTAGGGCCCACCTCTATCTACAAGTGATCCAATACTTGACTAGGATCCGCCACGTACCGTCTCAACTATGACACGTGAAACACGTCGTGCACTCCCTCCAATGCAGGTAGAAAGTTTAGTCTGTAAGCAACTTCACCGACCCTCTCGAGAATACTGAAAGGTCTGCTGAATCGCGGACTAAGCTTCCCGCCTCCACCGAAACGAATCGTGTCTCGTATCAGAAAAATTCTCAGAAATACCAAACCACCAACCTATAACAAAACACAACCTTAAGAACTTAATCTATAACAAACAACCAATACCAAACACAAAATAAAAATCTAAAACTATACCTCAAATTCCAAAGGTCTCCGGTGGCTATCGGCCCAATGCCGTTGTCTGTCCTGCACCACCCGAAGTCTGTCTATGATCAGCTTAACCTTCTCTGCTGCATCTATAATCATCTCTAGCCCTAGCAAAACTCTCTCTCCAATATTGTCCCATGACAAGGGAGTATGATATCTTCGACCGTACAGAGCCTCAAATGGTGACATCTCTATACTAGCCTGGTAGTTGTTGTTGTAACCAAACTCTACCAAATGGATATGGTCCTCCCAAGATCTCCCAAAATCTAGTACACAGGTATACAATATATCCTCGAGAGTCTAAATAGTCCTCTCTGATTGCCCATCTGTCTGGGGGTGATATGCAGTACTGAACTTGTGCTGGGTGCCCAAACTCGCCTGCAAACTCCTCCAGAAATGAGAAGTAAAATGACTATCCCGATCAGAGACTATGCTAACGGGAACCCCATGTATATTGATGATCTGCCTCACATACATCTCTGCCAGCTTCTCCGTGGACAAACCCACCTTGAAAGGCAAAAAGTGGGTCAACTTGGTCAACCTGTCAACGATGACCCAAATTGTGTCTTTTTCTCCTGGAGATCGTGGAAGTCCGGACACAAAATCCATAGTAATATGCTCCCACTTCCACTCTGAAATATTTAATGGCTGAAGTAAACCACCTGACCTCTGCCTCTCGACTTTCACCTGCTGGCAGACTAAGCATCTGGATATAAACTATGCCACCTTCCTCTTTATGCCATACCACTATACACTCTCTCGCATATCCCTATACATCTTGTTGGCACCTGTATGTATGGAATACTGAAAGCGATGCACTTTCTGTAATACCTTCTTACGCAGCTCCCCACTAGGCACACATAATCTAACACAATGCCGTAAATAACCTATCACGCCCTGATCTCCCGCGGCCTAGACGAGATCGATTATCCCGCAGGACCGTTGGCGTGGTAATTTTATGTCCAATGGGGATTATTGAACTTATGAAAGATCGGGGCATGACAGAACCATCCTCAGCAATGGTGAAATCATCCTCCAATCCTACTCTCACCTGAGCTGTGATGCTCCTCAGAGATTATTTCTCATACTGGGCTGCCTTGATCCTGTCCATTAACTCTGAGTGTATCTGCAACCCCCACATCTGCATGGCAAAATCTGGAACTATCACCTCAATGCCCAATCTTTCCAAGTCCTCTAACAAATACCAATCCTGAGTCAACAACATAGCTACCAGATACCTGCTCAAGGCATCGACAACTACATTAGCTTTTCCAGGATGATACTGCAAAGATATGTCAAAATTTTTTATCAGTTCCAGCCACCGACGTTGCCTCATGTTCAACTCTTTCTGAGTGAAAATATACTTCAAGCTCTTGTGGTCTGTGAAGATCTCCACATGCTCTCCGTACAAATAGTGTTTCCACAACTTCAAGGTAAAGATGATTGCTGTCAACTCCAAATCTTGGGTAGGATAGTTCTTCTCATGAGGACATAATTGCCTGGATGTATAGGCAATCTCTTTCCCATTCTGCTGAAGAACAGAACCCACCCCTTTTCCCGATGCATCACTATAAATAGTGAAACCTCCAAACCCTGATGGCAATATCAAAATAGGAGCAGATGTCAACCTCGTCTTCAATTCCTCAAAAGCAACATGGCACTCCTCTGTCCAAAGAAACTCTGCATCCTTCCTGGTGAGTCTAGTCATTGGCTCGACAGTCCTTGAAAATTCTTGCACAAAGTTCCTATAGTAGTCTGCTAGACCCAAGAAACTTCTTATCTCTAGTACTGAACTCGAGGTCTTCGAAGATTCCACTATTGTGATCTGCTTCGGATCCACTAAAATTTTATCACCAGTCACAACATATCCTAAGAAATCCATCTTGTCCAGGAAGAACTCACACTTGGACAAGTTTCCATACAACTTCTCCTTCCTCAGCACATCTAACACAATCCGTAAATGCTCCTCGTGCTCCTCCAGTGTCTTCGAGTATATGAGTATGTCATCGATAAATACCACCACAAAATTGTCAAGGTACTGGTGGAACACCTTTTTCATAAAATGCATAAATACCGTCGAGGTATTAGTCAACCCAAATGGCATCACCATGAACTTATATTGGCCATACCAAGTCCTAAAAGCAGTCTTCAAAATGTCCTTCGGCTTCAGTTTTACCTGATGGTAGCCTGATCTCAAGTCTATCTTGGAAAATACCTTAGCGCCACTCAACTGATCGAACAAGTCATCAACTCGTGGCAACAGATATTTATTCTTGATAGTGAGATTATTTATTGCCCGATAATTGATGCACATGCCCACCAATCCATCCTTCTTCGATACAAACAATATCGAGGCTCCCCACGGTGAAGAACTGGATCTAATAAACCCCTTATCCTGCAATTCATCCACTTGTTTTTTCAGCTCGACCAGCTCGCTGTTGTTCACTCTATATACATGCTGTGAAATTGGTTCTACACCTGGCACCAAGTCTATAGAGAATTCAATATCTCGATCTGGCGGCAATCCTGGTAATTTTTCAGTAAACACATCCAAGAACTCTGCAATCAAAGGATGCGATAACTCCTTGTCTTCTACCATAGCTCCACAGATAATGCCTTATCTCTGCTCTACAGCTCCTCTAGCAAACTCAAACTCTGGCTCTCTTGGTGGTCTAAACAAAACTCTACCTCCTCCGCAATTTATACTAGCATGGTGCCTACTCAACTAATCCATCCCGAGTACAATATCGTAGCTCAAAAGTGGCATTACAAGTAGACACACACTCAGCTCTCGACCTCCTAGAGTAACTCTCCGATCCTTGTAAAAATTACTAACCCGGATAATGCCTCCCCCGGTCATGATCTTGCAAGTCCTAAGCAAAGACTCAGCTACCAAATGATGCTTCAGAGCAAAAGAAATAGATACAAAACTTTGGAAAGCACCACTATCAAATAAAGCTAAAGCTGAAATAGAATAAAAAAGAACAGAACCTGCGATGACCTCTCCGGTGGGCTCGGTCTCCTCGACCGTCATAGCAAATGCTCATCCCTGACGTGCACCTCCCTGATGCTAGTGCTGAGCATAACGTTGCTGCTGGATCGGAAGCAGCGGTCCCCTCGGCTGTACTGCAGCTAGCCTCGCCTGTGTCCTCGGAGCTAGAGTTGTTCCCTGAACTGCTCGATGAGAGTTGGAAGGACAATCTCTCAGCTGATGCCCCTATGTACCATAATACAGACAAACTTCTAACCTCTTCTTGCAAACTTCTCAGATGTGGCCGGGCTTCTTGCAGAAGTGGCAGAAAGTTTGCTATGACTGTCTCTGCTACTACGGTGCCTGGTAAAACGGTGCCCTAGTTAGAGTCTGGTGCTATAGCTGCTGCTGAAAAGGCCTGGACTAGAAATGAGGACGCTTAGCAGTCATTGTGCTGCTATTAGACCTAGAAAAGAATTATGATCTCTCTTAGATTTCAAGCCCAACTCCCAGTCAACCTTGTGTGCCTCCATAGGTATCTCTGAATACGTCTCATAGAAAGACGAAATGAGGATCTTCACTTTCTAGTTCAGACCCTCGCAGAAACGGATAGTTCGAACCTCTGGCTCCCTCACCAAATACTCCACAAATTGGCTCAGCCTTCCAAACTCTGCGGCGTACTCCTCCACGGACATGCTCCCCTGAATAAGTTCCTCAAACTGCCTCCCCAAGTCCAATCTGTCCACCCGAGCATAGAACTTCCTCTTGAAGAGGTCCTTGAACACCTCCCAAGATTTCCCTGCATCAACAAAAAGTGGCTCATTCCTGAACCAAGTGCGGGTGATATCAAACAGCTGAAGTCCTACTACCTCAACCTTTAGATCCTCAGCAAGATGGGACACCCTCATGAGACGCTCAATATCCTCGAGCCAATCATCAGCGTAGACGATGCCCTCAGTCCCCTCGAAGACTCGAGGTTCCAGTTTTTTAAAGTCCTGAATATTACCCGGCAAAGCTGGTGTTAGATATAGATATTCTAGCCTAGATTAGTAACTAGGAGTATATCTATATACTTAGATAGCTAACTAAATAGCTAGTTAGAGGGGTGAGAGTGAGGTTTAGGAATACTTAGATAGATAATAGATTGATAGATAGTTAGATAGATAGATTTTAGATATATAGTTAGATAGATAGATAGATACATAGATAAATAGATAAATAGATAGATAGTTAGATAGGTATTTAGATATTAGTTATATATATATATATATATATATATATATATATATATATATATATATATATATATATATATATATATATATATATATATATATATACATTTAGCTAGTTATATGCATAGTTATAGCTAAATGTATATATGTAGGGATATGGGTATATATGTATGTGTGTCTCTATATATATATATATATATATTTATAGATATGTGTTGTATGTATCCATATAAGTGTGTGTATATATATATATATATCTAGTTGTATATATATATGTATATACGTGTGTGTGTCTGTGTGTGTGATTGTGTTTGTGTATGAGGTACAACGAGGCGAGCGAGGCAGTGCAGCAGCGGGTCGTGACAGCTGGGCAACCTGCTGCTGGACCAGAGATCCTCTCTCTACTACAGCAAGAGCAAGCTGATGAGCACTCTCAATGCCCTTTCGTAACATGTCGGTCTGCCTCTGGTGAGCCTCTGACTGGGACCTCTGAGCCTCTAACATCTCACGAAATAATGCAAACACCTGAGTCGCATTTGTTGGCACAGAAGGTGGAGGTGGAAGTCCCTCGGACACAGCCGGAACAGTCCTCTGAGCTGGAGATGGACCCCCGAACGCAGCTGATACGCCAATCACCGGAGAAGTGACTGGTGTAGGCCCTCGAAAAGTCGTAGATCTCTCAGAAACTGCTTCCCTCTGCTATGATCGAGTCTTAGGCGGCATCCTGAGGCAAAGCGAAAGGAAAGAATCAATATGGCACATGATATAATGCATTCAAAGAAGGACAGTTAAATATCAAATATTAATATCAAGGAAGAATAGTTGAAATGAATCAATAAAGTTTTTCCTACATATGATTGAGTATTCTCAGCCTATAGCCTATAGCCTATATCATATATCCTGAAACAGGCTCGTAATAACACTCAAATAAGAGCACCACTACGAATTACACTAATTACGACCTCGAAGACCTGCATGGGCCACCACTAAAAATTTGTCCCGACCTGCACTTGGTGTAGGGGCACGAGTACGTGGGTACGTCCAGCCTACGTCGCAGCATCGGCGGTAGAACACTGTTTGGGTAAACTATCTATCTAGCAATCAAGATATAATAATGCCACCAATGTAATATGAATACTCAATCATATATCTATAAGATGGAACAATCGCATGAATATGATAAAAGAACTAGAGAGTCAAAATACAGCTCACAAGACAAATATAATACCCAATGAGTCATCTAAAAGAATACTAATAATAGTGCTGGAGATAAATCCAGTACAAAAGATCTATCTACTGAGCTACGAGTCATGGGTCGTCTGTCTCAATTGGAATGAGGCTCTCATGAGCCATAGTCTCTGGCTCTAAGCCAACTACGTCCTGAGGCCCGTAGTGAGAGGGATACCACTCCTCAATGTCATCTAGAAAAAATATATCCAGTCAGGAAAGGAGCAAAGTACATCTCTAGCAGCAGTTCTAATAAATGATATAAACTATGTAACAGTAAATAGAGCGAATATACAACATGCAATAAATAGGTACAAGAGATATGCAATATAGGAATACTGAAAATAAATACAAGAATAAGCATCATAGGAATGAACAAGAAATACTACTACTAAGTGAGTGAGTACCAGCTTTTACATATGATCGGCTTGGGAACTTGCACAAGGATAATGGCCTGGTTAATCATACGTGCGGTGTATGATTAACAATATTCAAGAAACAAGACATGCACAAAGAGGGTATTATCACATATCTATACTAAATACTCTCCTCCCCGACTGGTATAGTAGATCCAACCATGGTACGTTATGACACGGGATTCTCTGGGTAGGTAGCAAGTCTCCCCAAGAATCAATGTCTGTACATGTACAAGAAAAATAAGGCTTGCACAAGATACACCATAAATACCAAGGAATAACATCTCATAAAAAGATCCGGATATACCAATCTGTGTAACGATCGTGTCAAGAATTTAAGGATATCTACACTAGATACAAGAGACAGAAGATATCATGAATGAGAAACTATCAGAGAATCTACTTGCCTGAAATCCGGTGAACAGTATCAAAGATGTCCGGTACGGTGCCTCGGAGACCTAAATATAGAATATTACATCAATATAAGGTTTTGGAATAAAAATAAGTTAAACTAGTCAAATTCTAGGTCATAAAGCCATTTCTAAATCAAAATAGTCAAACATGGTCAACTCTAGGTCAAACTAGCCAAACATGGTCAAACTAGCTATTTCTAGGTTATATGAGCCCATCTCTAGGATATTGGATCAATACACTATGTAACTAGGCTATACTAGCTATACTAGGATACCAACAAAATACTATATCATAAGATACGTAAGTTATTAGATATAAAAATAATATAATATATATATAAGACAAATTATATAGTACTCCTAGCTAACTAATGCTAAGTGGATACCTTGGCTTTGAACCAAAAGTGGTATCACACCACCTACACACCCATCTTGATATACAAACTTAATACCTTGAGTATAAACCAATATCTTCACATTACCTTGGTATCACAAGGTAATTCAATATCTAACATATAACTAACTACCCATACACATCACTATACACTAATATGCATTTAAACTTATAATAATACTATACTAAACTAACATACTAATATACCCCTTGATATTAATAGCCGTACCCAAGATACCTCAACTCTCATTACCTCGATGTAACTCAAGGTAATCTAGAAATAATACTAACCCATGTTAACTAGTTCTTATATATATATATATATATATATATATATATATATATATATATATATATACTAACTTACTAACTTATCAATATAAATTAACTAGCTTATTAACTAGCTTATCCTAACTTATAAATAACTAAACTATAATCACTCAAACTACAACAGCTTATCGCTACTACTTATCACTACTGCTGCTGCTTATCATGGCTGTCGCTGCTTACTGTTGCAGCTTCTGCTTGCTGCTGCTTGCTGCAACTTATCTCTGTTGCTGCTGCTGCTGCTACAGCTTATCGCTTCTGCTTCTGCTGCGGCTTGCTGCTTCTACAGCTTATACTTCTGCTGCAGCTTATGTAGCTTGCTGCTTCTGCTTCTGGTACGGCTTGCTGCTTCTGTTGCTGCTTCTGCTACTTATTCTCTTGCTGCAGCTGCTTATTCTGCTGCTTCTCAGTTCTGCTTCTCACTATTTTCCGGCTGCTTATTGGCTGCTTATCTCTGCTAATTCTCCTCTCTAGCTCATATGCACACATCTAATACACACACACACACACACACACACACACACACACACACACACATACACATATATATATATATATATATATATATATATATATATATATATTTATATATATATATATATATATATATATATATATATATATATATATATATGTCACTACATAACACATAACCGCACTAGTGATGCACATACACTCTCCTATTCTCCCATGACCAACAATACATCAAAAAGAAATATAAAACATACACATAAATATATATATACATATATATCATATAACAATTATAATTAAAATATTATAATATCTATAACCAAGGTAAATTGAATTAAAATAAAATAAAACAAATATGTGGAGTGCACCGCACCTGTATCACAATAGATCTATGATACGCTTGCGATACGGCACCACCATACCACCAAACGTACCCCAAAGGACACGAGCAAGTCTAAAATCATAATTTTGAACAACACGAAGAGCTAGCTACTCAACTACGTGCTCGTGTCAAAATGTGACATGCTCAAACCCCCGTGTCGAAAAAAAACCCCAAATTAATCCGTATCGCCAAATTGTCGGAAAACGACCTACACGTATCCAATTATGGAAACGACACTAGTCACACACAACCAAACACATGTCAATTTGGTCTAATTGACCTATTGACAAACATAATATGTGACAATCTCAAAATTCTCCCAAAATTGACATAAAATACCACATAACTCTCTCCATAGGCCTCCTACGAATCTAATTCCAATTTTTATGGGTAGCCTTAGTACATGGGATGGTTCATAATGATTAAATTACAGATTTAGAGTCTAATTAAAGGGAAAAAACTGAATTATAACCTATTGGGAGATGGATTTCCACTAAAAATTCTAAATTGAGTGTCAAGAGCCTTCAAATTGTAAATCCTTGCTCCTTCTTGTAGATCCTTGCTTTCTCCTTATTCTAATATCCTCCAATGATGATTATGGAAGGAATTTGGGTAGAATTTCATGTAGGAATGAAGAAATTTAGAAGAGAGAAATTCTATATCTAGATTTGAAATAAAAAATGAAGAGAGAGAATTTTCCTCCATTCCTTACTAGGCCGGCCACTACCCCCTCCTCCAAGCTACTATAAAATGTCCACAATACCCTTTGGGGTTTGGCATGAAGAAATTATTTAAGGAGGAAAAGTTCTAGTGTAATTGGTTTAACTAATTAATCATCCTCTTAATGATTGGGCTTATTATTGGGCTCAATTCTAACTAGAATTAAATGTTGGTCCATGGATCTAATATAAACTAGTTAGGTCCACTAACACAAGTCCAAAATTAAATACTAACATCTAATAATAAATAAATAATACAATAAATAAATATTCAATATGCACAATATTTAATTAATTATGAAATGACCAAAATACCCTTTCCTAGAATATGTGGTAGTGACAACTATGGTTGCTGTGTACGTTGCCAGACTAATGGAATACCGTACGAGTGTCTATGATCGGTTCTGCTCCGGAAGGCATGGTCATTCTGGAGTTTGCCAAGAGTGGGTTATTGAATGAATAGATGTAGAGACGTTCTCAGGGAACTTCATCCACTTCCCACTCAGAGGCGCGAGTTTCAGAGAGCCACAAAAGGGTAAAAGTAGGAGTCTATGTGGTGGCAGATACAAAAGCAGAGGAAGGTCCAAGGGTCGGTATGAGAACTCAGAGTATTACCATTGTGGTAAGAAGGGCCACATCAAGCGGAACTGTTTCGCTTGAAAGAGAGAGAAGAAGGGCGATAAGGGGAAGCAAGGCGAGAATACTATAGCGGCGGCCTCGGTACATAGAGATGATGTGATCATTGTAGGTGATGAGGTTGTCATAAACCTCGCCTGCGATGATAACTCTTGTCTGGTAGACTCAGGTGCTTCAGCGCACGTATCTCACAACATGACACTATTTGCTACTTACACAACAAGCGACTGTGGAGTGTTGAAGATGGACAATGGAGATGTGTCGAAAGCTGTTGCTGTTGGAGATGTGCATTTGAGGACAAAGACGGGTGTAGTTCTTGTTCTTAAAGATGTCCGTCATGTTCCTGATATTCGTTTCAATCTGGTGTCGGTTGGAAGGTTGGATAAAGATGGTTTCTTCAACCTCTTCGAGAACGGTCAGTGAAAGATTTCCAGAGGTTCGATGGTGATTGCTAGAGGAAGCAAAAAGTCTGAACTCTATTATATGGAAGAAAGCGCACATGGGGCACATGAGGTGAACACAGCTACTGATGCGTCTACTAAGTTGTGGTACAGGTGGCTCAGCCATATCAGCGAAAAGGGGATGATCTACTTGGTGAATAGAAAGTTGATTCCAGGGCTAAAGTCTACAAAATTGGAGAGATGTATGCACTGTTTGGCGGGGAAGAAAAATAGAATATCTTTTCAAAGTCACCCAAGTTCAAGGAAGTCGACATTGCTCGAGTTGATTCACTCGGATGTCTGCAGTCCTATGAAGGTAAAGTCCATTGGTAGTGCTTCTTATTTTATGACTTTTATTGATGATTATTCCAGGAAGGTTTGGGTCTATGCCTTAAATACCAAGGATTAGGTGCTACCCAGTTTCAGGCCTCTGTTGAAAGGGAGACGGGCAAGAAGCTACTATGTGTTCGGCCCGACAACGGTGGCGAGTACATTGGTCCCTTTGATGCTTATTGCAGAAAGCAAGGGATACGACACCAGAAGACTCCACCAAAGATATCGCAGCTCAACAGTATATCGGACCACATAAACAGGACGCTGATGGAGAGGGTACGGTATTTGCTGTCAGAAGAAAACTTGTCGGACAACTATTGGGGTGAGGCACTTTACACAGCTTCTTATGTTATTAATTTATCTCCTAGTGCTCCTTTGCAGGGTAATATTCCTGACAAAGTATGGTACGATAATGATCTGTCATACAATCACCTACGAGTATTTGGTTGTAAGGCCTTTGTGCATGTACCGAAGAACGAAAGATCCAAACTTGAGCCGAAGATGTGGCGGTACGTCTTTGTCGACTACGATCGGGATGAGTTTGGCTATAGACTATACGATCCAGTGGGAAGAAAGATCTACAGAATTAGGGATATAGTTTTTGTCGATAATGAAACCATGACCAATATTCAGAATTCCAAGATGCCTTCTGAGGATGAGGAATTGCCTGAGTTAGAGTCATTTCGCTTCGAGCAGTTTCCAGAGGATATCGCAATGGATCCAGTTATAGGGGAGCCAGTGTATGGAGTTGCTTCCAACCTTGATCATCAGCCTGCTGATGGTGGTCAGGGTGACCCTCAGGAGGATGAGCATGCTGAGGAGGTAGTTCCTGAAGGGGAGAAGGCTGTTGATATACAGCCAGCACTAGTGGTTCTGTTGAGGAGGAGCGATAGAGAGTGTCGACCATTTACGTGATACTCACCGGGTGAGTATGTGTTACTGACTGACGGGGGAGAGCCCGAATGGTTTACAGAGGCCATTGAAGACGAACACAGGCAGGAGTGGATGAAGGTTATGCAGGAGGAGATGAGTTTCTTATATGCCAATTCTACTTATGAGCTGGTACAGTTGCCAAATGGTAAGAAGGCTTTAAAAATTGACGGGTATTCAGAGTGAAGCAGACAGATGATGCTACTCACCCTCGATACAAAGTGAGGCTGGTAGTTAAAGGCCAAGGTCAGCGAAAGGACGTAGATTATGGTGAGATATTTTTGCTAGTCGTCTATTCGGGTAGTGCTAGCATTGGAGGCCAGTTTTAACTTGGAGGTCTAGCAGATGGATATGAAGATGGCGTTCCTCCACGGTGATCTGGAGGAGAGTTGTACATGGAGAAGCCAGAGGGATTCTATAAGAAGGGCAAGTCACACTTGGTCTGCCGGTTGAGAAAGAGCTTATATGGTCTAAATCAGGCTCCAATGCAGTGGTACAGGAAGTTTGATTCGTTTATGGGGAGCATGGTTATGCACGGAAGACGTCAGACCACTGTGTATTTGTGAGGTACTTTGCCGAGGATGATTTTATTATTTTATTTCTTTATGTTGATGATATGCTACTGGTGGGTCGAAATGCCACTATGATAGTGGAGTTGAAGCATCAACTGGGCACGGCCTTCTCTATGAAGGATTTGGGCGCATCAAAGACTATTCTTGGGATGGAGATCAGCCGAAAGAGAGTCCAAGCTGCTACACTTATCCCTAAAAAAGTACATCCACCGGGTACTTTAGCATTTCGGGATGGACGGGTCGAAGAAAGTGAGTAACCCTCTTGCGGCTCACTTTAAGTTTACTAAGAAGCAGTGTCCATCTACCGAGGATGAGAAGAAAGATATAAAGCGGGTTCCATATGCCTCTGCTGTGGGGAGTCTCATGTATGCTATGATGTAAACGAGGCTAGACATCGCTCACACAGTTGGCACAATTAGCAGTTATACTTCCAATCCTAGAAGGGTACATTGGAGTGCGGTCAAGTGGATTCTATGATACCTTCAGGGCATTGTCGATTGGAGACTTTCTTTTGGTGGTGACGAGTCGAAGCTGGTTGGGTATACCAATGTTGATATGGCTGGTGATGTAGAAACGAGACGATCGACTTCGGGCTATGTGATGATGTTTGCTGGTGGAGCGGTATTGTGGCAGTCACGATTGCAGAAGTGTGTTGCCTTGTCGATGACAGAGGAAAAGTACATTACGACGATAGAGGCTTGCAAGGAGTTGCTGTGGATGAAGAAGATGCTACAGGAAATTAGGCTAAAGCAAGGTACCCTTTGCTTTGCGATAGCCAGAGTGCAATTCATCTTGTGAAGAACCAGATATTTCATAGTCGGTCCAAGCATATTGATACCTCGTCTTATTGGATACGGGATGTGGTTGAAAAAAAGCAAGTGGCACTTGAGAAGGTTCATAAAGATAACAACGGAGCAGACATGTTGACAAAAAAATTTCCAAGGGGAAAGTTTGAGCACTGCAGGCGGATGTCGGGATAACGACCCCCTCCACATATTTGTGAATCAGAGATTTGTTGGAGTTAGTGGGGTTCCCAACCTATGTAAAAAATATTCCAGAGTTGGATTGTGTATTCATACATATAATAGGAATACCTCAATATATTTGGATTGAATATTCCTACATATAATAGAAATATGTCAATGGATTTGGATTTGGATTGGGTGTTCCTATATATAATATGAATACTAGTTGTGGGTTTGAGGCTATATATATTAGGTGTCCCCTAGTCCTAAAACATATCTCATATCTCAAAAATATTGCAAAAGGAGGCAAGAGTGTTTTTAAAACATTAGAAGGAGAGAGGAAGAGATTGAAGGCTATTTCGAAGAGGAGATCGGTTTCGGGTAATTCTTTTCTCGTCATCTCCGTTCTTCGTTTATCTATGATATATTTTCTGTTACAAAGAGTTATCGTGATCCGTTTGGATCGGTGAAAAATTTGTAAGAAGTTGGTGTATTTCTTATTCCATTAGTGGAGGCTTTTTAGGGTTGGACTCCGATCGTCCAACAATTTTTTCCATTTGAATTTTCCATGTAAAAACCTCTGTGTCTGGGATTTGTATTTGGCATTTTTGGTTTGTGTGCTTTTGCTCGGTTCTCTCGCAGGGCTTCTTGGTTTGGGGAACGATTTTCGCGCTTTCGTTCCCAACACGATTCATCGGATATTCCACCAGATTTCTTAAGGATTGGCTAGGGTTTAGCCTGGCGAAATCATAATTAGTTTTAGGATAAAGATTAGGTATTTTAATGTAAGTATAGGTTTAAGATTTTATTTTTGTCTACTACATTATTTACTTGCATCTTAAATTTTATATATATATATATATATATATATATATATATATATATATATATATATATATATAAAGCTATTCAGATGGTTTCATATTGAACCACTATGTTACATGGATTGAATTTGGATTTGGTGGTTGAGATTAAAAGGTGGTGGAGTCCACACCTTTTAATCTCACCCACTCAATTCCAATCAAATCCAAGTAACACAGGGTGGACCACCCGGGTGATTTTATAGCATTAATATATATATATATATATATATATGTGTGTGTGTGTGTGTGTGTGTGTGTGTGTGTGTGTGTGTGTGTGTGTGTGTGTGTGTGTAAAAGGTGCCAAGGATCTCTAGCTCAAGTGATTAGAGTGATGTTTATCCCCCCCCAAGAGGTTGCGGGTTCGAGCAACGGGGAAAGCACATTTAATTTATTGTGAAAAAATTAATGTCAGTAGTGATGCGGTGCAAGTGCAGATACGAGTCTTTGGGCCGGGATGTGTAGGACCTTTAGGCCGAGTTTGTAACCCTTCGGACCAGTAGTCTATAACACAATTACGTCTTCCAATATATATATATATATATATATATATATATATATATATATATATATAAAAGGTAAATGCTTTATAAATTAACGAAGGACAACAGTGATTGCTCCTTGACCTTCTGTCAATTAGGATTCTTACATTCCCTTCTTCTCTTCTATATGGCAATTTATAAGGGCACTACACAATTTACTCGGGGCTAGCCCATTGAAAAATTAGAAAAAATTACAAGTTTGCCATCATGAAAGTTACTCGGGGCTAGCCCACTGTTATAATCAGGACTGTCGAAATTTTGACAGTCCTACCACATATAAGGACTGTCAAAATATCGACAGTCCTAAAAGTAGGAAGGACTGTCACAATTTTGACAGTCCTAACCTAGTTAGGACTGTCAAAAATATGACAGTCCTAAAAATTGTTAGGACTGTCAAAATTTTGACAGTCCATTTCCCAAAATTACAAGTTTGCCACACTTGGGACTGCCCCACACCAAAGTATAAAAGTGGAATGGGTTTCTATTTTTGGCATTCCACCTAGACTTAAGAAACCCTCATTCCACCAAGGCCAAACCTAAATTTGGAAATAGGTAGTTGTGGTTGGAGGAGTATTTAACTTTGGTGATACTCCAAGGAAAATACTTATAACGGTATGTCTTCGACATGCTACGTTGAATAAGTTTTGCAATTGTGCGAAAAAGATTTAGTTTCTTTTGATTAATGTAGGAACAATGCATGAAAAAATGTTCGATGACGAAGTCGGATCGTCCAATTCATTAATTATGCACTCCGGACGTTCCGAAGAACAAGTTGGTTATTCCGAAGCACGTTCGGTACGTAAAACGACAACCCTAATTTGACAGTCACGAGTTAGGACTGTAAACATTAGACAGTCCTATATAAATATAGGACTGTCAAATATTACACAGTCCTATATAAATATAGGACTGTCATAAATTCGACAGTCCTAATTAAAAGTAGGACTGTCATAATTATGACAGTCCTATATAAAAATTGGACTGTCAAAATAGTGACAGTCCTTGATATTTAGATGAAATTATTAATTTATATATTTTTTTATATTGGTTATAGGAACCTTGTTCAGAGATTGTGGTACATCCTGGCGTTGGTGTTGATGTGGATGATATTTTCACAACGGATATTGAATTTGCAAGACATGAAGAAGCAATAGAGTGGTGCAGAGAAGTTGGGAGACGACATAACGTAGTTATTGTCATTGCAAGATCCATCCGATCTCGGCCGGGCCGAAAATATCTTGAGCTTGGATGCGAAAGAGGAGGTGTGTTTAGGGATCATAAAAAAAAGGGTGTTGTTGAAAAAGAAATCCCTAAGAAAAATGTTGGGACGAGAAAATGTGGTTGTCCATTGAAGGTGTTGATTATAAAAGTTGAAGATGTGAAGTGGATAATCGAAGTTAAGAATGGAAGACACAATCATCCTATTCCAGGGACGGTTACGGGTCATGCCTACGTGGCACGTCTGAAGGAGGATGAAAAAAAGTTGGTTGAAGACTTGTTCCTTTCAGGAGTTGCACCGAAACAAATTTTTTCTGCTGTGCGACAAAAACAAGATGGGAACAAGTCTACCATGAGGACGATCTATAATAGTTTGGCCAGAGCGAAATGCAATAGTATGAAAGGAAGAATGGCGATGCAGCAAGTATTGAAGTTGCTTGGGGAGCATCACTACGTGGAGTACCATAGAAGACATCCACAAACTGATGAACTCCTTTTATTGTTTTGGGCTCATCCTGATTGCACACATATGGCTCGGTCCTTCGCAGACGTGTTGGTCCTTGATTGTACATATAAGACCAACAAGTTCAAGATGCCTCTTTTGCATGTTGTCGGGTTTACGTGTACGGGAAAAACATTTGCAGTCACTTTTTGTTTTATGAAGAGTGAGACAGTAGAGGATTATACATGGGCGTTGAGGAAACTACAATCCCTTTACACAGGTTACAAAGAGCCGTCTGTTTTTGTTACTGACAAAGAATATGCGTTGATAAATGCTATAGATATTGTATTTCCTCATGCGCATAGACTACTATGCACTTGGCATATAAATAGAAATATCCATGCTCAATGCAAGAAAAAATTTGAAACTGTGGACGGTAAAATAGACATGCTTCGCTTCGAAGAATTCTACAGTGATTGGAGTCTTGTATGGCGAGCAAGTACTACAGACAGTTACGAGGCAGCATGGTACATGTTCCAACAAAAGTGGAAGCCAAGCAACCCGACATGCATATCTTATATCAAAGATACTTGGCTAGGACCACATAAAGAGCAATTCGTGTTAGCATGGACCAACATGGTGAAGCATTATGGCACGATCACTACGAACCGGGTCGAAGGGGCACACTCATGTTTAAAAAGATATCTACGCTCATCGGTCGATAATTTTGTCTCTGTTTGGCAATCGATTCATTTGATGACTATTGCCACGGTGAACGATATTGTAGCATCATTTGAGATGAGCCTCAATATTGCAAAGCATGAATACAAGCAAGAAAACCTCTTGGATGGTTTAACCCATGTGGTATCTCACAAGGCCTTGGGTTATTGTTTGAGGAGATTCGTAGGTCGAAGTCGGTGGGTTATGATCCCGAGGTTTGCGGTTGTTCATATCGACATTCACTGGGACTTCCGTGTGCACATGAAATCAACGAATACCGTCGTGAATCTATACCTATTCCAATAGACGGTGTTGATCAACGTTGGCGACAGCTGTCGATAATGCCGGCGGTGGAAGTGTAAGATGATTTCTTTGCGTTGCCCTAAGTTAAACTACTTCACGCAAGGTGGTGTGGCGCAACGGAACCGGAGAGAAGATCCATTGAGTTTAAAATCCAAGAGATTGCAGTCCCGGCAACTACTCGATTGCAAGAGCCATCCGTTGTTCGAACTCCTAAGGGAAGACCACACTCAAGAAAGAGTAGAGCCAAAAAGAAGGAGGAGGAGTCAACTAAAAGAGATCCATCCTTATTTGAACTTGTCGAACGCAGTTTGGAGGCGAAGTCCCTTGTTCGAACTCCTAAGCTAACTATTCGAAGGGGGAAGAAACAGAAAACGATAGATGCAGTCACGGCGGAGGGTGTTCAAAACTTTTATGTTTCTTATAGTCTATACATTGAAAAATTCCTACATGAGATACGGAACTTCATTTGGACTATTGATAATGTTCCTGCGGATGGCCACTGTGGATACCATGCACTAGCAAGACAACTAGGCTATTCAGTGGAAGCAGGATGGCGACAGGTTAGGGCAGAGCTGTACGAGGAGTTGGAGTCGCGACTAGCCTTCTATAGCCAGATACTTGGCGAAGAAATTGTTGGAGATTTGTTGGCAGGCATACCTTGTACGGAAACAGTTACCGGACCAGAGCATTACATGGATGTCCCGCCTGCTGCTTACGTCTTCTCTAATAGGTATAAGTTACCTATTGTAATTATCTCACAGGGTATTGACAATACTTTCTTTCCAATGTGTGCCCCCCCGGCCGAACACCGAGTATCCACTCTATGTTGCATTGGGCTTGTCGGACAACACTTCGTCATCCCAAGGTTGATCGCTCATTCTCCTATTCCGCCACCTTCTACGCTTTGGTATAAACACGCACCTGAGGAAGCGATCGCATGGACGACACCCTACATGGATGCAATGGCGGCCTATAAGAAGATGATGAAGATGGAGGATCCAAAAATTATGTCGGACGACTACTTTGATATTTTAATCGATTGATACTGCCCCATGTGAAGATGTATATTATGTTGATCCATGTATGTTTAAGTGTATATTGAACTATATGTTGTACCTATTGTAATGAAAAGAGTTATGAAGATTTTGATTGTATAATGCGCATTGCTACCAATAACTTAGGACTGTCATTATGGAAAACTGCCAGGACTTTAGGACTGTCACATTTTTTACAGTCCTGGTGTAAACTAGGACTGTCAAAATTGTGACAGTCCTAAAGTTTATTCACTGTCAATATGTACATTTATATAACTTTAGGACTGTCACAATTTTGACAGTCCTAGTGTAAACTAGGACTGTCAAAATTGTGACAGTCCTAAAGTTTTCTCACTGTCAATTTTGAGGAAATATATAACTTTAGGACTGTCACAATTTTGACAGTCCTAGTGTAAACTAGGACTGTCAAAATTGTGACAGTCCTAAAGTTTTCTCCCTGTCAATTTTGAGGAAATATATAACTTTAGGACTGTCACAATTTTGACAGTCCTAGTGTAAACTAGGACTGTCAAAATTGTGACAGTCCTAAAGTTTTCTCACTGTCAATTTTGAGGAAATATATACAGATCAAAATAAACAATTAACCCACTGACCAATATGCACAGTATACAGATCAAAATAGTTATAACAAGGCAAAATAAACTCATAGTGTCACAACATAGCAAAATTAACTCAAATTGTCACAAGTCATATTCAATCAAACTTTTACAACGTTTACAACTCAAATTATAGTTTAAAGTTTTACAACGTTCACAATTATACAAATCAAAATGATTGTTCAAACGTCATGGCACCCCTTCGTGCGTTGCTCTCTAGTATCCAAGAAAGGATATTCTTCAGTGTTGTCGATATTTTGGAGTTCGTCATTGATTGTCATATAATTGGAACCCTGGCAACTGACGAGGCTTCTTCCCAACTTCTTAACTTTCCTTGCCTATTCATGAAAAATGAAAATAATTGTTAGCCACAGTGACAAATATCAAACTTAAACTCTACAAGTAGGCTCACCATCTTGACCAGTGCAGTATATAAGACCGATTTGGGAGGAAGATCTGACGGTACACGCACAATATCCCCTCCGCATTGGAACAAGGTCGGTAGTCCGACACCGGCGTAGTAGGCGAGGTAGTCGTCGCTGCACTCTGCCATATTGACTGCTGCTAGCCGGCCGGTATCTCTAATGACGTGGCGTTGCCACTCGGTGAAGAAGTGCGATACCCAGTTGAATTGTGCAGGTATATAGTTTAGCGGTTTTGTACCGCGCGGAGGAGTTATCATTTGCAAAGTTCGCCTTGGGACAGTTTGTACGTAGCCAAACTGACGTAGCACTATATCCGGCATATAAGCCTCCTCGGTCTCATGACAAGTGATAACACCGTGATATAAGGCGACTGGTTGCAACGGACGGGTAGTCTGTCGCAAATCACGGTATGGATCCCATACAATCTGCACCGCATAAAATGTAGCATAACGTCATTTAGCATAACGTAGTAAATTCATACCAATTAAGTACAATATTAGGTCTAAATTCACCTCTTCTGTCGTCATTTCTTCGAGTGCATGCCGTAGAGCGGCCAATGTGTGAGAACGTTTGGCATCTACCTTACTTGGCTTCCATCGGCACATTCTTGGCATGTTCTCGTCATACCCTCGGTTCAGGCTCGCCCGCTGCAGGGTTGGAAAGTGCTCGTATATCCATGCCTACACGTTACCGAAAATATATTAGTCCAAAAATAAACAACACAATTTTAATTTATGTAAACAAGTTGACAAAGATATATCTATACATGGAGTAGAGTCTGGCATCCGGAAATAGTCTTCGAACCCACACGGGATGCCGTACCAAGCTCGCGGTAAAGGTATGCCAGTATACCACTTCCCCAAGAAATTTGCTCCACCGTATCAATGTTGTCCAAATTGATGAGATATTTCGCATTTATGGACGTTCCAGACTTATCGGTAATGCCGACAGCCCCTAAGATGAACTGAATATATCCGCGGGCCACATTTTCGCTATTATCAATTTCAGGGGCCGTCTCAGCGAATATCTCCTCCAAATATTTTAGAGGAAGTCCGTAGGACTTCTTGAATTCTCGAATACTAGTAAAACTAGTGGCATCAACTCCCAGACACCCTGATACATAATCCACCATATAGTCGTAATAGTTGATGCTCGAATCATCAAAAGTATGATTCTGCATGGGACGACCATCAATCCTAAGTCCCAATATATGATGGACGTCATCAAGGGTAATCGTCAACTCCCCATTGGGTAGATGGAAAGTGTTGGTCTCTGGATGCCACTGTTCTACAAATGCTGAAATCAGTGCATTATCCACCGTCGTATATGAGTAGCTACCCAAATATTGCAGACCGGTGGGACTGATTTTTGACTTCACATCATCTCCCAGTAATTCATACCGCCATGAATTGCATTTTTTGCCATGGTTGATTACCGTCAACATACGACCACTCTCCTGAAAAGTCAACAATTGGATGAAATTAAACCTCTATGTAAAATAAACTTTAAACTTACAACTATATATAAATGTATCATAACGTAATGTACTTACCGGATTGTTCCATATTTGGTATGCAATATGGTTTTCGATCGACGGTAACATAGAGCAACCGTTTGGACGAGTGTCGCCTGGACTATCTGCCTGCTCAGAAGGTCCCGAACCATCAGTAGGCCGGTTTCCGAGAGTTCGTGGAAGACTCTCGACAGGACTATCTGCAGGCTGAGAAGGTCCTGAACCATCAGTAGGCCGATTTGGAACATTTGGCATGTCCTCATCGGAGGAGGAAGAAGAGCCGGAAGAACTAGGAGGAGCACGTCTCTTTGTGGCAATCTTTTTCGTCAATGGACGTCTCCTCACTTCAGGGCGTGCCTCGGCCTCGCGGATAGTCACGCCTTGCAAAACTGTGCGTTGCTTACGCATCGACGCAGTAGGGCGTCTTCTCATTTCTTCATCCACAGTGTCCTTTCCAGGGGCATGACTATAAGATACAGACAAAAATTAATTTCTATTTTAACATAATAAGTGAATTTTTTCCCAGGACTGTAGCCATTTCTACAGTCCTGTAAGTATACAGGACTGCAGTTTTCTCAACAGTCCTAATCTTTTAGGACTGTAGAATTTCCTACAGTCCCATATATATTTAGGACTGTAGAAAATTCGACAGTCCTATATATATATAGGACTGTCGAATTTCCTACAGTCCTAAATATATATGGGACTGTAAGAAATTCTACAGTCCCGCTCGATACAGCTCGACAATGTCGAGCAGTCTCGACATTGTACGCCCTAGAATCATATTCCAAACGACTTCTATGTCTAAACTACATCCTAGACTCCGCCAAGGACTAGTATGCCCTCATTTGAAAGAAAATAACTCAAAATTTTCAACATGCAAGATGATTTCTTATAATTTTTGGACAATTTTTCAAATACAATAGCACAAGGAGAATGATGATTTCTACCTTGCTTCTTTCGAGACTTTGGGAGCCATCGACAAGGAGGAGGAGGACAGCGGAGTAAGGCCGGCGGGAGGGGGTCGGCTGAGGGGGGAAAGCTCCGGTCGGCTGAGGGAAGAAACAATGTTTTCTTTCAAAAACCTGGGCTAGCCCCAAGTATAAACTTGGGCTAGTCTGAGTAAATGTTCCTCTCTTGTGGGCTAGCCCCAATCCTGGGCTAGCCCCAAGTAAAATGGGCAGTGCCCTTATCAAAAGCCTTCTATATTAAGGATAATTCCCACGATAGATTTTCGCGTGTTGTCAAAAATTATTCTGCTACGCTCTCTCTATATATCCCAGACTAGAATGTCAAATATGGTCCAAGGCTTCGTTTGGTAGGAGGGATAAATAAAAAAAAAAAATTTAATGTATTTTTCTTTCGTATAAAAAATAAACATCATTTTCTTCCTTTGTGTTTGATAGCAAGAATTAAAATGAGAATAAATTCACTTTCTTTTGTTTGGTATAGAAAAAAGGTAGAAAAAAGTAAAAAAATATAGGCTTTATCAATTTTATCCTCAATTAAAAATACTTATTTACCATTTCACTTAATAAATAATTTTTAAATAATACAATTAATATGGTGGTATAATTGTTTATTAATATAAGCCTCCACTTTTTCTTTTACTTTTCTTCCCACTTTTGGAGGGATTGAATTTTCTAGGTTATGAGGGAAAAGTAATTTCTGTAATTTTTTTTCTTTCCACTTTTTCTTCTATACAAAACAAGAGAAAATGAATCATTTCCTCCAAATTTTTTTTTCCTCAAATTTCCTTCTCACATCTCTCCTACTAAACACACCATAAGGCTTCGTTTGGTAGGAAGGATGGAGAAGTGGAAGAAAAAAAGAAGAGTATAATGTATTTTTCTTCTATAGGGAAAGAAAAAATTATTTCCTTTCTTTGTGTTTGGTAGGAAGGATGAAAAAGAGAGGAGATCAAATTTCTTTTGTTTGGTATGAAAGAAAAAAAAAAATATATATATATATATATATATATATATATATATATATATATGTTTTACCAATTTTATCCTCAACTAAAAATATTTATTTATCATTTGGCTTCATGAATAATTTTTAAATAATACAATTCATACGAGGATATAATTGTTAATTGATATAACCATGCACTTTTTCTTCCACTTTTTCTCTCACTTTTGGAAAGATTCAATTTCTTCGGTTATGAGGTAAAAACAATCCTTCCACTTTTTCTACATTCTACTTTTTCTTCCATAACAAAATAAAAATAAAAAAATCCTTCCATCCACTTTTTTTTTTTTTTCTGTATTTTTCTTCCTCCCACTTTTCTTTTCTAGCGAACACACCCTAAAGAAACATTGGAAGAATAGATGGCAACCAGTCTCATCGAAAGCCGAACAGAGCGGACAGCTCAAACCATTACATTGGACGCCTAAGTGGTTCAGCCTATCTAAGGTCAGGAGCGACCTCGAACAACCTTGCAGAGGTGAAGACTGAACTTGGGAGACATGTTCTTCAGCCAAATAGTATCAACCCACTCAAATTTGGGGGCTTTCTTCCTACCTATACTTCTCATAAGCATGACTTAAACTAAACTTGCCAGCCGGCCCCTCCTCTTATTCCCAGTGATCAGTGTCCAACGCACAATCGATATGGAGTAAGTCTTTTTAGTAATCAGATTGCTCAATTTTACAGAGCAATTTTGAAAGCAGAGAAGTTTGATATTAGAGGGATGAAACCAGAAATTAGCATTACCGATATATCTGCGGTTTGACCATTTATCCCATAGGGAGCTCCCCTTGATGAATCTCAGGACGGCGAGTTCCCTCGAGGTTGATAGGGAGCGAAGACCAATAACTCCTTCCACGCGATGGTGTGCATCCCTCCCCTCTATACAAAGTTAGCGCAAAATGTTTAAGATCTTTTGAATGGTCTTCATAGGAAGCATTATGACTTGTATCCAGAAGAAGGCCACAACGTTGATTACAATCCAAACCAATTCGACAAATACTCTTTGTCCGATGACACAAAATATGGCCAATCAGCTTGTAGACAAAGTTGTAGCACATGATATGTCTAGAGTCGAAAACGGAAGAAGCGCCCTCTCTCTTAGGGATAAGAGTGATAAACTTATGGTTTAATTGACAAATAATTTTGTCGGTACAGAAGAAATCACGAATGGCTTCAAGAACGAGAACTCTCAACTTATCCCAGTAGATTTTGAAGAATTTAGCAATGAAGCCGTCGGGTCCCCGGAGATTTGTTGGGATTAGAAGTCTTCACAAAATGCTCTACTTCCTCGAGTGTGGTCAATTTCTGCAACATAAAGTTACCTTCTTCATTGACAACCCATTTGCAAATAACCTAAGGAATTTTGGAGATTGAATCAGTTTGGTTGTATTGCTCCTTGAAATACTAAGTCACTTCATTATGAATCTCGAACGGCTCCCCTATTTGCACCCCATTAGTCGTGATCATACGAAAAATATGATTACGGTGTTGTCTGGCTCGGATCACTCCATGGAAAAATTTGGAATATCTGCCGCCATCTTTGAACCAATGACACTTCGCTCTTTGTTCGAGTTGGAGTTCTTCGGTAAGTTGGAGTTTGTTAATATCTTCTTTGAGCCTCTTCTCACGTTCAAAATCGGAGAATTCAGTATTGGTTAAGATATAGTTTTGAAGACTTGGGCCTGCAAAAGTTCCATCATTTGAAGTAAGGCTTCACAGATTTGAGCTTTTGGGAGAGTTTGAATTGGCTCAGTCCAGAAGGTGCAAAAGTTCCATCATTTGAAGTAAGGCTTCACAGATTTGAGCTTTTGGGAGAGTTTGAATTGGCTCAGTCCAGAAGGTGCACATTCAGACCTTCCGACACTTCCTCATGTTATCCTTCAAGCAGATTCAAGTAGATTCCACCTGATGTTGTATTTTTTTTCTTAAGAAGTGTAAGGGGTTAACTCTTGAGTTAAGGGAGTTAACTTATCATTTTAAATAAAATTTATAAAAGGTTAGGAGTTGTCTGGGTGGCCCTTGCCACCACATATCATATGTGGCTGTTCTTGCTTAACCTTGTTTCATACTGTTGTATTTTCTGTTGGGCATTGGTGGAGTAAACCGTGACGGAGGTGGAATGTCATCTCGTCGAAATCTAGAAGCATGCTGATTTGCTTGGATGCTTCGGTGAGTAGAAGGATCTCCACTCAATGGCGTCACTTCATCTTCTTCGTAGGTGGCTACAACACCTATTGGTGTTCTTGCAGGAGTTTCGTCGTTTGCTCGTGAATCCATTACTCTGCATCAAAAATAAACTATAAGAGGCGCACAAGAATCAAGACAGGATGCAAGTCAAGAAATTAATTCGAATCCGAGATAGATATCAAGAACGATTTCAAGCAAGTGGATGAGATCCTAAAAACTTATCATATCCTTATTGCAGGCTTGCTCGATCCCTAAGTTGAAACCGAACAATTTAGTCGTTGACCTGCATGGGCCACCACAAAAACCATGTCACGTCCCAGTCCCAAAAAATCGAGAGACTAGACACGTGGCAATGGACAACAACACACACTGATGGGCAAACCCAATTTAATGGACCCATCAGGATATACTTAAGCTGTAGTACAACAATAAGGGTCTAAATATACTAATCTCATCCACAAAAATGAATACAACAATATCAGAATCATAAAGCAAGATCAATCTCAATAAAATATAAACTCGGAAAATAATCCGATAATGAGTCTGATACAATAGTCAAGATACAAGAGTAAAGATAACAGCAAATACTGAGTATGGATAAAGCATATACTCAGAAGATATCATCGGAAATCACCTCGTCCTCGGTTCCTGGTTGTGCTTCAATGTATGCACCTGTTCCTGCTTTTGCTCATGCTAATGCTCCTGTCTCGTATACCTCGGGATAGATCTCATCTACTATACCTGGGGACATAATCCAGATCCAGGTCCTCAAGGGACATAGCAAGGTACAAAATAACTCAAGCCAAAATAAATGCAGTGCAACAATAAATGAAACAATAGGGTAAACTATATAACCAGCTAAGTATTATGTAAGTGAGAGTTTTAATCATACTTGGGCTGAGACTACTATAGGATTTGTGTCGGAGAAACCCATAGCAGTATTCTCTCGAAGGGACAATACATGTGTCAAAGCTCTGTGTCAGAGACTAAGACACCTCCAGATAACAATATATATAATATAATCAGCCTTTGATATGATAATACTCTCCCCACCCAATATAATCACACGTCTCATGTCCATGTCACGCAGGATCATGACCTCTAACTGATGCAATAAGTCATAACTATAGCTAAGCAGGTATAAAGTATATGTCATAAACCTGTATCCTATACAGAATCACCATGAATATCTCAGGAAGATTATGTCTCATGAATAGTGTCAGGTGTCCTGGTTATGACGTACTTGATAATGCAAGCACGAGAATGTATAGGATCTCGGTATCCATGTCTAGGTGATATTTCATAACTCCGCGTACGGTATTGACACCCAAATATTATTCGGACGCTAAGCAATGTCACACGGTCCTAGGTTAAGCATGTACAATATATGAATAAATCAAGACAATAATATGAAGCAGGTACTACAAGTTTTGGCAAGGTACACTTGCCTAGGGTTCTGACTCCAACTGTAGCTCTGGTATCAGCAGAAATTGCAGGTACTTCTCCGGCTGCTGAAATAAACATCACCATCAGATTCAGAAAATATCAAATAGCTAGAAATGCTTGTCCTTGAGTCTAATTTGGACACTGGGACAAAAATGACAGTTTCTGGTCAAAGCGGGGTCCACATATGGCCCATTTCACACCGAAAAACGTGTCAGAGATAAAGTTCTCTAAATTCGTCAAACTTAGTGTCAACAAGTCCAAAACGATGATACGAACCCAACGGAACGTCCAGAACTTAGTGTCAACAAGTCGCAGATGTCATGACCCGCACCCGGTGTAAGGGTACTAGTCGGAAACAACGCACAGCCTACGCCGCAGAATCGGCGGTAGAACGCTGTCTAGAAAGTCTATCTAATATAATGAACCACCAAAAGATAGTGTACTCAATCACAGAACTAAGATAGAATGAACACGGATCAGATAAGAATAGAATAGTCATCAACTCATGAGTTTAAAATAATACATCAATGAGTCTGAAGAGTAACAAAAATAAGCTGGAGACAAATCCAGTACAAAAGAATAATATCATACTACAAGCTACACTCCAGGGTCAACTGTCTCAGTTGGGATAAGTCCCTCTTGAGCCAGGGTCTCCGAATCTAAACCCACAACATCCTGGGGTCCATAAAAGGTAGGGTACCACTCCTCAGTGTCATCTGGAAAAATATATCCAGTCAGGAAAGGAGCAGAGTACATCTCTAACAGCAGTTCTAATCCATGATAAAAACTATGTAACAGTAAATAGCTGTGGATAAACAAGATGCACAAAATAGATACAAGAGATATATAGACAATAAGGAAATACTGGAAAGAAATACAATAATGAACAATATGCCAATGAAACAATAATACTAATGACTAAGTGTGTGAGTACTAGCTTAACATGTGATCGGCTTGGACAAGATACAATGCGGCCTGGCTAATCATACGTGCGGTGCATGATCAACACTATTCGCTTACCAATACTTTATTCAATAGGGATTTGATCACATATCTATACTAATACTCCCCACCCCCAACTGGTATAATAGATCCAACCACGGTATGCTATGGCACTAGATTCCCCAAGAAGATAGCTAGTCTCCCCGAGAATCGGTGTCTGTACATGTACAAGATAACCAATGAAACAATACTTGCACCATATACACCATATACCAAGGAATAACATCTCATGACGAGATCCGGATATACCAATCCGTGTAACCATAGTGTCGAGAGAAACATGTAAATCTACACTAGATACAACGAACATAGAGGATATCATAAATGAGAAACTATCAGAGAATGTACTCGCCTGAAGTCCAATGAAAAGTCTCACAGATGTCTGACTCGGTGCCTCGAAGACATAGATATAGAATACCACATTAATACAAGGTCCCGGAAAGATAACAAGTCAAACTAGTCAACTTCTAGGTCAATAAATAAATTCTAAGTCAAAAGTCAACTATGGTCAACTCTAAAGTCAACTAAAGTCAAACATGGTCAAACTAAGGTCAACCTCTCAAGACATCTATATAATAATATAGAATAAAAATACAATAATTTAGGAAATCAAAATTAGATTCCAAAAGATACCCACACAAGAATACTAATAATACAAATAATGCACACTCTAAATAATGTATATACAAACCAAATAGAATAATATATTATTATTAGTATTATACCTCACAAAAACACCTATATATATACATATATATATATATATATATATATATATATATATATATATATATATATATACAAATATATTATATAATATATAAATTAAATCTGCCAAATCGTCACTGAAAACAGTGAGCTAAAAAACAAATTAAATAAAATAGGCTTTCAGTGACAGTTCCTACTGTCACTGAAACCACCGTCGCCAAAGCCGCTGTGCAAACTGCACTGCTGTCACCTATTGGTGACAGTTCTCAACTGTCACAGCAAAATCCGTCGCTGCTGCTACGAATCCCGCTCACTGCATGGGTTATTAATGACAGTGGCGGCTCTGTCATTAATAACCCGCCGCCACTGTTACAGCGGCTGCTGCTGTAACCGCCTAATTAATGACAGTTCTCTGTCATTAATCCTACTGTCACTAAAAATACAGAAAATATATATATAAATATATATATATAATCTATATATAAATCAAAATATATATATATAAACAATTAAATAAATATATATACTTATATATATACAATTAAATACTATTAGTTACAAAACACAATGCACATATTAATGTACGTATTTTACATGGCTAGAAGCACACATAAAAATACATTCATTAAATTAACAATTAAATATATAATAATTATAAATAATATAATTACACATTTAAACACATAAATATATTTTATAAAACATTTATGTATAATTTATGTTATTAACATAAGTACATATATAATTGCATGCAAGAAAGCTACATACATATATTTATACACCACATTAGAACACATAGAAATATCTATAGATCTATGCTACAATAAATACCATAATAAATACACTAAAATAATATATAATATCTATATATATTTACTAATTATAAATGAAGAATTTAAAGCATAAATAATTAGATCTACACATAAACACCCAAATTGGAAAGTTTCACACCGTATCACACTAGATCTAGGATACGCATGTGACACGAGTCCAACACACAACCAAATGTACCCCGAAGGACACAAACAAGTCATAAATAATATTTATGAACAAATCAAAGTGTCAAAAGTAGATCTATGTGTCCGTGTCAAAATACGACATGTTCAAAGCCCCGTGTCGGAGGGAAATCCCCAAAATGACACGTATCACCAAATAGTTGGGATACGAACCACATGTACCAAATTATGGACACGACACTAGCCCCAAACACATAAGCTCATGTCCAATTGATCTATAGGATCAATTGATACACACAACAAAATGTAAATTTGGAATTCCAACAAAATTAACACAAAAAGCACCATAACTTTCTCCATGGGTCTCCTATGAACACAAAATAAAGTCCTATGGGTAGTACATACATATAGCTTAATTTTACATGATTAAATCTCAGATTTAGAAGCTATTTAAATGGAAAAATCTGAATTATACCTATTGGGAGATGGATTCCCAATGAAACCTCCAATTGAGATGAACTTGCTTCCAAATTGTAGATCCTTGCTCCTCTTTGTAGATCCTTACTTTCTCTTTCTAGATCCTTGCTTCTCAACTTTCTAATAGTGAATTGGGAAGAATTTGGGATGAATTTGGTAGGAAATTGGAATGGGAATGAAAGAAATTTGGGAGTGGGAAATTCTAGATCTAGATTTGGAATGAGAATGAGAGGAGAAAGAAATTTCCCCCCTCTTTTAATAGGCCGGCCTTGCCCCTCTCCCAAGTAATTGTAAAATGTCCAATGTACCCCTTGGGGCCTCTCATGAAGAAATAATTAAGGAAGGAAGCTGTAAACCCCCAGATTTTGTAAGAATTTTAAATCTTGGATTTTCCCCAATTTTTTGAAATTTTCTGGGAATTTTCTGTAATTAAAATCAAGATTTTTAATTAATAAATGATTTTTAATTGTTAATAAATAATATTAAAATATTATGAAAATAATATTTTTGGGTGTAAAATGAAAAACTGGACTAAGGGTAATTTTTCTGAAATTTATCGGACATCGGACCTAATTTAAAACACCTAAAAACTATATAATTATTTATTTATTTATTTATTTATTTAATTATTATTATTATTATTATTATTATTATTATTATTAATTATATTTTTTTATTCCGGCCTATTTCAGCCCGGCCCGCGGCCCAGTCCAACACCCTAACGGGTCGGGTCGGGTCCGCCTGAACCCGACCCGCCCGGACCCGCTAACCCGTCTCCCCCATTCCCCCAGCCCCCGAGTCCTCCGGCCGTGCCCGCGTTCGGCGCCGCTTCCGCCGACGAGCCGCCCGCCGCCTCCCTCGGCCCCACGCCCCGCGGCCCTGCCCTTTAAATCCCCTCTCCTCCGCTCGCCGCCACCGCAGCTCCCTCCTTCGCCACCTCCTTCTTCCTCCCCTCTCCTCCGGCTGCCTTCGGCCACGACGAGCTCGAGCAGCGGCCGCAGCAGTAGCCGGCCACCGCCCGGCTCAGCCTCCGTCCACCGCCCCTCACCTCGCTGCCGGCCGCCAGCGCCCCAGTTTCCTCCCTCCTGGCCGGCAGCAGCAGCAGCAGCAGCACCCTTTCCTCTGGCCGCCTCCGCCGCTCAGCGCCGGCCGCCCGCTCCGCCCAGCCGCCGGCGCCGTGCCCGCCAGCAACGCCGGCGCCGCCCTCGACCGCCTCCGGCCTTCCCCGCCGCCCGAGCCGCCGGATCTCCGGCCAAGCACCCTTGAACCCTAACCCTAATCCCAATTCTTCGTGTCGTGTCGGACACGACACGGACACGGAAATATCCGGTTTTTCGAGCCTCTTCAGGTACTCGTATCTTGCACCATGTATCTCCGTTTTTAATTCCGTAAATTACGTTGGGAAGCCTGTATGACCCTCTCTGTGTCCGGACAGACTGTTCGGGGCATCGCGTCCTGTGGTGATCGCACACCGCGATCCAAAAACAGGAAAAACCAGACCCTGTTTCACCCCGGAACTGAGTGCGCCCCGCCAAACGGGACGACTTGGTCGCGTGCGGTCTTTACAGATACGTGTGCATCGTTGATACGGATGTGTGAGATTTCGTGGAAGCTGATTCGGGTGTGCGTGCACACCGGAATCAACGCGTATCCGCGGACATCGCCCCGTATCCGCCCTTTCTGCAATTCGCCCTAACTTCGTGTACACTCGTCAGATCGAGACGAAACTTGCGCCATCGGACTCGTAGCAATACGCTGGTCCTGTGGGTCAAGTTTGGTTCGATTCTGAAAACGTTGACAAAATCGCGTGTCGTGGGCCCCACAGGCCCCGCTCGACGGGCGATTTTGTGTTCGGCTCATCGGAATCCAAATCTGGAAGTACCGTTGGGTTCGTATCATCGTTCCTGACCTGTTGACACTGAGTTTGGTAAATTTGGAGACCGTTGACCCGGACACGTTTTTCGGTGCAAAGCGGGCCCACCGGCGGACCCCGTTTTGACCCGAAACTGCCATTTTTGCCCTTGTCTCCAAATTGGACCCAAGGACAGGCGTTTCTAGCTATTTGACACCTTCTGAGCATTATGGTAATGTTTATTTCAGCATTTGGACTCATCTCTGGATATTTCCCCGAAGAACTATTAATCGGATCCAAACAACAGGCAAGTACCTGCACTTCAAGTTTAATCTTTATATTGTGATAGTTAATTCCCTGCCTTACATGTACCATTGATGATTACACGTAGTGCTAGAACACTGGATTTCATGTCTTGAATATTGGAGTTCATGTCTTGTTTTTCATGTCGGGTGGGAGAATACTGAAAGGCATGTAGTTTACCCTGACCCTTGCCATGATTAATAGCTGTTGGTGCACGACTGTCCATCAGCCGGATCTCGATTTTTCCTGTTTAATAGTCGTCTATGGCGGCCGGTTTAACCTTATAGACTCCTACATGCCAACTAGGTATTCTAAATACACAAGTTCACACACATAGTTTCTTGTCTTGTTACAGTTCCTATTGTCTGGTTGTAGTTCATTTTCCTGTCACCTTGTTCCTGTTTTACTCATGTACCTGTCTTACAGAAATTAACTCTTAGTTATTGTTACTATTTATTTATACATATTCTCAACATGATACCTGTCAGTTCTTTTAATTGTCATGAATATTTAGTTTAATCTTATTGTGCATTGTGTACTTTGCTCCTTTCCTGACTGGATCCGTTGTTTTAGGCGATGATGAGAACTTTGCCCCTACCTATTATGGCCACTATGAGTTAGCAGGTAACACATGAGAGCCAGTTTCCCCCAGGAGGCTACTTCTGTGGATCAGTTAGCTGTAGCTGCTTATTCTTTCCTTTTCAGCATATACTCGGGTTTGTCCCCGATTTATCTTCTGGCTTGTATTAACTGCGGATTGGTTGTCACAGATTAAATATTATGAAATCTCAGCATTCCTTTTTCCTGTTATTTTCCTTGTCTATTTACTTTTGTGGATGAGATAGACTTTATATTACCTGTGATTATGCCCTAGACAGCGTACTACCGCCGACACTGCGGCGTAGGCTGGACGTGCCCACGTACTCGTGCCCGAATTTCCGGGTGCGGGTCGTGACAGAAGCTTCTAGTCTAATCACTTAATTAATTTAATCCATCTCCTTAACCATGGGCTTTCTAAATGGGCCAAGTCTAACTATTTAATTCATGTTGGTCCATGGGTCCAAACTAAACTAGTTGGGTCCACTAAAATAAGTCCAAAATAATTAAATAACATCCAACAACAATTAAATAATACAACAAAAATTATTTACCATGCACAATATTTATTTAAATAGGAAATTACTAAAATACCCTTTTTCCTAAAATGTGGTAGTGACAGCAGATTGTCTTACTAAGGGTCTTAATTCATTGAATCTTTCCGATCTATGTAACAAGATGGAGACGATTGATATCTATCGTCCGTCTTGAGGGGGGGTGTTGAGAGTATTAATAGACTTTTAGTCCCACATTGAGTAGAATAGTAGAGAGAGATGTTAGTCTCTCCTATATATATGTAATTTTACCTCAATAATAAACAAGTCAAATATTCTACTAAATTTCTATTTGTTACCAAGAAAATGTTTACCTGGTACTTGTTAGGTATAAGGAATGACAACAATTCTAATGTGAACCATAAGGATACACAAAAAAGACAACTAAGGATGCTACAAACTATAACATTACACAAGTATTCAAGTGTGTGGTACAATCCAACTACTTCATGAGTTTGATACAAACCAAAATCTCAACATATTGCATGTCTCATTGCTGAAAGAGGTCTAGTAATACTTGGTAAAACTATAACATTACACAAGTATGGCAGTGTCTGGTATTGCGTCCACCTCTACTGACAATGCCTTCCCTCGTAGACTGTCAATCCTGACATTCTTTTCTACTATATAAGGCAGTTGGATTAAAACACAAGGCAAACATATGTATCTTATATATGAGGAATCCATGAATTGTGAAAAATCCAACCTGTACCAGTTCATAGTCTCTGTAGCTTCTTCCTTGTTCATAGTCTTTGTACCAGTTCTCATTTAATTCTGGAAACCAGAAACAGGTTAGTATCTACTCTACTAACCAACATGGTGTGCAACAAATGAATTGTCTTAGCATAGTATATTAATAAGGGTCGACTCTAGAGGGTGCACAATGTTAGAAATGAGTAGTAGAATTTAATGGAATTATATACATCAGTGGCTTGTGCCGAATAGCCCACAGTCAATAAAAAAACGTCAAGAAAAACAATTTTTCTTGTAGTGTGATATCCTTCAAGCTCCGAGAGACTTGCGTATCTAGTCATTGCTCAGGAAAATTAAGTTTCCTCCATTTGCCCTCGCCTCGAGATAATCAGTGCCGGGGAGAAATTTTCTGTAAACAAGACTAAGGAAGGAGTCTTATTTATGTGCCCAACTTAGATTTACTGGATGGGCAGTTTAAGAACCAATGGAAGGCTAGATTTTGAGCACTTGAGTGGAAAATAAAGTTGTTACAATTGGGAACTAAAAGAAAAGAAGGCACATGGTCTGCTTCACATTTTCATCAGGATCGATCTTCCAACAGCAAAATGGACGGGAACTTATGTGGCGGATGTGCCTTCTTATTCCTTTGCTTATGTTATTGCTAAAGTTGTTACAATATTTTTTAGTAGCATCGATGGTGAATAAGATGGTGAATAAGAAGATAGAAAAAGTAGTTTCTTTTATTTGGGAGTATTTTGTTCCAAATGACTCGGATAGTCGGTTTTGTGGGAGATAAAGAATGAGTTTCAATTATGTGGTAGATAAGGACAAAATTTAAGTTTAACTATTTTTTGTTCCATAATTTTTTTTTAATTTTTTTAAAGTTAAATGAGGTATAGTCGATTTTGTGGGAGATAAGGAATGTGTTTCCATTATGCGAAAGATAAGGACATAAATTAAGTTTAAATATTTTTTCTTCCGTAATTTTTGCGGCTCAAAATGGAGCCGATCAAAGCACCTTATATAATGGAAGATTATTACTGGGCTTAATTATATGTTTTGGTTTTTAATTATTTTAGGGTTAAGTGTTAACTTTTGTTAAGAGTGGATTTTTATGATTCATAATGTGTTAGTATTGAGTGTGGGCAGAGATTTAATTGATTATGGGCCTTTGGGATTTGAAGTGAGTGATAAATAATTTGGGTTTTAATATATAAAAGGGACTTTTTGTTTTGAACAACTAGTTTGGGCCATATAATATTAAATATTGTGCTTATCATGTGGCTTTATGTTTTACATAATTCAATAGGCTTTTATATTAAAGATTTATATACTAAATATTTTAGTATGGACTTTAGTTATAAAAGAATTTATATTGAGCTTTATATGCTAATAGGCCTTTTATATAAGAACTTCTAAAATAATTTTATAAATATATCTATAAGTATATTTCTAATATTAGGCTTTTTGATTAAATGTATTTTTGAAATATATATTTATTGTATAAGAGTTTTGAAATAACTAAACCAACCCTTTCTGTTAGCATAATTTATTTATTTTTGAGCTTAGCTAATTGTACATTTTCTGTCTCTTGCAGGCTATTGCGGACCCGAATAACTTTATCTCGAAACTCGTGTTGATCTTCAATTCGGACTTTTTCATATCGAATATGGCTATTTGGATATTCTGGAACCAACAAAAATATCTATATTGTTGTCTGAGAACATCAATGGGATTTAACTCTTGAGTTTATTTCCGTGTCGGCACATTCTTGTCACACAAGTTGACTCCAACTAATTGAGGCAGTATTACTCTTATTGCTTTCATTACTTGATAGTTTCTATAATACATGTTCTAGATATGCTTACATGATCTTGAGACACTTGTTCACACGAGATTAGTGCTTTATGGATTCATATTCGTGATTATCGTGTTTCGTAATTATCGTGTTCATGATTCGTCGTGTCATGACTCAAATCCAGGAGTGCTAGTCGGACGAAAAAATACCTTAGTAGATATGTAAACTACCCCAAACTATCTTCCGTATCTAAACGTGGCTGATACCAGTCGCACAACACACATGCGGTGTGCGGTATTTACCCCTTGGTATTTACATGTCAAACTTGGTATTTCAAAAGAAATAGCTAAATGCAGTTTACTTTTACCACATTTATTCTTGAATCACCATGCCATGATTGTTCTTGTTTACCTTGTTCCCTTCCATATCTACATACCATATTTATAGTTCTTACATGTTTATCATATATCATATACTATTAACTATTTTACGATTTCTATCCTGTTTTGAATTATACTATCATATATGTACTTGCTCCAATCCTGACTGATGTTGACATATTAGGAGATATTTTTCTCATGTTCTTTAGATATCAGGATAATGTTATAGCTGTGATCGGTCTTGATGCACCATGGACCATGAGTTGATCCCTAGAGAGATATAGGCTAGTATTTTCCTATTTCAGTTATGCACTAGATTCATTTCCTTAGATATTGATCAGATTTGTCTTCAGAGACATCACTTGGTATGTATAAACAATTGTGGATTCTAGACTTTTGACTTTGGATGATTTTGGTGATCTTGTGTTAGAGTTTATTTCTTAATATTTTATATCTTCCTTAGCATACTGTGTTTGAGTATATAGTGATACTAATTATACTTGTATTATTAAGATAATTCAGATGAAAGTCTAGACAGTGTTATACCGTCGATACCATGACATAGGCTAGACGTACCCACATAATCGTGCCCGAACATCCTGGTATGAGTCGTGACACATTTTATGGTGGCCCATACAGGTCATCTTCGTAAATAGTACGATGTCATGATACATAGTACCTAGGTATAGTTGTACTGTTGCTATATAGGAGATTCTAGGAAGTAAGGTACTCAATCACTGATTAGGATTTCTTGATGGATTTCTGGGATGACCCATGAGAATCTTACTTTGAACTTTGCTTAAATTTATTTATATTTTCTTTTGTTCACCCTAACTTTTAATTCAACTTGAATATTTGTCCGTTGTTGAACCTAATTCTTGTATCATGATGAGTTTTATGGACTATATTATTCCAAATGAGAACAATGGAGTAAAAGTTGAGCTCATAACTATTTCAGATTAATAAAAGAAGAATGGTTAATCAGAATCTTAATTATGCATGAACGTTGATAAATTTTTTGAGGTTATATTGCCCATAAGAATTTGGACTAAGATACTATATGAGGGTTTGGAGGATTTAATAGTTTCTACTTCCTCCATCCTAACCAAATCCAGAAGGGCTCGATTACCATGAGTTGTAAGTAAACGTTTACACATAATAGATGGCAAATCAGTTTTGTAGGTACTCTAGTTCAATAGATCATAATAATACCTGATAGCTTCTGCTTGTAGGTCGCTTTGAGAGTCACGCCCAGTCCCAAAATACGTAGGACTAGGAATACGTAAGCATGCCAGTCGTATGTATATGACAACTCCAATATATGGAAACCATAACACATACGTACGGTGTATTATGAATAACAATTCACAAGTGGTATAGATTTATGTCATAAGTCACAGGGCATAACTAGATCTCATCCACAGAATCAAATAGAAATGAATAGTCAATCAATTTGTATAACGGAATCAAGTATAAGATGCTTGATAAGAACAAGTAGTTTGGTGGAGACAAATCCACTACCAAACTAGAATATAAGAGAAATAAAATAAGTACATCTATGAACAATGAGGCTCGAAGAGAAGACCTCCTCGAAAGAGAGATAAGAAGTAAGTTCTGATCCATGCTCCTGCAGATAGTCATGATCGTCTACACCTGGAAAGGGACCAAGTCCTCAGAGGAACGTAACAAGATACATAGAAGCATGCCAATTGAATACAGTAAAACATGCATAATAGACAAATTATATATAAGTATGTTATACTAGACAATCTATATGAAAATGCATAATGAGGACAACTTTTCAACGTATAGGCAGGTGTAGGCTACTCTAAAACACATGCTATCTCACAACTCACACACACGTCCTTGTACCATCAATCGACATACCTCAAGGGTAGCGACCATCGTGACACAACTACCATAGTGCGTTCTAGTACTACGGTTTACCAAAGTGGGTAGCCCATACGCCTACTGACTGTCCTCCCCTCCCATGATACTATGTGTAAAGTGTGTGTCAACATATATAATATATAATTATGACTAAAATAAAACACATATAATAAATATATATGTCACGCCCCAGTCCCAAAATACGTAGGACTAGGACACGTAAGCATGTCAGCCGTATGTATATGGCAACTCCAATATATGAAAACCATAACACATGCGTACGCTGTATTATGAACAATAATTCATAAGTCACAGGGTATAGTCTAAATCCCATCCACAAAAATCATAAATAGATAAATAACCAATATCTATGAAACTAGATCTCTATACAAAGTATCTAAAGATGATAGTTGGATGGAAATAAATCTACTATCAACTCGAATGTATAAGTGCAACACAACAAAAACAATATAAGAATACTAGCTAACAATCATGGGGCTCGAAGAGAAGACATCATCGAAAATATAAGTAACCAGTCCGGATCTGCGCTCCCACGAATACTCATGAACAGCTACACTTGGAAAGGGACCAGGTCCTCAGAGGAACATAACAAGATACATAGAAGCATGCCAATAAAGTACTGAAATAAATATCCAATGGGGTCGCCTAACCATCTATGTGAATGCAGTTTGAGAATAACTTTCTAACAAGTGGGCTATCTGGCCATAAAATGGGATTGGCATAATTTTCTCGGAGAATCAGGGGCCTACAAAGCATGTCGTGTTTTGAACGGCAGAGGCCGCCAAGAAGTATAGGGGTCATCACCGCCCGTATCTCCAGCGGAGCTTCCGGGTTACATAAAAAGAAAAGTGCAAAGGAGCCCAAATGTGGTACTTGTTGTTCTCCCCACCCCATGCTCTAAGCATGTCACATCCATGACACGATTTGGTTCATAGCCTACCTTTAGTACAATAGCTCAACCTGCAACCAAACAAGGACAAGGATTGGACCACCATACTACAATAGGCTATGTCCCTAGACTACTAATAACTTCTAAGTCTTCTAGCATGCAAGGTTTCTAACAGCATGTGTAGTGTGTCTAATCATAGTATGTTGGCATTAATTACCTACGAAGTTGATCGAATTTCCTATGGATAACTTTGACGTTATTTTAGGCATAGACTGGTAGAGAGACAGTCATGCGATGATAGATTACCATAGGGGTAGAGTTTTGTTTAACATCTCGGGCAAAGGATAATTTATCTTTAATAGAAAGATGAAGGATCGACATGAATGTGGCATTGCAGCAGTAGCAGGAGTTGAAGATCAGTTTCCCAGAATAATTAAAAAAAATTAATATATTTTCGGAAGAGCTTTCCGGATTACCCCCAGTAAGAAAAGTCGAGTTCTGCATAGAGTTGAAACAAGGAGCAGAGTTATTTTCCAGCAAGGTCTATCATATGTCACCGATAAAACTTAATAAGTTGTATCATCACGTGGAAGAATTTAAGGCAAAAAAGTTTATTCGGGCTAGTGGATCACAATGGGGAGCACCGGATCTTCTAGTAAAGAAGAAGAAAAGATCGACATGGTTGTGTATCGATTATAGGCAGTTGAATGCCTTAACAGTGAAGAACCAGTATCCATTGCCTAGGAGTGATAATTTGTTTGACAATTTAGTGAAGCAAAAGTATTTTTCAAGATAGACCTACGATCGGGATATTATCAAGTGAGAGTCCGGGAGCAAGATATACCGAAGACATCATTTCAATCTCGATATGGGCATTACAAATTCTTAGTTATGACATTCGGATTAACTAATGCACCAGCAATATTCATGGATTTGATGAATCGTATCTTCCTGACATACCTAGATCAATTTATAGTGGTATTCATAGACGACATTCTTGTCTACTCCAACAGTGAAGAAGAGCATAAAATATATTTCAAAAAGTGTTGCAAGTTCCTAGGGAGCATCAGTTATATGCTAAACTCAATAAGTGTGAGTTCTGGTTAGATCATGTGTCATTCTTGGGGCACATTATCTCAGGAGCAGGAGTATCAGTGGACCCCATGAAGGTTGAAGCAGTAGAGAATTGGTCAGTCCCGAAGGCAATAGCAGATGTGCAAAGTTTCTTGCGATTAGCAGAATATTACCAGAGGTTCGTGATAGACTTTGCACGAATTTTAGCACCAATGACTCGTTTAACTCGTAAGGAGGTACTGTTTGTTTGGATAACAGAGTGCCAAGCATCATTTGAGAAGTTGAAAGAGAAGTTGATATCATTACCGATCCTTACAATTCCACTAGGATCAGAAGGATTCACAGTTTATTGTGACACATCGGGGAAAAGACAATGATCTATTTTAATGCAACACGGAAGGGTAATAGCTTATGCTTCTCGGCAGCTTCGAGATCATGAGAAGAATTATCCAACACCTGATTTAGAATTGGCAACAGTAGTATTTGCTCTCAAGTTATGGAGACATTATCTATATGGAGATCATATAAAAATATTTACAGATCCAAAGAGTTTGAAGTACATATTCACTCAAAAGCACTTGAACATGAGACAGAGAAGGTGGCTAGAGTTATTTGGTGATTATGATGTGACACTTCAATACCATCCAGGTAAGACAAATATAGTGACAGATGCTCTAAGTAGGAGAGGCAACACATTCATCTTGACAACTCAGAAGCACATTCTAAAAGATCTTCAAGAGATGGACATCGAGGTAGTATTACCTCAAGAGACGGGAGTGTTAGTCAATCTTCAGATACCGTCAACTTTGGTGGAGAGAATCAAGATGGCTCAAGCAAAAGATTCTCAGATTCGAAAGCTTAGGGCATAATATGAGTCGAGTCTTAGAAAGGAATTAAGAATTCACGAAGATGGAACACTCTGATTTAAAAATCATCTTTGTGTGCCAAGTGGAGATATCCAACAAGAAGTAATGACTGAGGCACACAGTTCTCAATATTATATTTATCCCGGTGGCTCGAAGATGTACCTTGATGTCAAGCAATATTTTTGGTGGAACGAAATGAAAAAAGAAATAGCTTGGTTCGTTTCACGATGTCTCGTGTGTCAGCAAGTGAAGGCAGAACAACAGAGATCAGCAAAATTTTTATAAACCTGCCTTATTCCATGGTGGAAGTGGGAACACATTACGATGGACTTTGTGACCGATTTACCTAGATCCCCGACTGGACGTGATATAGTTTGTGTGGTATTAGATCGATTCTCGAAAGTGACACATTTTATCCACTTCCGAATAGGGCAGTCCACGGAGCAATTAACAGAGATGTACATGCGGCAGATAGTGAGGCAACACGGAGTCCCAGCGAGTATAGTGTCAGATCATGATAGTCACTTAACATCTCATTTTTGGAAATGCTTGCACGAGCATTTATGTACCAAGTTGAGATTTAGTACCGCGTATCATCCCCAGACAGATGGAAAATCAGAGAGGACGATCCAGACATTGGAAGATATGTTGCGGTCTTGTACCTTAGGCTTTGGTGGGTCTTGGAAAGATCATCTTCACTTAGTAGAATTCTCGTATAACAACAATTATCAGGCCAGCATATAGATGGCTCCTTTCGAGGTACTGTACGAAAGAAAGTGCAGATCACCTTGGCATGGGATGACATTGGAGAATAAAAGATGTTGGGACCTAAAATGATCACTCAAACGATTGGAATAGTTAAGCTAATCAATGAGCAGCTTCACGTTGCACAAGATCGTCATCGTCATTGGGATGATCAACATCGTTGGCCGTTAGAGTTTTCTGTCGGCGATCATATATTTTTGCGGATTTTGCCTACCCATGGAGTCATTAGATTCAGGGTTCGCGAGAATCTTAGTCCGCGATACGTAAGACTGTTCAAAATTCTCCAGAGAGGGTAGGAGATATTTTTTATCGTCTTGCCCTTCTGCCTTGACTTCATGAAGTGCATGATGTATTTTATTTGTCTCATATGCGTAGGTATGTCCCGGACCGAAGTCTTTTCCTCGATCACTCTGATTTAGTCGTTAGTACCGTCTTAACTTACGAGGAACACCGCATATCCATTTTGAATCAAAGAGAGAAGGTACCTAAGAACCAAATTGTTCGTCTTGTTCGTATTGCTTGGGGCCATCACACCTTGGGATAGTCGACGTGGGAGCACGAGGACGATATTCGATCTCGGTACCCGCACATATTCGACTCATAAGATATATTACCTTCGTATGCCTTACATCTTTTATTCCGTGATTGGTAAGCACTTATGTGAAATAATGCTGCTTTGCTTTATTATATTTGTTGTTATACTTGCTTATTTATATGTATAGATTGCTTGTATTTAGTTTGTAGCTTGTTTGATATCTCTTGCTAGCCTTGAGTTTGAATTTTGAGGACAAATTTTTTTTTAAGGTGGATAGAGATGTCAGTCCCCTTTTCTGGCGCACTTTGGCACATGTTATCTTTGGCGTACTTTGGCGCATGTTGGTTGCTAGCCCGGCCTTTGTTTAGACCGGACTAGTGATTTGTGGAGAAAAGTGGGTTTGGTTGGGTTGGTGGCATGTGTAGCTTGGATGGATTTGAGTGATCCAACGGTCCATATCTCAAACCTAAACCTATATATTCATATTTCTCTCTCTCTCTCTCTCTCTCTCTCTCTCTCTCTGTGCTCATTATTTTTTTTTTCCATTTTTTGGGACTGGAGTGCCTCTAGGAGGATACCATAATATATTGGGTGTCAATATTTTTATTGATTTACTTCTTGCACACTTAATTTTTTAAATTGCCTATTATTAATTATTTTTACTTGATTTATTAACTTGAACCTATTCACCCCCATTTAGGGTTACTACAAAGCCCAACAATTATCTTTTAGTGGACGTATCGAGCTAGTTAGATCGGTCATTACTGTTATTTCCATGTATTGGTTACAGCCGATTATGCTACCCACGACAACTATTAGCAAAATTGATAAGCTATGTGCGAAGTTTATTTGGCATGGTGGTGTGCATGCTATAAGCTGGGATATATTATGTCGGCCAAAACATGAAGGGGGAATGGGGTTGAGATCGCTAAGGGTTCTACGCGACATTGCAGGTATGAAGCTTGTTTGGAAGTTTATTTCGTAGGACTCGCTTTGGGCTCAGTGTATAAAGGGAAGATACATAAAAGGGAAAGCTTCTGGAGCCATCGGATAAATAAGAATTATTCGGTCACTATGAAGATGCTGTGGAGAAGAGAGACAGGGTAAAGCTACATATCTTTAAACTATGAAGGACGGGTCGACTACTATTTTATGGCTCGATCCGTGGTTACAACATCAGAGTCTCCTAGACAAGCATGGAGGTGATGTACACCGGGCTGTACCAAGGAACCAAATGGTTTCTTGTATACTATGACATGGCCAATGGCGGCCAAAATACACGCCTGGACCCAGCAATTTACACATCTTATAGAGGAGGTCAATGTAGATGGGACGGTGTTTGTGGATGCGTGTGTGTGGGAGTCATCCAGTGGGACGTTCGACGTCAAGCATGTTTATAATGCCATCCGTGAACACCATCTGGACATGGGGAGGGAGGAGTTTGTTTGGGTACGGGAGGTTGCACCTAAATTACAACTCTGCATGTACCGAGTGATAAAAGGGAGGTTGCTGACGTTGGAATGGATGAGCCGATTAGGCATCTAGGTCGGTGGATTATGGTGTGTCTTGTGTCAAAGCCACCACGAAAACTCAGGTCATCTATTTTCTGAATGTGAGTACTCATGGCAAATTTTGTCATAGTCAGTTACTCAAGTTGCAGACAACACAGTAGACACCGAGGAACATGGAGGGGAATATGGAGATGATAACACAAGCTAGAAATAACGGTCCCAAGTGGGTTAAAGAGGCAAGGTTCAGACTTGCATCGACAGTATGACATATATGAAGGGAGCGAAACAGACGACTATTTGAGGGTGCTTGCTACGTCAAGTGTCGACATTATTCATACTGTGGAGTTTGATGTATCATGTATGATGGCAGACAAAATGTCCCCAAAGTTACGAGGGACAGATTATAGTTGTTTCTGAATCAATAAAATTACCATTCTTCCAATATATATATATATATATATATATATATATATATATGGTTGGTGCCATATGTCTGGTATTTTATATTTTCGATACGGGACATGACCAATCATGCATCCTAAATGTAGCGAATGTTGAGGTCCTAACTAATATTAATTGGAAGATTCCATTTTCAAACATAAACTCTTGTTGACGCAGTACGAAGATTTAGAGAAAAAATGATTTGTATGAAATTTGGGGCTTATAAAAATTTGGGTGCAGAAGCTTTAAATGAAATGTGAACAATTTATAACTTCTATAAATTTATTACAAAAATTATAATTGAAATCCAAAAATAATAATTATGAATAAACGATTTTAGAATGATGTGTTGGTGACACAAGCATCGGAAGCAAAGAAGGATATAAGATAGAGAGTTATGTTTTAGGGATTTGGTATCGCACCATACAAACTCAAAATAAGTTTCTCTTTCTTCAATTCTTTGATTTTGTTTACGAAAATAACAAGAGTACATTACCTATATATAGCCTCATAAAGCTATATTTATGGATGAATCAAATCTAGTTAAACTTATCAAAATCAACTTAAATCTTTAATGGATAAAACAGAGAAAATAATCTCTTTTTAAATTAACCAAAAATAATAAAAAGATAAAAGAAAATCTAAATTCTAGTTTTTCATCTTTCTTCACGGCTTCGAAAAATTTACCTCCTGGTGAACCATGTAACCATGAATCCGATAATTATGCTCATGGTGATGTCCTCTAAATCGGCCATGACAGAGGCCTCTGACTCGGTAGTCTAGTTAACAAAAAGGCTTCTGAAAATGTGATGAAATCCTAAGATGGTATTGGCGGCTGGGGAGGTGGAAGAAACAGATTTATAACCGCTTGGCAAATAATATCAAGAACCTTCATAAATGGTGTTTGTCTCTATGCGTCTAAAGAAGTAAAATCAACATTCCTATAATCAATTATTATTTTCTGTGAAATATTACAATTATTTGTAATAAAAAATAATAGAAATTGTTTATGGGTTTGATTATTGGGACACGTCCAAAATAGTTAGAAGACATAATAGGTTTTTTAAATTCATTTGAATAATTGGAACTATCTAACTTTTCTAGGAAAGATATATAGATGTCAAAATAGATTTTATTTTAAAGCTAGACTTAGTTTCAACCACAGCCCTAGTTTGTGTCTCAGTTAAGATATGTTCATTAGGTTGAACTAAAGGATACTCTAACGATATGGTCGACTCTGAATTAAACTTTACTTGCGTAGATGACTTCACTATTTTAGGTTCGTTAGGTTCAACTTATTGATACTTGAAGGATATGGTTGGCTCTGATATAGACTCTATTTGTGTATCAATAATATTTGTTTCCTAAAACTATGATTGCCATATATAATTTTTATAATTTTATCATGTTTAGAATCTAAAAGAACCTTAAAATTTTAGTAAACTCTTCATGATCCATATTTTAGTTTTAATTGTTGTTAAGGTCTTTACCTACAAATAAAAAATTATTCTTAATCTAGGGCCCTGATACCAATTTAATGTGGTATGAAGAACTCGAGGAAAAAAAAATTGTATGAAATTTGAGACTTGTGAAAAGTTGGACACGAAAGCTTTAAATAAAATGTGAACAATTAACTATTAAAAATTTATTACAAAAATTATAAAAAAAATATATAAATATTTATTATGAATGCCTGATTTTAAACTTGTGTTTTGGACGTCAACGTTAGAGGCGGAGAAGAAAATAAGATAGAGAAATCCACTTTAGGATTTTGGCATCGCCTTATACAAACTCAAAATAGATTTCTTATTCTTCAATTATTCCAACCATACGAACTCAAAATAGATTTCTTATTCTTCAATTGTTTCAACCAAATGAACTAAAAATAGATTTTTTATTCTTTAATTTTTTGATTTTTTTTTTTGACTTCTCGGCATAACGCACGGGACCCGACGTAACGCTCAGGACTTTTGTGCATGCTGCATTGCATGCCTTTGGGCCTACTGTCCCCCAACTCCCACCATTTATAAATGGAAGAAATAATACACTCCCATGGCTCGATCCACTGACCATCTGCCATCCAGCCGGAGTCTTATACCTCTCCTCGGTAACCACAAGAGCTACTCGAGTTCGATTATTTTATGAAAATAACAAGAGTACATGACCTATATATAACATTATAAAGCTATATTTAAGGATGAATACAAATCAAGTTAAACTTATAAAACTAATTTAAATTATTAATGGATAAAGAGATAAAATATTCTGTCTAAACTAATCAAAAATAACAAAAAGGTAATAGAAAAATCCAGATTCTAGTTTTCCATCACTTGTACACCTTATGTTGCTTCCGCATATCTTCACGCAAGATAATTTAACCACCTTAGTATTTATATACGATTTATAGCTAGCAACGATGAGGATGAAATAAATGGATTAAGTACGTTAAAGTTTTGTTGGACAATTGCCAAATTTTGGTTGGTAAGGTGACATGTTCTTTCTTTTAGGTTACACACGGATTATATTGCACTTGGTAATTCCTCCTCGAGTATATATTAAAAGTATATATGCACGTGAGTTTTACATATTTCATAGGTTAATTTTATCAATACTAAAAGATAAAAACTGTAATCATTCTGATCTTTATTAAAACTATTTATGAAGACTAAAAGACAACTTTTTTAGTTATTCTAAACTATTATATATGCGTGTTCGTTGCACGTATTTCATCGATTCTTATTATGTAGATTAGAAGATAGTTGTTGTAATTGTTATCATTTTATTAACACTACTTAGGAAGACCAAAAGACTGTCTTAATTATTCTAAAGTTATTATTATATTATATGTATTATTGTATACATGTCTGGAAGTCTATTTAGGAAGAACAAATGAAAAATTCTATAATTACCTAGTTGTCCATATTAACTTTAATGAATAATTTTAATTAGTAAACATATGCAAGTGTATATTTAAAAAAAAAAACCACGGTGAAATTACACTTGTTTCCATTAGATAGTAGTATAATATTATATTAATATTATCATATTGTTATATATCTGCCTGCAAGACTATTTAAGAAGACTAAAAGACATCTCCCGTAATTATTTAGTTGTCCTATTAACATTAATTAATAATTTTAATTAATAAATATATGTAAGAGTATATTTGGAAAGTAAAGTTTTATGGTGATCCTGAACTTTTCTCATTATGTAGTAGTATCAAAAGTATATTTGGAAAGGAAAAAAATTCGGTGAACTTGAGTATAAATGATTATTCGGTGAACTTGACTATTCGGTGAACTTTTCTCATTATGTAGTAGTATAAATTATATTAAGTATAAATGATTGTATATGTACTTATAAGAGTATTAAGGAACAACAAAAAATATCTTCCGATATATCTGTATTAATTTTAATCAATAATTTTAATTAGTACATATAAGTAAGAATATATTTGAAAATAATTTTGTTACGATAAAGCTGATATTTTCTACCCACTCTTTTGGTATAGACTAGTCTCCTTGGGCACCTTTCCTATATCGTGCACTAATTAAAGTAGACTATTCGTATAGAATGACTGGCATACAGTACAACCGTCCAACATTTTCCATTCATTAATCAAGATGTACTCCAATACCATTGTTTGTCAGTCACCCAATAACGACCATATTTTATCAATGATCATAAGAGAGACAAGTCAAAATGTTGACTTAAAGATTGAAATTTTTTTTTTTTTAAAGCTAGCGGCAGTGTTGAAGTATTTAAGGAATAACATATTGACTTCTGACTTAAGTATAAGAATCAAATTATATTATTAAGTGAAACAAAAATTATATATATATATATATATATATATATATATATAATTAATGATGTTCATTAATTATATATATATCAAGTATTTAAAAAATAAAGTTATTGTGAAGTTTATTGTCTAGATTTAGATAACCAATTTTATATTATTTTTGTTATGTTATTGTCCTGTCAACTTTATAACTAACTTATATTTGTATCGAAGAAATTTTTTTGAAATAATAATATGAATAAATTGTGGCCACAATTTCTCCTCCATTTATAATATAAAAAGAGTGGAATGGGTTGACGGTCGGTCTACGGGGCGTAGTAATATGGACTTTGGAGCCGAATTGAATGAGTTGTGAGATGAGCACGAGAGCGTTGAAGTTGTAGGAAACTTATCTCCAGTCCACCATTAAATGAAAAATTCCACTATGACTGCCGGTCTACGGGGCGTAGTAATATAGACTTTGGTGAGAATGAGCATGAGATCTAAGTTGTACGAAACTCATCTCCAGTCCACCATTAAATGAAAAAAAAAAAAAACATATTTTTCATTTTGATTGAATCTCACTCAGCCATAATATCTAGTGTCCGATTTTAGATTTTGACATCTGAGACAAATTTTCAAAATTATTATTATTATTTTTATATATATAATACTATTATTAATCCAAAATTTAAAAAATAAAACAAAAAATATAATATAATATACAAAAAATATAAGTTATAATGAAACATTAATAAATGAAGATGTTCCAGAAAAATAAATAAAAAGAAAACTAACAATGGTTCGAATAGTTAATAATGGTAATAAAAAAATTAACTACAAATAAATAATCAACAAATAATATTAATTAACAACAAATAAACAATCAACAACAAATATAAAATAGAATAAAAATTCTTAGTTTCTCTATTAGTTGATTTCAATCTCAATAGAAATAACTATGTAATCAAATGGCAAGAACATATTTTTTCCATAAATTAGTCAACCACAAATAAAGATAATCAACAACAATTTATACAAAAAATTAATAAATTATAATTCTCACCTAATGGAAAGGGATTGATTCCGATATGTATTTTAGGAACAAAATTCACTCGTAATTGCCAACTCAAGCAACTAAATCGACTCGGTAGATAACTATAGACACAATGCAAGAACAAATTTTTTCGATAAATTATAAGTCAACCAAAAATAAAAAAAATCAACAATAATTTATATTAAAAATAAATAAATTAAAATCTCACCTCAAAGGGACGGGCTGATTGTGTGATTCATTTTTTCTTTTAAGAAAAAAATAAGAAGAAGATGTTGATTCCAACGACCACAAAAGTCTCTTTCAAAAAAAAAAATCCTAAAAAATGCTCTATTAGAACATATTTTCGTTGCTTTAAGACTTTAAGCATACAATTTATATATATATAAAATGCAAAGTTTCACCTCAAAGGGAAAGAAGAAGAAATTGATTCCGATGGCCGATCTCACTCAAAAAAAAAAACCTAAAAAAGTTTTCTGTTAGAACATCCGTTGTTTTAAGTATACAATATAATTTTACTTTAGACGTACAATTTAATTTTGGCCCGGACTCAATCTTTATCAGTAGAAATCTTGGTCAAGTCTACTTATCTAGTTGGTCCGGACTTAATTTTTAGAGGGCCCAAATTATAAAGGGCTTATATACACTGTAAAAAAAAATTGGGGCCCTCTAAAATTTTTGGCCTGAGACCACTGCCTCGTAGGCCTCATATTAAGTCCGGGCCTGATGATATTGTTACTTTTGTCTCCATCTTCTATCCATTAAAGCTAGGAGACCTTTGATAGACACTCTCTCTCTCTCTCTCTCTCTCTCTCTCTCTCTCTCTCTCTCTCTCTCTCTATATATATATATATATATATATATATATATATATATATATAATATTCTTGGGATTTTTTATTTGCCTTTGGGAACTTTAGTCTCACATTGAAAAAACCATCTATTGTGTATCACAATATATAGCTATGCTTTGTATTGACATATACACATGGGATGTGGTGGGCCATGTGGGACAATTTTTCAAGAGGCTCTAAGTTTAATCCTCAAAGCAACAATCTTTGTTTTTCTCACTCTTTGGGAAATTTTCCTCTGAGCTAAGCCCCATAGGGGCTTTGCAACTCGAGCTCGGACTCGGACGAAGGACACAAAGTGGCACTTGATGACACACTTTGCACTTCACACGAATGCGTCGGGCACGAGATGACACTTGTGCGCAAACGGTTGTAGCGGGTATGCGACTATGCGAGTATGTGCTTATGAATGGGCTGCGCATATCGCACGCATATTCCGATGATTGCAGGATTTAGACGATTATGGAAGATAAATTAGATTTAAACTGATCATAATCTTTTGGGATTCGGTTTTAACTTATCATTATCCTACCGTAATTAGTTGGCAATATGATTAGGGTTAGGGTTTCAATCATTCTATATGAATAGTCTCTTCGTGCCTTCATTTGGTGATATTTGAAAAATAGAGAAAGAGAAGTGTAGAAGTGTTGTGAACGCCACCTTCGTTCAAGGAGTCCATTGGAGTTGATTATGGAGGTGACTATGAGCATTTAAGAAGTTTATCTCTTGAATTTGCTGTTTTCCAGGAGCAGATTATCGATAGGGGTCGAATCTTACTTTGAGCAACTGTAATCTTCATCACCCCACCATGCATTTTTTTTTTCTATTTTTCTCTCCTTCTTCTTTTGTCTTATAAATGTTCTATCTCAATATTGCAACCGCATTTGCAAGGAAGAACCAGTTTGATTTTAGTCATTTTGTAATATGAACTATAAAGAAGTATTATAGGAATCGATTTTACCAGAGAGCAAACTAGGATAGTTTTGCGTGAATCTCTAGACCTCCACAACAATATCAGGATTAAACAGAGAGCAAATTATGATAGTTTTTTGTGAATATCTGTTCCTGGCCTGTGTGATCTATCTTTGCTTCCTCGAAACTAACAATCTCCGAGCAAGACTCGACAAAGAGGAAGAACAGTAAAAGCCTTTTTGATAATTTTTTAACAAACTTAAGAAGTTTGACAGGAAGCACTTCAATATTTTTAAATCTTTAATTCGTAAATGTCGATTACGTGTTGATAGATCCTGAAATAACTCTTCCGAAAACTGATAATGTATGGAGGATTGTTGAATCCACTACCTTACAACATAAGTGGAGGAGATACAACAGCCTGTGCATATTGTTAATTCTTAACGTCATGGATGATTCAATAGCAGAATTATATAGCAAGAAGGTCCATGCTGAGGACGTTTGGGAGTATCTAAAAAAGCATTACAAGTCTGATAATGGGATATCCAAGATCCATATGTGAGACCCATCTTACTGTATCGGTAATTGTATCCGGATATGCGAGTTTTTACTGTTCATTGTGTTTCTTGGTATTCTGGATTTCTTGTTCTTGATAATTCACTTAACGACTTATGCAACATATTAGTTTCATAAATTTGGGAATTTTTTCTTTTGGCCGGCATAACGTCGGTATACTGGTCTATACCGTCGGTATACCATTTGGGATATTTTCTATTTTTGGATATTTTCATGAATCGTATTTTAGATATTTTCATGAATAGTATTTTAGATATTCTCGTTATTAGTGTTTTAGATATTTTTGTAAATAGTGTTTTGGATATTTTTACAAATATTGTTGATGCATTCTAGTATCCATTGGTCTGTTGGTTCGGAAGTACCATTTATCCAATGGTTACTTGCTTTTCTTTTGGATAGTTATGATTTATTTAGAACATGGCGTGGATCGCTGACGTGGCAGATCCAACTGTCATGATTAATTTTTGACTTCTATATATACCCTTTGGTTCTCTCTCTCTCTTTACTTTCTCCCTCTCTCTTCATTTCATCTCTATTTTCTTCGTGAGCTTGGAGTTTGGTCTTGAGGCCTAAGAGTGTAGTTTTTGAACCCCTCTTAGTGGTGGAGTAGAAGATTTAGGCTGAGAGCTTGACTTTAGGCAAGTACATCTTGCTAAACTCTTGAACAATATTATTTTACTGTCATTTTTGTTTTCCTTGGTATTAAATACTTAGTTATATATAAAACTCATTTTTTAAAATATGTTTCCTGTATGATTCTCATTTATGTACATGTTTCTGAATTTGGTTTGAGCTAGGTTTTGATTTCCTATTAAATCTTGATATATACCTAGTAGGATAAACTCGATATCAAGAGAGATATCAGAGTTTCCATCATGAAACATTGTGATTACCCTAGTTAGCTAATATAGCATGTCGTATTTCTTGATTGGTCGTGATTCATGGATAGAGTCAATTTTCTGTTTATGTTTGTGCTTGTTCTTGTACTTGATTTTGTCCAGGTTCATGTAAATATTTTATGTCTATGCTATGTTTCCTTATAATATACTTACATGTTACTATTGTCTACTTTGCATTATCCTGTTTACTTTACATGTTTTCATTTTTTTTTATATTTCTTGGTGCTCTTTATTATTATCATGGTGGTTACTTGTTATCTTTCTTATATGCTATTATCTTTCTTGCATGATGGTTTTAGTTCTTAGTTTGTGTCAGCCCCCTTTCCCGGTGTACTTTGGCGCATGTTATCTATGGTATAATTTGGCGCATGTGGGTTACTAGCTCGGCCTTTGTTTAGACCGGACTCGTGATTTAGGAAGAAGAGTGGGTTTGGTTGGGTTGGTGGCATGTGTGTCTTGGATGGGTTTGAGTGATCTAACGGTCCACATCTCAAACCTAAACCTATATATTTTCATTTCTCTCTCTATGCTCATTATTTTTCTTTCCATTTTTCTCTCTCTTAGATTTTCTCTCCCTCCGTAGGCAAGTACATCTTGCCTAAGAGAAGAACCATGGGTTTATTCATGCTTTTAATTCTTAATAATTCATATTTGTTTCTAGCTTATGTTGTTGGGAATGAGCACCCCTTCAACTTTAATACTTGTCGTTCTTGATTTTCTTGGTCGGAATTGCATGGACCAGAGTTTGAATCTATGGGTTTACTTTATTTTCTTAGGGATTAATCTCCTAAAATTATGGTTTAGAAAGCTATTTAGCTCATAGTGCAGAGCATCATATTTTATGTAACTTTGCTTTTGGCCGTGCTTACTTTCGAGTCCAGCTAAGTTCAATGCTGAAACTTGATACAATACGTATACCAAATGGCTTACTGGAGAAGAATAACAGTGCTTTGTGAAGAGTATGCAAGAGAACCCCTGTGACGTAAAAATATGTATGTTTTACTTTAGGCGTATTGGTGTGCTGTACTAACTCCTCGTGCGTACTAATTATACTGCGCTCTGTCTCCTAGCAAAAGTGCGTCAGTCACACTCTTGATTCAGCGACGCACTTTTGAGAGAAAACCCAGTCGGCGCACTTTGGTGGGTATTAAATCAAAGTTCTCCTTTGAAAACCAAGGAAAAGTGCACCACAGTTTGTACGTGCACTTTTTTGAGTTGGCAATCTGGCGCACTTTTTTGATGTTTCATCAGCCGGCGCACTTTGCTTACGTTTGGTAACTCGCACACTTTTTCATCTTCGTTTCCTGAGGGACGAAGATTTGGTTGGTTTCTTGAGTTCTGTGTTATTCATTTGTGTGCTCCTCGACTGACGTATTTTTTGACTGTCGAGCTTTGACTTCGGATTGTGTGTTTTGTCTTTTTGCTAGCTTGCTCGCGCACTTTCTGTTAGAGCGTGCCTTATTCTTGTCCGTGCACTTTTGTCAAGTGCGCTGTGTTGGTTAACTTGACAAAGTGTGCCACCCTTTGTAGCTCGCACACTTTCTTCTGAAAGTATGACAATCCAATTTTGGACGTTTGTGCGCCAACCTGATTTTGGTCGTTTGTGCACTAACCTAGTTTTGGTCATTTATGTGCCAATCCAGTTTTGATCGTTTATGCGCCAATTTAGTTTTGGTCGTTTATGCGCTACTGTTTCCTGCACACGTTGAGCCCTGTAGATGTGGTCTTATATGCCCTTGCTATTTTACTTGCTAATTAGTTTACTCTCTCTGGATCACCTTATTATACGTTTGATAGAATAAGAGACGTAGTTCAACTAGGGTGACATTTTGCTATCCCGGTCCTTGTTTTGTTTAATGGTTGTTGATCTGATCTCGAGGGGTTCTCGCACTATTTTTATTCTCATTCATCTATATAATAAGGTGACAAATTATTTGTGACCAGTATTAGACTATCATGTCCTGAATAACTTGCTATCTGATAACTTGTCCATAATTTGGATACTAGAACTTGTTCATGCCCTGACTATTGTATCCGTACTGATACGCTTGATCGCACCGAGAGTGCTACTTAATATATATATATATATATATATATATATATATATATATATATATATATATATATATATATATAGTGAGTCATCATGCAATATACTCCTGCTACGTGATATATGTTATTATTTTCATTCACAGATCTGGTTTGGACAGTGACTTTAACCGTGACTAGATATTATTGATTGTTGTATCACCCTTGAGTGAATCCAGATTTAACTTTCGAGTGACAATATGGATTCGTATCAAGAGTGCACATACTAGAGGTACGATATCGAAGAAGGAATATTTATGTGACCACGACATGAGATTCTCACTAACCTAGGGTTAACTAGGAAACTTAATTGTAGAGCATTGGGAGGGAACGGTATCTCAAGATCGTGCATGTTGAACCATCCTAAATTAGCTGAGAGTAAAGGCTTGTCACCACATATACTGTATATCATCCACACTAGTGGAGTACAGTATCTGATTTAATTATAAAATCGAGCCAGTATCTTTCCTTTAGAAAGCCTGGAACTGTTACTGATTATTAATTAGCTCATGGCCCTTACGAGGGACTGGTGCATCATTTATATATATTCTTGCTTGTATATCATTGGTTCAGCCATAATACATGATTGGTCATCTAATTTGTTTATATAGGTGCCTAGCCAGGAAGTGGGCTATCGTGGCATGATGATTCAACCAATGTCCTTGTTTGGTTGTTGGGTTGCGTTGTTGTGTTACGATACTCTATGGACGAAAGCTATATTATTTCTTCATATCGTATCTCTACTTGTGTATTATGACTTTTGTTGAGTGGAATTAGGGACACAAGTTATTGTGGCATGATTTAACTCATGTTTTGTTTGGTTATTGGGTTACGCTGTTGTGTTACGATAAACTGTGGACCGAAACGTGATATGATAGCTTGACCATAATCAAGGACGTATTATATCTTGATATGATAGGGCACTTCCTGTCCTTGTTTGGTGAAAGGGTGTCGTATCAGGTCATGGATGGGATGCCATTGATTGTTGGCTCATGCATCGCATGCTATAGATCTGGTTTTGTTTCTTTATTTCAAGCTTCCTTTGTGGTACTTGCTATTTGGGGTCTAATCCCACTGGTTTTGTATGGCCAGATTTAGATCCGGCATTTGAGGTTCAAGCTTATCTCACCCTCACTGATGGCACGGACTAGAAGGATGGCTGTTGAGGTTCACGAGTGTGTTTCTTGTTTCAATGCTCATCTTTTATAAAATATATTCTTTTGGGCATTTATCCAACTGGCACTTGTTAGATGACAAATCTAGACACTAGTTCCCTATATGACTATATTTATACTCAGATTGTAGCTACTCACTGTCATGTATAATTTTGATTATATATGTGGCATATCAACTTGTATTGCTAGAACTCTAAAACCTTATAATGCAGCGTTTAGGATGCCTTATAGCTTATTCTGAAATATTCTATGTTATTTCTACTTGATTGAATGATTGAGATATAGAAGTTCTTGAACCTAGGAGACTTGATTGTAGTATGCACCCGCATGTATCTAGACAACCTTAACACATTGCTGGTTACTTCGGTATTTCGTAAGGTGCGGTTGGCTGAGTTATTCTTCCACTCTCTAGTATTCTGGATCTGGGGCATGATAAGATTTTAGTGGTGGCCCATGCAGGTCTATCTTTCTTTTCAGACTTGTGGGGTGGCTTGATCATAGAATGTCTCAATCAAATATGTTCCTCCTTGAAATCCTGAATTTGTCTACTTGAAACTCAGCTTGACTTCTGTACCATTGGTTCCTCGATCCTTTTTCAACCAGTTCTTGATTTATCTTGTGTCCTTTTCCTTAGGGCTTCTCCTCCATCAGTGGGTGGAGCACCAGCAGTTTCAGTAGGACAAGGATTTGTTAGCCCCCAGTGAGAGGCAACACCTGTACCTGGAGTGATCAGGGTAGAACTAGTAGAGGAGCATGAGGAGCAATATGTACCAGAGGATCTAGTACCCTCGGTCGTACCAGTAGTGCCAGTAGTACTTGATATACTGGCATTGCTGTAAATTATACGAGGAATGATGGTGATGCAACAACATCAGCAGCTTCAGCAAAAAAAGAAGAATGTCATGTTGAACCAAAGACTACAGACGGCCTTGGAAAGAAGTATTGGAACAGATTCTGGTACATCGATGAGATTTTGCAGACTCAACCCTAAGTACTTTGATGGCACGGAGGACGCCATTACCGCAGATGCTTGGCTGCAGAATATTGAAATAATACTGATAGTGGCAAAGGTTCCAGCTGAGGAACAAGTTGATCAAGTCCGATTGCAACTCCAGGACCTTGCTAGAGATTGGTGGGCAGCAGAGAAAGTTGGATTAAGATAACGTATTTCGTGGGAAAACTTCAGAGCTTATTTCAGGGTTAAGTATTTCGGAGTGGTAGCACAGTATGATCTACAACAGAGATTTATCAACCTCAAACAGTCTGAAAGGACAATGGATGGCTAGGCGGTAGAATTTGGCAGGCTTAGCAGATTTGCTACAACGATGGTAGAAACAGAACCAATGAGGGCGATGAGGTTCTAGTATGGACTTCATCTAGAGATTCAGCAACTGGTAGAGGGACATAACTACCAGACTTTCGATGAAGTATTTATCGCATCTAGGCGACATGAGTTAACAATACTGTGGTTAGCATCAAGAACGGGAGGCTAAAAGAGGTCTCATACACAAAGTGGAGGAGGAGGACAAGCACAACGAACGTCAGCACCATCTTCTGGCGTTCACATTCATGAAACAAGGCCAAGGAGGCCAGTAGTATCGGCAATAACAAATAAATGTTCATTCTTTTTCTATCGAAGGAAGATATATCTCTGACCTCTCAATCATTAATGATCGAGTAAAACATAAATTTTTGGATAATTCTGATAAAAAAGATAGGGAAATTCAGGCAACACTAGCTCGGTCGAACCAGCTTGGCAGAATCAGCAACATCGATTGGGAGCCCCAGTCTGATGTACGTATTGTGGCAAATGAGACCATACTAAAGATGTGTGTAGGGCAGCACAAGGACTTTGCCTACGATGTGGTAGTCCTAATTATCGAATTATTAATTGTCCATTGATGCAGAGGATTGAAGGACTAGCACGATGGTTAGCATTATCAGCACCAAGAGCATCTCAGAACAGAGGGCCGACACTGACGATCAGGCCATTGGCTCAGCATCCATTGCCGACACAAACTCAGATGTACAATCAGAAGAGAAATCCGCAGTATGGGCAGAAGAGGCCACTACTGCGTATTCTAGGAGCACCACAAGACCAAGGGTAAGCTTTACCCTATCTTTGGAGGAGGCATTGGCATCAGGTGACATGGTGGCAGGTAACATTCTTGTTACATCTTTTTTTGCCATAGCATTATTTGATTCAGGAGCATCCCATTTATTTGTATGTGTACGATTTGCGATACGTATTGGATTGGAGTTTGTGGCATTGCTAGAGAGACTGAATATACTCACTGGTAGAAGTTTCATAGGAGACAGTAGAGTATGTGTAGTGTGTCTAATCGTAGTATGTTGGCACTAATTATCTGCGAAGTTGATCGAGTTTCCTATGGGTAACTTTGATGTTATTTTAGGCATGGACTGGTTGAGAGACAGTCATGCGATGATAGATTACCATAGGGGTAGAGTTTTATTTAACATCTCGGGCAAAGGATTGTAAAACCCCTAATTCTGAAAATCGTATTATTTTTTTATTAATTATTTTAATTTATTTATAGTATTTATGGGCTAAATAGAGGGAAAAAAATTTATTAAATTTTTATTTGAGGTGTTTGTGCATTTAGGGAATTTATGGAGCCATTATAATTTTATTTAAATTTATTTAATGTAGGAGACCCTGTGGACAGTTAATAGCTTAATGGTATGCACTAATATAATTTCTAGAATTATATATATATATATATATATATATATATATATATATATATATATATATATATATATATATATATGTATGTATATATATAATGTAGGGGACCCTGTGGACAGTTAATAGCTTAATGGTATGCACTAATATAATTTCTAGAATTATATATATATATATATATATATATATATATATATATATATATATATATATATATATGCACTAATATAGAATTATATATATATATATATATATATATATATATATATGGTTTATTAAAAAGGAATAAAAAGAAAATAAAAAGAATAGCAATAAGAAATAGATTAAAAGGAATTAGAAAATAAAAGAAAAAGAAAAAAATGAAACAAAACCCTAGTTATTCTAAGCCTACCCATTAGTAAACTCAACCCGACCCGCATTCCTAAGGAAACAAAGCAGCAGCTGCTGCTGGCAAATTCCCCCACCCGCGCGGGTTAACCCCCCCCTCTCGCGATCTCTCTCTCCCTCTCTATATATATGTTACTTAAACTTAAACCCTAACCCTAGATCATCTATCCCCCATCCACTCTCAGCCGCGCCGCCCAGCCTCGACGCCAGAACCGTCGCCTCCAGCCACCTAGATCCGCCGGAGTTTCTTCGCCGACGACCGCGACCCCGCAACAAAAGAAATTGTACAGTAACGTACCTGTGTTCCAGCGTCATTTTTTGTCTCCTCGCTGGACCAAACTCGACCTCGTCTTCACCAGTACGTTCACCACCTATCCCTCTCTAAATCATGTACATTAGTTTACCTCGTTCAGCGCGTAAACCTAGGCAAAAATAGCGCTCAAGTTGACGAAAAATGACAACTTTTGGGTATCGCAGAAATCTGTTGCAACTACTCATGTTCACGGACTCGTATCTCCCACCACAGAGATCCAAATTCAGTTTTTCTTGTTGGTATACGAAGACCACCTAACCTAGTTTAATTTTTATTATTTATATTAATTTATTAACTGTTGTATGTAGAATTAAACTAATTAGAAAACTCCAAAAATCTACTTTTTCAGATTTTCAAAAATTGTGATACGGAGCGTGCCCCGCCAAACGAGACCGTCCCATCATGTACCAAGTATACCAAAAGGTGCGCACGGTATACCTAGACGTGTGGATTTTTACAGAAACTGATTTGAACGCGTGTGCGCGTCGGAATCAGCCCGTATCCGTAGAAAATCTCCCTTGTCGTAACTTTTGCAAAAGCCCTGCGCATTTAGTGAACGCTTGTCAGAATACGATAAAACTTGTGCCACTAGACTCGTGGTATCGTGCTGGTCCTGTGACCTAATTTTCACGTAATTCTGAGACAGTTGACCAAGTCGCCTATTGGCGGGCCCTACGGTTGATTTTTTGGGCAAAATTATGTTCGGCTCACCGGAATCCACATTTGGACATACCGTTGAGTTCATACTGACATTTAGAGTTTGTTTGACCTATAATTTATCCTATTTAGAGACATTTATCCTGACATGCTTTTCGGTGCAAAGTGGCCCACATGTGGAGCCCGTTTTGACCCAAAATTACCGTTTTGCTCCTGTGTCCAAATTGGACGAAAGGGGAGTGATTTCTAGCTATTTTACTTATTCTGGAAATGTTGGTGATGTTTATTTCAGCATCCGGAGACATTCATTCTGAGGTCGTAGTTTCTGACTCTTGGTGTTTGACATCTGGACATTTTACTCTGCAGCTCTCTTGCCACGCAAGTATACCTTGTCTTGTTATACTATTTAAATTCAGTTATATATATTAGTTGCATATTTATTATTTTAGATTATATAACTGTGCGCGTCCGAGAGAGACTCGGGTGTAGTCATGAATGCGTTGACGTTAGGACTTATATCTGACCTAGTGTCTAGTAGACCCACATAAAGTTGTGGAGTTATCGGTATAACTCTCCAGGACTTGACATATTTCTTACACGTGTTGTGAGTCTCATGTAGGGCACGGACCTGCGTATGCGGTTGGCCACCTGTACGTGTAGGTCGTGCGACGGATAGGGTATAACTGCTAATAGTGATTCATGTTAGAAGACTTAGCAGTTATTAGTAGGCGGAGCATAGACTATCGTGGTACGATGGCCAATCCTTGTCCTTATTTGGTTGTAAGGTTGGGCTATTGTTCTAACGATAGACTATGAGCCAGAGTTACGATGCCTCGGCGTAGTAGCTAAGGCGTGTTGTGGATACGACATGCATAGATCATTGGGCGGGGAGGACGACTAGTAGGTGTATGGGACACCCACCTCCTTTATTGCAGATACCGCACTCTTCGGGGTGATACGGACGTATATATTATTGCAGACACCACGTCCCTTAGAGTGTTATACGTTATATATATACAGATACCTCATTCTTCGGAATGATGGACGTTACAGATACCACGCTCTAGAGGACGTTGGACGTTATGCCTACGCCTACCCATACGTACCAAAGTTGTCCTCACATTGCATTCACTTAGATGGTTAGCGCACCCTTTTATTTATTCAGTATTTACTTTATGGTATGCTTCTATGTATCTTGTTATGTCCCTCTTGTTATGTCCCTCTGAGGACCTGGTCCCTTGCCAGGTGTAGATGTTCATAAGTATTCGCAGGAGCGCAGATCTGGACCCGCTACTGATCTTTGAGAAGGTTTTTTCTCCGAGTCTCGTGATTGTTAGAGGTTGTAATTATATTGTATTTATCTTATTTATTCTATATTTTAGTTCGGCAGTGGATTTGTTTCCATCATACTGTCATCTTGAGATACCTCATATTGAGATCTAGTTCATAGATACTAGTCATTTATTTATATATAATTTTTGTGGATGATATTTAGTAATGCTTTGAGATATATATGTTTACCACTTGTGAATTGTTATTCATATTACAGCGTACGTGTGTTATAGTTTCCATATATTGGAGTGCCATATTCATACGACTGGCATGATTACGTGTTCTGGTCCTACGTATTTTGGGACTGGGGCAAGACAAAGATAATTTATCTTCAATAGAAAGATGAAGGATCAGCATGAATGTGGCATTGCAGCAGTAGCAGGAGTTGAAGATCAGTTTCCCAGAATAATTAAAAAATTTCTTGATGTATTTTCGGAAGAGCTTCCCGGATTACCCCCAGTAAGAGAAGTCGAGTTCTGCATAGAGTTAAAACAAGGAGCAAAGTTATTTTCCAGCAAGGTCTATCAGATATCATCGATGGAACTTAACAAATTGTATCATCACGTGGAAGAATTTAAGGTGAAAAAGTTTATTCGGACTAATGGATCATAATGGGAGCACCGGATCTTCTAGTAAAGAAGAAGGAAAGATTGACAAGGTTGTGTATCGATTATAGGCAGTTGAATGCCTTTACAGTGAAGAACCAGTATCCATTGCCTAGGAGTGATGATTTTTTTGACAATTTAGTGAAGCAAAAGTATTTTCCAAGAAAGACCTACGATCAGGATATTATCAAGTAAGAGTTCGGGAGCAAGATATACCGAAGACATCATTTTAATCTCGATATGGGCATTACAAATTCTTAGTTATGAGATTCAGATTGACTAATGCACCAGCAATATTCATGGATTTGATGAATCGTATCTTCATGTCATACCTAGATCAATTTATAGTGGTATTCATAGACGACATTCTTGTCTACTCCAACAGTGAAGAAGAGCATAAAATACATCTTCGAAAAGTGTTGCAAGTTCCTAGGGAGCATCAGTTATATGCTAAACTCAATAAGTGTGAGTTCTGGTTAGATCATGTGTCATTCTTGGGGCACATCATCTCAGGAGCAGGAGTATCAGTGGACCCCATGAAGGTTGAAGCAGTAGAGAATTGGCCAGTCCCGAAGGCAATAGCAGATGTGCAAAGTTTCTTGCGATTAGCAGAATATTACCAGAGGTTCATGATAGACTTTGCATGGATTTCAGCACCAATCACTCGTTTAACTCGCAAGAAGGTACTGTTTATTTGGATAACAGAGTGCCAAGCATCATTTGAGAAGTTGATAACATTACTGATCCTTACACTTCCACTAGGATCAGGAGGATTCACAGTTTATTGTGACACATCGAGAAAAAGACAACGATATGTATTAATGCAACACGGAAGGGGTAATAGCTTATGCTTCTCGGCAGCTTCGAGATCCTGAGAAGAATTATCCAACACCTGATTTAGAATTGGCAACAGTAGTATTTGCTCTCAAGTTATGGAGACATTATCTATATGGAGATCAGATAAAAATATTTACAGATCACAAGAGTTTGAAGTACATATTCACTCAAAAGCACTTGAACATGAGACAGAGGAGGTGGCTAGAGTTATTTGGTGATTATGATGTGATACTTCAGTACCATCCAGGCAGGGAAATATAGTGGCAGATGCTCTAAGTAGGAGAGGCAACACATTCATCTTGACAACTCAGAAGCACATTCTAAAAGATCTTCAAGAGATGGGCATCGAGGTAGTGTTACCTCAAGAGACGGGAGTGTTAATCAATCTTCAGATACAGTCAACTTTGGTGGAGAGGATCAAGATGGCTCAAGCAGAAGATTCTCAAATTCAAAAGCTTAGGGCAGAATGTGATTCGAGTCTTAGAAAGGAATTAAGAATTCACGAAGATGGAATACTCAGATTTAAAAACCATCTTTGTGTGCCAAGTAGAGATATCCAACAAGAAGTGATGACCGAGGCACACAGTTCTCAGTATTATATTCATCCCGGTGGCTCAAAGATGTACCTTGATGTCAAGCAATATATTTGGTGGAACGGAATGAAAAAAGAAATAGCTTGGTTTGTTTCACGATGTCTCGTGTGTCAGCAAGTGAAGGCAGAACAACAGAGATCAGCAGAATTTTTATAAACCCGCTTATTCCAGAGTAGAAGTGGGAACACATTACGATGGACTTTGTGACCGATTTACCTAGATCCCCGACTGGACGTGATATAGTTTGTGTGGTAGTAGATCGACTCTCGAAAGTGACATATTTTATCCACTTCCGAATTGGGCAGTCCACAGAGAAATTAACAGAGATATACATGCGGCAGATAGTGAGGCAACACGGAGTCCCAGCGAGTATAGTGTCAGATCATGATAGTCGCTTAACATCTCATTTTTAGAAATACTTGCATGAGCATTTATGTACCAAGTTGAGATTTAGTACCGCGTATCATCTCCAAAGAGATAGAAAATCAGAGAGGACGATCCAGACATTGGAAGATATGTTGCGGTCTTGTACCTTAGACTTTGGTGGGTCTTAGAAGATCATCTTCACTTAGTAGAATTCTCGTACAATAATAGTTATCAGGCCAGCATACAGATGGCTCCTTTCGAGGTACTGTACGGAAGGAAATACAGATCACCCTTGGCATGGGATGACATTGGAGAACGGAAGATGTTGGGTCCTAAAATGATCACTCAAACAATTGGAATAGTTAATCTAATCAATGAGCAGCTTCGCATTGCACAAGATCGTCATCGTCATTGGGAAGATCAACATCATTGGCCGTTAGAGTTTTCTGTCGGCGATCATATATTTTTGCGGATTTTTTTTACCCATGGAGTCATTAGATTCGGGGTTCGCAGGAAGCTTAGTCCGCGATACGTAAGACTGTTTAAAATTCTCGAGAGGGTAGGGGATGTTTCTTATCGTCTTGCCCTTCTGCCTTTACTTCGTAAAGTGCATGATTTATTTCATGTGTCTCATATGCGTAGGTATGTCCCGGACCAGAGTCTTTTCCTCGATCACTCTGATTTAGTCATTAGTACCGTCTTAACTTATGAGGAACATCGTATATCCATTTTGGATCAAAGAGATAAGGTACTCAAGAACCAAATTGACCGTCTTGTTCGTATTGCTTGGGGCCATCACACCTTGGGAGATTCGACGTGGGAGCACGAGGACGATATTCGATCTCGGTACCCGCACCTATTTGACTCATAAGATATATTACCTTCGTATGTCTTGCATCTTTTATTCCGTGATTGGCAAGCACTTATGTGAAATAATGCTGCTTTGCTTTATGATATTTGTTGTTATACTTGCTTATTTATATGTATAGATTGCTTGTATTTAGTTTGTAGCTTGTTTTGATATCTCTAACTAGCCTTGAGTTTAAATTTTAAGGACAATTTTTTTTTAAGGTGGATAGAGATGGCAGCCCCCTTTTTTGGCGCACTTTGGCACATTTTATATTTGGCGTACTTTGGCGCATGTTGGTTGCTAGCCTGACCTTTGTTTAGACCGGACTACTGATATGTGGAGAAAAGTGGGTTTGGTTGGGTTGGTGGCATGTGTAGCTTGGATGGATTTGAGTGATCCAACGGTCCATATCTCAAACCTAAACCTATATATTCCTATTTCTCTCTCTCTGCTCATTATTTTTCTTTCTATTTTTTGGGACTGGAGTGCCTCTAGGAGGATACCATGATATATTAGGTGTCGATATTTTTATTGATTTACTTCTTGCAAACTTAATTTTTTAAATTGCCTATTATTAATTATTTTTACTTGATTTATTAACTTGAACCTATTCACCCCCCTCTAGGGTTACTATAAAGCCCAACAATTATCTTTTGGTGGACGTATCGAGCTGGTTAGATCGATCATTATTGTTATTTCCATGTATTGGTTACAGTCGATTATGCTACCCACGACAACTATTAGCAAAATTGATAAGCTATGTGCGAAGTTTATTTGGCATAGTGGTGTGCATGCTATAAGCTGGGACATATTATGTCGGCCAAAACATGGAGGAGTGGGGTTGAGGTCGCTAAGGGTTCTACGCGACATAGCAGGTATAAAGATTGTTTGGAAGTTTATTTCGTAGGACTCGCTTTGGGCTCAGTGGAAAAAGGGAAGATACATAAAAAGGGAAAGCTTCTGGAGCCATCGGATAAATAAGAATTATTAAATCACCATGAAGACGCTAGTGGAGAAGAGAGACAGGGTAAAGCTACATATCTCTAAAACTATAAAGGACGGGTCGACCACTAATTTATGGCTCGATCCGTGGTTACAACATCAGAGTCTCCTAGACAAGCATGGAGGGGATGTACACCGGGCTATACCAAGGAACCAAATAGTTTTTTGTATACTACGACATGGCCAATGGCGGCCAAAAATACACGCCTGGACCCGACAATTTACACATCTTATAGAGGAGGTCAATGTAGATGGGACGGTGTTTGGGGATGCGTGTGTGGGGGAGTCACCCAGTGGGACGTTCGACATCAAGCATGTTTATAATGCCATCCGTGAACACCATCTGGACATGGGGAGGGAGGAGTTTGTTTGGGTACGGGAGGTTGCACCTAAATTACAACTCTGCATGTACCGAGTGAAAAAGGGGAGGTTGCTGACGTTGGAACGGATGAGCCGATTAGGCATCTAGGTTGGTGGATTAGGGTGTGTCCTGTGTCAAAGCCACCACGAAAACTCAGGTCATCTATTTTCTGAATGTGAGTACTCATGGCAAATTTTGTCATAGTCAGTTACTCAAGTTGCAGACAACACAGTGGACATCGAGGAACATGGAGAGGAATATGGAAATGATAAAACAAGCTAGAAATAACGGTCCCAATTGGGTTAAAGAGGCAAGGGTCAGACTAGCGTCGACAGTATGACATATATGAAGGGAGCGAAACAGACGAGTATTTGAGGGTGCTTGCTACGTCAAGTGTCGGGATTATTCATACTGTGGAGTTTGATGTATCATGTATGATGGCAGACAAAATGTCCCCAAAGTTACGAGGGGCAGATTATTGTTGTTTCTGAATCAATAAAATTACCATTCTTCCAATATATATATATATATATATATATATATATATATATATATATATATATATATATATATATATATATATATATATGGTTGGTGCCATATGTCTGGTATTTCATATTTTTGATACGGGACATGACCAATCATGCATCCTAAATGTAGCGAATGTCGAGGTCCTAACTAATATTATTTGGAAGATTCCATTTTCAAAGATAAACTCTTGTTAACGCGGTACGAAGATTTAGAGAAAAAATAATTTGTATGAAATTTGGGGCTTATAAAAATTTGGGTGCAGAAGCTTTAAATGAAATGTGAACAATTTATAACTATTATAAATTTATTACAAAAATTATAATTAAAATACAAAAATAATAATTATGAATAAACGATTTTAGAATGATGTGTTCGTGACACAAGCATCGGAAGCAAAGAAGGATATAAGATAGAGAGTTCTGTTTTAGGGATTTGGTATCGCACCATACAAACTCAAAATAAGTTTCTCTTTCTTCAATTCTTTGATTTTGTTTACGAAAATAACAAGAGTACATTACCTATATATAGCATCATAAAGCTATATTTATGGATGAATCAAATCTAGTTAAACTTATCAAAATCAACTTAAATCATTAATGGATAAAACAGAGAAAATAATCTCTTTTTAAATTAACCAAAAATAATAAAAAGATAAAAGAAAATCTAAATTCTAGTTTTCCATCTTTCTTCACGGCTTCGAAAAATTTACCTCCTGGTGAACCATGTAACCATGAATCCGATAATTATGCTCATGGTGATGTCCTCTAAATCGGCCATGACAGAGGCCTCTGACTCGGTAGTCTAGTTAACAAAAAGGCTTCTGAAAATGTGATGAAACCCTACAATGGTATTGGCGGCTGGGGAGGTGGAAGAAACAGATTTATAACCGCTTGGCAAATAATATCAAGAACCTTTATAAATGGTGTTTGTCTCTATGCGTCTAAAGAAGTAAAATCAACATTCCTACAATCAATTATTATTTTCTGTGAACTATTACAATTATTTGTGATAAAAAATAATAGAAATTGTTTATGGGTTTGATTATTGGGACACGTCCAAAATAGTTAGAAGACATAATAGGTTTTTTAAATTCATTTGAATAATTGGAACTATCTAACTTTTCTAGGGAAGATATATAAATGTCAAAATAGATTTTATTTTAAAGCTATACTTAGTTTCAACCACAGCCCTAGTTTGTGTCTCAGTTAAGATATGTTCATTAGGTTGAACTAAAGGATACTCTAACGATATGGTCGACTCTGAATTAAACTTTACTTGCGTAGATGACTTCACTATTTTAGGTTCGTTAGGTTCAACTTATTGATACTTGAAGGATATGGTTGGCTCCGATATAGACTCTATTTGTGTATCAATAATATTTTTTTCCTAAAACTATGATTGCCATATATAATTTTTATAATTTTATCATGTTTAGAATCTAAAAGAACCTTAAAATTTTAGTAAACTCTTCATGATCCATATTTTAGTTTTAATTTTTGTTAAGGTCTTTACCTACAAATAAAAAATTATTCTTAATCTAGGACCCTGATACCAATTTAATATGGTATGAAGAACTCGAGAAAAAAAAAATTGTATGAAATTTGAGACTTGTGAAATGTTGGACGTGAAAGCTTTAAATAAAATGTGAACAATTAACTAAAATAAATTTATTACAAAAATTATAAAAGAAATATTACAATATTTATTATGAATGCCTGATTTTAAACTTGTGTGTTGGACGTCAACGTTAGAGGCGGAGAAGAAAATAAGATAGAGAGATCCACTTTAGGATTTTGGCATCGCACTATACAAACTCAAAATAGATTTCTTATTCTTCAATTATTCCAACCATATGAACTCAAAATAGATTTCTTATTCTTCAATTATTTCAACCAAACGAACTAAAAATAGATTTTTCATTCTTTAATTTTTTGATTATTTTTTTTTGACTTCTCAGCATAACGCACGGGACCCGAAGTAACGCTCAGGACTTTTGTGCACGCTGCATTGCATGCCTTTGGGCCTACTGTCCCCCAACTCCCACCATTTATAAATGGAAGAAATAATACGCTCTCGTGGCTCGATCCACTGACCTTCTGCCACCCAGCCGGAGTCTTATACCTCTCCTCGGTAACCACAAGAGCTACTCGAGTTCGATTATTTTATGAAAATAACAAGAGTACATGACCTATATATAACATTATAAAGCTATATTTAAGGATGAATACAAATCAAGTTAAACTTATCAAAACTAATTTAAATTATTAATGGATAAAGAGATAAAATATCCATCACTTGTACACCTTATGTTGCTTCCACATATCTTCACGCAAGATAATTTAACCACCTCAGTATTTATATACGATTTACAGCTAGCAACGATGAGGATGAAATAAATGGATTAAGTACGTTAAAGTTTTGTTGGACAAGAGCCAAATTTTGGTTGGTAAGGTGACATGTTCTTTCCTTTAGGTTACACACGGATTATATTGCACTTGGTAATTCCTCCTCGAGTATATATTAAAAGTATATATGCACGTGAGTTGCACATATTTCATAGGTTAATTTTATTAATACTAAAAGATAAAAACTGTAATCATTCTAATCTTTATTAAAACTATTTATGAAGACTAAAAACAACTTTTTTAGTTATTCTAAACTATTATATATGCATGTTCGTTGCACGTATTTCATAGATTCTTATTATGTAGATTAGAAGATAGTTGTTGTAATTGTTATCATTTTATTAACACTACTTAGGAAGACCAAAAGACTGTCTTAATTATTCTAAAGTTATTATTATATTATATGTATTATTGTATACATGTCTGGAAGACTATTTAGGAAGAACAATTGACAAATTCTGTAATTACCTAGTTGTCCATATTAACTTTAATGAATAATTTTAATTAGTAAACATATGCAAGGGTATATTTGAAAAAAAAATCACAGTGAAATTACACTTTTTTCCATTATATAGTAGTATAATAGTATATTAATATTATCATATTGTTATATATATGCCTGCAAGACTATTTAAGAAGACTAAAAGACATCTCCCGTAATTATTTAGTTGTCCTATTAACATTAATTAATAATTTTAAGTAATAAATATATTTAAGAGTATATTTGGAAAGTAAAGTTTTATGGTGATCCTGAACTTTTCTCATTATGTAATGAACCTGAACTTTTCTCATTATGTAGTAGTATCAAAAGTATATTTCGAAAAAAAAAAAATTCGGTGAACTTGAAATTTTCTCATCATATAGTAGTATAAATTATATTAAGTATAAATGATTGTATATGTACTTGTAAGACTATTAAGGAACGACAAAAAACATCTTCCGATATGTCTGTACTAATTTTAATCAATAATTTTAATTAGTACATATAAGTAAGAATATATTTGAAAATAAATTTTTTTACGATAAAGTTGATATTTTTTACCCACTCTTTTGGTATAGACTAGTCTCCTTGGGCACCATTTTCTTTGTTTCAGATGAGATGGAAGTTTCCTTTCCTATATCGTGCACTAATTAAAGTAGACTATTCGTATAGAATGACTGACGTACAGTACAACCGTCCAACATTTTCCATTAATTAATCAAGACGTACTCCAATAGCCTTTTTTTTGTCAGTCACCAATTTTATATTATTTTTATTATGTTATTGTCTCGTCAACTTTATAACTAATTTATATTTGTATCGAATTTTTTTTTTTTAAAATAATATGGTATGAATAAATTGTGGGGACAATTTCTCCTCCATTTAATATAAAAAGAGTGGAATGCGTTGACGGTCGGTCTACGGGGCGTAGTAATATGGACTTTGGAGCCGAATTGAATGAGTTTGTGAGATGAGCACGAGAGTGTTGAAGTTGTAGGAAACTCATCTCCAGTCCACCATTAAATGAAAAAAAAAAAAAAACATATTTTTCATTTGATTGAATCCCACTCAGCCATAATATCTACTGTCGGATTTTAGATTTTGACATCTGAGACAAAATTTTAAAATTATTATTATTATTTTTTCTATATATAATACTATTATTAATCCAAAATTTAAAAAATAAAACAAAAAATATAATATAATATACAAAAAATATAAGTTATAATGAAACACTAATAAATGAAGATGTTCCAGAAAAATAAATAAAAAGAAAACTAACAATAGTTCGAATAGTTAATAATGGTAATAAAAAAATTAATTACAAATAAATAATCAACAAATAATATTAATTAACAACAAATATAAAAAAAAAAAATCTTTGTTTCTCTATTATTTGATTTCAATCTCAATAGAAATAACTATGCAATCAAATGGCAAAAACATATTTTTTTTCCATAAATTAGTCAACCACAAATAAAGATAATCAACAACAATTTATAAAAAAAATTAATAAATTATAATTCTCATCTAATGGAAAGGGATTGATTCCAATATGTATTTTAGGAACAAAATTCCCTCGTAATTGCCAACTCAAGCAACTATATCGACTCAGTAGATAACTATAGACACAATGCAAGAACAAATTTTTTCGATAAATTATAAGTCATGAACCAAAAATAAAAAAAATCAACAATAATTTATATAAAAAAAATTAAATCAAAATCTCACCTCAAAGGGACGGACTGATTGTGTGATTTCTTTTTTCTTTTAAGAAAAAAACAAGAAGAAGATGTTGATTCCAATGACCAAAAAAGTCTCTCTCTCAAAAAAAAAAAATCTAAAAAATGCTCTATTAGAACATCTTTCGGTTGTTTTAAGGCTTTAAACATACAGTTTATATATAAAAAGAAATGCAAAGTTTCACCTCAAAGGGAAAGAAGAAGAAATTGATTTCTGATGGCCGATCTCACTCAACAAAAAAAAAACCTAAAAAAGTTTTCTGTTAGAACATCCGTTGCTTTAAGCATACAATATAATTTTACTTTAGACGTACAATTTAATTTTGGCCCGGACTCAATCTTTATCAGTAGGAATCTTGGGAATCTTGGTCAAGTCCACTTATCTAGTTGGTCCGGACTTAATTTTTAGAGGGCCCAAATTATAGAGGGCTTATATATACTGTAAAAAAAAATTGATGCCCTCTAAAATTTTGGGCCTGAGACCACTGCCTCATGGACCTCATATTAAGTCCGGGCCTGATGTTACTGATACTTACATCTCCATCTTCTATCCATTAAAGCTAGGAGACTTTTGATCGACTCTCTCTCTCTCTCTCTCTCTATATATATATATATATATATATATATATATATATATATATATATATTGTCACGCCCCAGTCCCAAAATGACGAGGGACTGAGCACGTGAGCAATGGCCAGCAGCACGCACCGATGGACAACCCAATTTAATGGATCCATCAGGGCATGCTTAAGCTGTAGTCTATCAGTAATATGTTACAAGTCTCAGGTATTTCTATTCTCATCCACAGAATAACACAGATTAATGACGGAAATAATGCAAATAGAATTAAATATGCAATACTAAATAAGGTTATCTCGGGAAACAAATCCGAGAATTATTCTGTTACATTTAAGGAAACATAGACTGAAAATAAAATACTGGAAAGGAAATACTGTGTAGCTGAAGCCGGTGCTCAGGAGAAGTCTTCTGCAACTATCTCGTCCTCGGTTCTGGGTTCTGCTCCAAGGAGTGCTCCTGTACCGTACACCTCGGGGTAGTTCTCTGCGGCTACACTTGGGAACATAGTCCATTCCACGTCCTCAGGAGACATAACAAGGTACAGAAAATACAAGCCAAAACATATGCAATGCAGCAATAAAATAAACAGCAGGGTAAATATGTAAACCAGCTAGTGATATGCAAGTGAGAGTTTTAGTCATACTCAGGCTGAGACTACTACAGGATCAGTGTCTAAGAAACCATAGCAGTATTTTCTCGAAGAGCCAGAACTTGTGCCAAAGCTCTGTATCAGAGACTAGGACACCTCCAGATAACATTATTTACATTATAATCAGCCTTGATATGGTAATACTCTCCCCACCCCATGTAATCTCACGTCACAATTCCAGAATATATCAGGTACAAGTCACGCAAGTTTGAACTAATGCAATGAGTCAGGCTAGAATCTAAGCATGTAAACTGTAATGACATGAAAAAGTAACCTATACGGAATCACCAGGTATATCTCAGGCAATTCCGTCACATGAAGAGTCCGACTCGTGTCCGACAACCAGGGCCAAATCGTGTCCGACACGTGTCCGACTCGTGTCGGACACAGGGGATTCAAATTAGGGTTAGGGTTAGGGTTTTCCCAGGCGGAGCTGCGGCGGCTGAGGGGCGGCGCTGCGGTGGGGGAAGGCCGGCCGGAGGAGCTCGGGCGGCGCCGGCGAGGCTGGGCGGAGGCGGCGCAGGGGCCGGAGGCGGAGCACGACGGCCGGAGGGTTCTGGGAAGAAAGAGGGAGGAGTCGGAGGAGGGAGCTGCGGGCGGGGGCTGCGGCGCGGGCACGGCTGCGTCGCGGCGAGGCGGAGGCGGGGAGTCCGGCGGAGCGGCGAGGTGGCGGTGGCGGTTCGGGTTGCCGGAGGGGGAATGGGAGGGTTTATAAAGGGGGCGGAGGGGAGCGGGGCCGAGCGGGGGAGGCGGAGGTCGTGGGGTCGTGGGGGCGTGCGGGGGCGGCCTGGGCGGAGACGTGGCCGGGACGTGTGGCGGAGCGGCCGGGACGCGCGGGGGCTGGGGGATCGTGGGTGAGCGGGTGAGCGGGCGTGGGCTAGCGGGTCTGGTTGACCCGCCCGACCCGCTAGGCCACGGCTAGGCCGGGTTGGGGCTGGGCCCGGTGGGCCGGGTCCAGTGGGCCGAAAAATAAATAAATAATAATAATAATAATAAAATCAATAATTAATTAATAATTAATTAATTAAATAAGTAAATACTTTTTAGGTATTTAAAAATAGGTCCGGGGCCCAATAAATTCCAGAAAAATTGCCCTAAGTCCAGTTTTTTATTTTACATCCAAAAATATTATTTTCATAATATTTTAATACTGTTTAATATCAATTAAAAATTATTGAATAATTAAAACCCAGTTTTTAAATTACAGAAAATTCCCAGAAAATTCCAGAAAATTGTGAAAAATCCAGTTTTTTAAAATTTTGAAAAATCAGGGGGTTTACAATCTACCCCCCTTAAGAGGATTGCGTCCTCGCAATCAAAGATTAACCGGTCAACAGAGATGACGCGGTCGCAAGCATCGTTTGAAAACACATCACAAGATACTTAGGGAAGTATTGTTTCCCTAAAAATTGAAAGTTTACACTTTCCAGGAAAATCTAGTTAAAACTATAACTTTTATGAAAACCAGGTTGTTATTAACAAGTTACAAATTACTAGGTTGGGACTGAGGTCACGAACCAATAGGCACGAGCTGCATAAGACTAAAACAGATAACTATAAATCACTTACTCGCATCGGCTTCCTGCACAGTCATCGCGTAAGCCTGCTCTCGTCCTTGAGGTAGATTCCTCTGCTGCTGCTGAGCTTGCTGGTAGGGTGCTGCTCGAGGTGCTGGTGGAGTTTGCTGGTTCGCCCTTGGTGTTCCTTCTCCACGTTGAGTGCAATCCCTTACCGAATGCTGACGGGATCCGCATGCCAAACACAATCCTAGTCTGCGTCGGCATTCCTTGGCGATATGGCCTGCTTTGCTACAGTAATGACAAGTAAGGAGGACTACCACTGGTGGTGTAGATGCTTTCTGCTGTTGGTGCGGTCTCTTTGCAGATTCTTCTTGTGCTGCTTTGGTTGGTGCGGATGGGGACGACCGCTTCAGTCTGGTCTCTCTCTTGGTGACGCGCTCTATGCGTCGAGCCGCAACAAGGACGTCCGAGTATGATGTTGGTGCGATGGACCCAATTAGTTTCTGCAGCTCAATGTTCAGTCCGTCGAAGAATTTCTCGGCCTTCTCTTCCTCAGTCGGGATCAGGGTGGGGGCGAAGCGGCTCAGACGAATGAATTCTGCGTTGTACTCTTCCACCGTCATGGAGTCCTGAGTGAGGCGATTGAATTGGTCCCGCAGTTCTGATCGAGCGATGGCAGGAATGTACATCTCCTGGAAGAGTCTGGAGAACTCCTCCCAAGTGACTCGGTCTGGTCTGAGTCGCATCTCCTCGGATAGCCACCAGTGATGGGCATTATCCTTCAATTGCATTCGGACGGCAGTCATCCAGCGTTTCCGTGGAAGTTCAGCTGCTTCAAGTTGATGCCGAATGTTGGTGAGCCACTCGTGAACTTCTGTGGGCTCCTCTTTTCCAGAAAAAGTGCGGGGCTTCAGTTGACGGAAGTCAGTGATTGAGCCTGTAGTTGGCCGTCGAGCTAGTAGGTTGGCCTGCTCCAGTGCAGTTACAATGCTGTCCCTCAAGAAATTAGCTTCGTGACGCTGAGCCTCGTGTTGGACTTGTTGCTGTGCTTGCATCATCGCGTAGATTATTTGGAATATTTGTTGCCCGTCGATTGGCTGTCCTGGTGGGAACACGGGCATTGGTGGGACGAACTGCGGCGGAGGTGGGATGTCATCGCGCCGGAATCGGGAGGTAGGTTGACCTGCCTGCTGGCTCTGTTGAGTTGTGGGGATTCCTCCGACTGGTGTCACGTCGTCGTCGTAGGTGACACCTGTAGCTTGTGGCGTTCTGACGGAAGTCTCGTTGCATTCTTGTGGGTCCATTTTCCTGTATCCAAAATAATCAATAAGAGGCGCACAGGAATCAAGGCAAGATGCAAGTTCAAATTAGTTCGAGTATGATACAGATATCAAAAACGATTCAAGCAAGTGGATGAGATCCTAAAAACTTATCCTATCTTATTGCAGGCCTGTTCGGTCCCTAAGTTGAAACCGAACAATTTAGTCGTAGACCTGCATGGGCCACCACAAAAACCATGTCACGCCCCAGTCCCAAAATGACGAGGGACTGAGCACGTGAGCAATGGCCAGCAGCACGCACCGATGGACAACCCAATTTAATGGATCCATCAGGGCATGCTTAAGCTGTAGTCTATCAGTAATATGTTACAAGTCTCAGGTATTTCTATTCTCATCCACAGAATAAAACAGATTAATGACGGAAATAATGCAAATAGAATTAAATATACAATACTAAATAAGGTTATCTCGGGAAACAAATCCGAGAATTATTCTGTTACATTTAAGGAAACATAGACTGGAAATAAAATACTGGAAAGGAAATACTGTGTAGCTGAAGCCGGTGCTCAGGAGAAGTCTTCTGCAACTATCTCGTCCTCGGTTCCGGGTTCTGCTCCAAGGAGTGCTCCTGTACCGTACACCTCGGGGTAGTTCTCTGCGGCTACACCTGGGGACATAGTCCATTCCAGGTCCTCAGGGGACATAACAAGGTACAGAAAATACAAGCCAAAACATATGCAGTGCAGCAACAAAATAAACAGCAGGGTAAATATGTAAACCAGCTAGTGATATGCAAGTGAGAGTTTTAGTCATACTCAGGCTGAGACTACTACAGGATCAGTGTCTAAGAAACCATAGCAGTATTTTCTCGAAGAGCCAGAACTTGTGCCAAAGCTCTGTATCAGAGACTAGGATACCTCCAGATAATATTATTTACATTATAATCAGCCTTGATATGGTAATACTCTCCCCACCCCATGTAATCTCACGTCATAGTTCCAGAATATATCAGGTACAAGTCACGCAAGTTTGAACTAATGCAATGAGTCAGGCTAGAATCTAAGCATGTAAACTGTAATGACATGAAAAAGTAACCTATACGGAATCACCAGGTATATCTCAGGCAATTCCGTCACATGAAGAGTGTCAGGTGTCCTGGGTTGAGCAGTTAAACAAGTTACATAAGAAACTACCAGAAAATCAAGTAAAATACTATAATCAGAAATGTCTAAGAATTGGCAGGCTTTACTTGCCCACTGATGTATAACCAAGTCCAGGAAATATGTAGCAAGCTGCAAGTTTTGGCGAGGTACACTTGCCTGTGGTTCCGGCTCGGTTCGCAGTTCTGACTTCGACGGGAATTGCAGGCGGTACTCCGGTTGCTGAAACAAACATCACCATCAGATCCAGAAAATATCAATCAGCTAGAAACGCCTGTCCTTGGGTCCAATTTGGAGACAAGGGCAGAAATGACAGTTTCGGGCCAAAACGGGGTCCACCGGTGGGCCCGCTTTGCACCGAAAAACGCGTCAGGGTCAAAGGTCTCCAAATTCACCAAACTCAGTGTCAACGGGTCAGAAACGCTGATACGAACCCAACGGAACTTCCAGAATTGGATTCCGATGAGACGATCACAAAATCGCCCGTCGAGCGGGGCCTCCACGACACGCGATTTCGTCAACGTTCTCAGAATCGAACCAAACTTGACCCACAGGACCAGCGTATCGCTACGAGTCCAATGGCACAAGTTTTGTCTCGATCCGACGTGTGTACACAAAGTTAGGGTGAATTGCAGAAAGTACAGATACGGGACGATGTCCGCGGATACGCGTTGATTTCGGTGTGCACGCACACCCTAATCGACTTCTGCGAAATCCCACACGTCCGTATCGACGAGGCGCACGTATCTGTGAAGACCGCACGCGACCAAGTCGTCCCGTTTGGCGGGGCGTACTCAGTTCCGGGGTGAACAGGGTCTAGTTTTTCCTGTTTTTGGATCGCGGTGTGCGATCACCACAGGACGCGATGTCCCGAACAGTTTGTCCGAACACCGAGACGTGGCCGGGACGTGCGACGGAGCGGCCGGGACGCGCGGGGGCTGGGGGATCGTGGGTGAGCGGGTGAGCGGGCGTGGGCTAGCGGGTCTGGTTGACCCGCCCGACCCGCTAGGCCACGGCTGGGCCGGGTTGGGGCTGGGCCCGTTGGGCCGGGTCCAGTGGGCCGGAAAAATAAAAAGAAAAAAAAATAAAATAAAATCAATAATTAATTAATAATTAATTAATTAAATAAGTAAATACTTTTTAGGTATTTTAAATAGGTCCCGGGCCCAATAAATTCCAGAAAAATTGTCCTAAGTCCAGTTTTTCATTTTACATCCAAAAATATTATTTTCATAATATTTTAATACTGTTTAATATCAATTAAAAATTATTGAATAATTAAAACCCAGTTTTTAAATTACAGAAATTCCCAGAAAATTCCAGAAAATTGTGAAAAATCCAGTTTTTTAAAATTTTGAAAAATCAGGGGGTTTACATATATATATATATATATATATATATATATATATATATATATATATATAATATTGTTGGGGTTTTTTATTTGCCATTGGGAATTTTAGTCTCACATTGAAAAAACCATCTAGTATGTATCTCAATATATAGCTATGTTTTGTATTGACATATACATTTGTATTGACATATACACATGGGATGTGGTAGGCCATGTGAGATAATTTTCCAAGAGGCTCTAAGTTTAATCCTCAAAGGAACGATCTTTATTTTTCTCACTCTTTGGGACATTTTCATCGGAGGGGCTTAGCAACTCGGGCTCGATCTCGGACGAAGGACACAAAGTGGCACTTGATGACACACTTTGCACTTCGCACGAATGCGTCGGGCACGAGATGACACTTGTGCGCAAACGGTTGCAGCGGGTGTGCGGCTATGCGATTATGTGCTTATGCACGGGCTGCGCATATCGCGTGCATATTCTGCTGATTGCGGGATTTGGACGATTATGGAAGATAAATTAGATTTAAAATGATCATAATCTTTTGGGATTCGGTTTTAACTTATCGTTATCCTACCGTAATTAGTTGGCGACATGATTAGGGTTAGGGTTTCAATCATTCTATATGAATAGTCTCTTTGTGCCTCCTTTTGGTGATATACGAAAAATAGAGAGAGAGAAGAGTAGAAGTGTTGTGGCCGCCACCTTCATTCAGGGAGTCCGTTCTAGTTGATTACGGAGGTGACTACGAGCATTCCAGAAGTTCATCTCTTGAACTTGCTGTTTCCCAGGAGCATATCGTCGATAGGGGTCGAATCTTACTTTGATCAACAGTAGTCTTCATCACCCCACTATGCATTTTTTTCTATTTTTCTCTCCTTCTTCTTCTGTTTTATAAGCGTTCTATCTCAATATTGCAACTGCATTTGCAAGGAAGAACCAATTTGATTTTAGTTACGTTGTAATCTGAACTATAAAGAAGTATTGTAGGAATCGAGTTTACCAGAGAGAAAACTATAATAGTTTTGCGTGAATCTCTGGACCTCCACAACAACATCAGGATTAAACATAGGGAAAATTATGATATTTTTTGTGAATATATGTTCCTAGCCTGTGTGATCTATCTTTGCTTCCTCGAAACTAACAATCTTCGAGCAAGACACGACAAAGATGGAGAACAGTATAAGCCTGCTCAATAATTTTTTTAACAAACTTAAGAAGTTTGACAGGAATCACTTCAATATTTCTAAATCTTTAATTCTTAAAGGTTGATCACGTGTTGATAGATCCTGAAATAACTCTTTCGAAAACTGATAATGTACGGAGGATTGCTGAATCCACTGCCTTACAACAGAAGTGGAGGAGAGACAACAGCCTATGCATATTGTTAACTCTTAACGTCATGGATGATTCAATGGCAGAATTATACAGTAAGAAGCATTACAAGTCTGATAATGGGATATCCAAGGTCCATCTGTGAGACCCATCTCACTGTATCGATAATCATATGCGGATATGCGAGTTTTTACTGTTCATTGTGTTTCTTGGTATTCTAGATTTCTTGTTCTTGATAAATCACTTAACGACTTATGCAACAAATTAGTTTCATAAATTTGGGAATTTTGCCTTTTGTCCGGCATACCATTAGTATACTAGTCTATACTGTCGGTATACCATTTGGAATATTTTCTATTTTTGGATATTTTCATGAATCGTATTTTAGATATTTTCATGAATAGTATTTTAGATATTCTCGTTATTAGTGTTTTAGATATTTTCGTAAATAGTGTTTTGGATATTTTTGTAAATACTGTCGATGCATTATATTATCCATTGGTCTGTTGGTTCTAAAGTAACCTATTATCCAATGGTTACTTGATTTTCTTTTGGATGGTTATGATTTATTTAGAACATGGCGTGGATCGCTGACGTGGCAGATCCAACTGTCATGATTAATTTTTGACTTCTATATGTCACGCCCCGGACCCGCCCGGGCCGCCGCTCCTCCTGCCCCGCCCCGTACGGCCGAGAATTAGCGAACCAGGCACGAATCACCGTGCCTCGGTGCGCCGGACGCGAATCACCGCGCCCGTTCCGCGGGTGCGAGGGAGGAAGGGAGCCAAGCGAATGGCCCGTTCGAACTTTCGGGGGACGTGATACCGCACGGGCCTGGGGTTGCGCCCGTGCAAGGCCAATCGTTTAAGTTGATAGTTGGCTATCATCGCATCAATCGAGTAAGCAGCGGAAAGGGACTTGTTGTAATGCAATGCATTTAGCCAACTGAGTGTTCGGGACAATCGAGGCAACTTGGGTTTCCTTTAGCAAAGGCACACGTTCGTTCCATACATTATGCCCCCTTATACGATAACATCCTCGGGAAAACAATCAAAACCAGGATTCCGGGTCTTAGGGACTGTGGCACGCCTATCGCCCCCTCAGACGATCCAGTACCTGCAAGCAAGTAAACTGTTGGAGGGGTCAGCACTTTTATAAGTACTGGTGAGATAAAACAACTGAACAGAAACAAGCATTCACTCAAACGAGCACTAAGTAATCATGTTATAAAATATTACATTACTAGTGATCTTTCTAGTTTTACCTAGGTTCGTTTCATGCAGTTCTAGCAGAGTCAATTTATATTCTTTGGAAACATGTTTGGAAACAGAGTTTCATATTGAATATGCAAGCAAGCAAACCGTTCATGTTCCAGGGTGTGCACAGCGTGTCTCGTACGACTCCAGGGTCCGATGCAAAGCTAGACACACAATGCACATTTTTAGGGGCAGTCACTATCCAAGCCAACACAATGACTTAGCTATATGCAGGACGGTCCCCGAGTATCTCATGATCGGCAGCTGGTTGTACAGCATACCAATAACTCTTTATCTGATACTAGAGGCAGCTTTTGCTCATGGTTGCTTTCCACTATCTCTGTAGCAGCCGTGACACATGCAACTCAGCTTTCCACCAATAGCCATTGTCCGACCGCATACGAATGCATGGAACACTATCAAATAAACTCTAGTATACAGACGAGACGAACCATCAGAATACAATCTTGTTGCGGGGCAATCCGACTTATCACTTGAACACCTTCAGGCACAGTATGGTTCTCTCGAAGCATAGACAATAGTGAACATGTTCATGCATTCTAGGCAAGCGATTCAGGATTCTCGTTAAGCAGACATTATTTCAAAGACAAGCTAGGTGAGTTCGTTCATTAACATGCAAGGCAGGTTCTATCATTCTCTTAAGAAAATATTGCAAGCAAAAACTCAGATTATTATTAAGGCGTGCAAGAATCAGAGAACGAAGTTCTGCCCACTCACCTTGATACATAATGCCGACGCGGAGCAGGGCGTTACATACTTACCAACCAACAAAAAGTTTCGTTCTCGAAACTTCAAGGACAACTTCTCGATATTCCGAGCAGCGATAGTGCCGTCCCTTGCCGTACTCAATCGAAACAGTCAAGCAATTTAAGTTCAGAAAACATTTGCACTTTGAGAATATCTATGGACTTATTGTATGGAACGCTCTTTGCAATACCATATCGATAATATCTCAGAGTCAAAGCAACAATTTTGGGCCAGAGAATCGATTCCGCTCTGATACCATTCTGTCACGCCCCGAACCCGCCCGGGCCGCCGCTCCGTCCTGCCCCACCCCGTATGGTTGGGAATTAGCGAACCGGGCACGAATCATCATGCCTCAGTGCGCCGGACGCGAATCACCGCGCCCGTCCTGCGGGTGCGAGGGAGGAAGGGAGCCAAGCGAATGGCCCGTTCGAGCTTTCGGGGGACGTGATGTCGCACGGGCCTGGGGTTGCGCCCGTGCAAGGCCAATCGTTTAAGTTGATAGTTGGCTATCATCGCATCAATCGAGTAAGCAGCGGAAAGGGACTTGTTGCAATGCAATGCATTTAGCCAACTGAGTGTTCGGGACAATCGAGGCAACTTGGGTTTCCTTTAGCAAAGGCACTCGTTTGTTCCATACATTATGCCCCCTTATACGATAACATCCTCGGGACAACAATAGAAACCAGGATTCCGGGTCTTAGGGACTGTGGCACGCCTATCGCTCCCTCGGACGATCCAGTACCTGCAAGCAAGTAAACTATTGGGGGGGTCAGCACTTTAATAAGTACTGGTGAGATAAAACAACTGAACAGAAACAAGCATTCACTCAAACGAGCACTAAGTAATCATGTTATAAAATATTACATTACTAGTGATCTTTCTAGTTTTACCTAGGTTCATTTCATGCAGTTCTAGCAGAGTCAATTTACATTCTTTGGAAACATGTTTGGAAACAGAGTTTCATATTGAATATGCAAGCAAGCAAACCGTTCATGTTCCAGGGTGTGTGCAGCGTGTCTCGTACAACTCCAGGGTCAGATGCAAAGCTAGACACACAATGCACATTTTTAGGGGCAGTCACTATCCAAGCCAACACAATGACTTAGCTATATGCAGGGCGGTCCCCGAGTATCTCAGGATCGGCAGCTGGTTGTACAGTATACCAATGACTCTTTATCTGATGCTAGAGGCAGCTGTGACTCATGGTTGCTTTCCACTATCTCTGTAGCAGCCGTGACACATGCAGCTCAGCTTTCCACCAATAGCCATTGTCCGACCGCATGCGAATGCATGGAACACTATCAAATAAACTCTAGTATGCAGACGAGACGAACCATCAGAATACAATCTTGTTGCGGGGCAATCCGACTTATCACTTGAACACGTTCAGGCACAGTATGGTTCTCTCGAAGCATAGACGATAGTGAACATGTTCATGCATTCTAGGCAAGCGATTCAAGATTCTCGTTAAGCAAACATTGTTTCAAAGACAAGCTAGGTGAGTTCGTTCATTAACATGCAAGGCAGGTTTTATCATTCTCTTAAGAAAATATTGCAAGCAAAAACTCAGGTTATTATTAAGGCGTGCAAAAATCAGAGAACGAAGTTCTGCCCACTCACCTTGATACATAACGCCGACGCGGAGCGGGGCGTTACACTATATATACCCTTTGGTTTTCTCTCTTCACTTTCTCCCTCTCACTTTATTTCATCTCTATTTTCTTCGTGAGCTTGGAGCTTGGCCTTGAGGCCTAAGAGTGTAGTTTTTGAACCCCTCTTAGTGGTGGAGTAGAAGATTTAGGTTGGGAACTTGACTTTAGGCAAGTACATCTTTCCAAACTCTTGAACAATATTATTTTACTGTCATTTTTGTTTTCCTTGGTATTAAATACTTAGTTATGTATAAAACTCATTTTTTAAAAATATATTTCATGTATTATTCTCGTTTATGTACATGTTTCTGAATTTAGTTTGAGCTAGATTTTGATTTCCTATTAAATCTTGATATATACCTAGTAGGATAAACTCGATATCAAGAGAGATATCAGAGTTGCCATTATAAAACATAGTTATATATGCTACATGAGACCCTATCTAGCTTGTCCCCTGTTGGTTTTGAGTTTGGTGGAATTCGGACACGTTTTGGTTTTCCAAAAAAACTAGTTTTTGAGTATTTTAAGAAATTGATCTATTAAATCGCAAAATATGTGAAATCTAATTCTTCATATGTTGTAGGGAATTTTATTTCATGTGATTTTGATCTTTGAAAAAGTCGAATTTTAATTTAAAATAAAGTTTTTATTGCCAAAACAAGTTTCAAAATTTTTCAATAACCTGGTTGCTATGTCTTGACCGAACTCTGGAAGAGTTCTGTCAGTCTGGGACAGTGTATTCTGTTTCAAAATGGCATAATTCGTTAAGACCTGTTTTGGCCTATTTTTGGCTAATTTTGTCCATTTTTGATATTTTCTTCGACTAAGATGATTTTCTTAGCGTGACCAAGTGACCTTGTATAGTTAGGGGATAATTATACACCATATATACTTGACATGGGCACATGACTATATGATGTACATTATCCTGACTCCTGATAGTGATTCCTATACATGCTTGTTATAATGCACTATTGTCTTGTCTAGAACAACGTGGTTATTTTCTTGTCTTGTACTTGTGATTGCTAAACCTTGTCCAGCCTTGCATATCCCCAAGGGGAGTATTATGCCTTGGATAGATTCTGTGGAATTCCATACCCAGAATTCTAAATAAAAATGTTAAGGCTTAACAACTAGCTTGATTAATTAGAGCATCTTGAGGGAAGAATCTCCAGGTTGCATGCAGTCCCGTTATCTTGTCGCTTTTCTTAGAAGGATTTGGAGCTCTCCGTCGCGTGTGACACATTTCAAGCACACCGTTGAGTAACGCAATCATGTACTTGTATATTATTATTAGCTCACCGTCGTGTGGAATATTCATGGCTCGCTGTAGTGTGATGCATACCCGAGCTCACCATTGTGTGATGCCACTTCCTTTGGATGCAGGTCGTTTGGTGGTGCATCTACTATATATACTTGCTTAGTTCCTGTTGGATAGCTTGGACAATCTGCAAGGCATACAACCGTATAATTTTTTTATATTATATTTGTTAATAATTAGGATTTGTGATTACCCTAGTTAGCTAATATAGCATGCCATATTTCTTGATTTGTCGTAATTGATGGATAGAGTCAACTTTTTGTTTATGTCAGTGCTTGTTCTTGTACTTGATCTTGTCTAGGTTCATGTAAATATTTTATGACTATGTTATGTTTCCTTATACTGTACTTACATGTTACTATTGTCTACTTTGCATTATCCTATTTACTTTACATGTTTCCAGTTTTTTTTATAATTCATGGTGCTCTTTATTATTATCATGGTGGTTACTTGTTATCTTTCTTGTCTTTTATTATGTTTCTTGCATGATGGTTTTTGTTCTTAGTTTGTGTCAGCCTCCTTTCCCGGCGCACTTTGGCGCATGTTATCTTTGGTGCACTTTGGCGCATTTGGGTTACTAGCTCGGCCTTTGTTTAGACCGGACTCGTGATTTGTGGAGAAGAGTGGGTTTGGTTGGGTTGGTGGCATGTGTGTCTTGGATGGGTTTGAGTGATCCAACAGCCCACATCTCAAACCTAAACCTATATATTCTTATTTCTCTCTCTGCTCATTATTTTCTTTCCATTTTTCTCCCTCATAGGTTTTCTCTCTCTCCGTAGGTAAGTACATCTTTCCTAAGAGAAGAACCATTAATTTATTCATGCTTTTAATTCTTAATAATTCATGTTTATTTCTATCTCATGTAGTTTGGACCGAGCACCCCTTCATCTTTAATACTAGTCGTTATTGATTTTCTTGGTTGGAATTGCATGGACCAGAGTTTGAATCTTTGGGTTCACTTTGTTTTCTTGGGGATTGATCCCCTAAAATTGTCGTTTACAATGCTATTTAGCTCATAGTGCAGAGCACCATAATTTATGTAACTTTGCTTTTGGCCGTACTTGTTTTTGAGTCCAGCTAAGTTCAGTGCTAAAACTTGATACAATACGTATACCAAATGGCATACTGAAGAAAAAGAACAGTGCTCTGTGAAGAATATGCAAGAGAACCTTTTTGACGTAAAAATATTATGTTTTACTTTGGACGCATTGGTGTGCTGTCCTAACTCCTCGTGCGTACTAATCATACTGCGCTTAGTCTCCTAGCAAAAGTGCGCCAGTCACACTCTTGAGTCAGCGACGCACTTTTGAGAGAAAACCTTGTCAGTGCACTTTGGTGCGTATTAAATCAAATTTCTCCTTGGAAAACCAAGAAAAAGTGCACCACAGTCAGTCCGTGCACTTTCTTCGAGTTGGCAATCCGGCGCACTTTTTCTATGTTTCATCAGCCGGCGCACTTTGCTTATGTTTGGTAACTCGCACACTTTTTTCTCTTTGTTTCCTGTGGGACGAAGCTTTGGTTTGTTTCTTGATTTCTGTGTTATTGATTTGTGTGCTCCTCGATTGACGAGTTTTTTGACTGTCGAGCTTTGACTTCGGATTGTGTGTTTTGTCTTTTAGCTAGCTTGCTCGCGCACTTTTTGTTAGAGCGCACCTTATTCTCATCCGCGCACTTTTGTCTAGTGCGATGTGTTGGTTAACTTGACAAAGTATGCCACCCTTTCTGGCTCGTGCACTTTCTTGTGAAAGTGTTACAACCCACTTTTGGTCATTTGTACACCAATTTGGTTTTGGTTATTTGTGCGCCAACCAAGTTTTGGTCATTTTTGCACTAACCAAGTTTTGGTCATTTGTGCGCCAACCCAGTTTTGCTCGTTTGTGCGCCAATTTAGTTTTGGTCATTTGTGCGCCTACTGTTTCATGTGCACATTAAGCCCTATAGATGTGGCCTTATATTCCCTTGCTATTTTACTTGCTAACTAGTTTACTCTTCCTTGATCACCTTATTATACGTTGGATAGACTAAGAGATGTAGTTCAACTCGAGTGACGTTCTGCTACTCCGGTCCTTGTTTTGTTTAAGTGTTGTGCATCTAATCTCGAGGGTTTCTCGCACTACTCTTATTCTTATTCATTGATATAATAAAGTAAAAAAATTATTTGTGACCAGTATTAGACTATCATGTCCTGAATAACTTGCTATCTGATAACTTGTCCATAATCTGGATACTAGAACTTGTTCATGTCCTGACTATTGTATCCGTACTGATACGCTTGATCGCACCGAGAGTGCTACTTGATATATATATATATATATATATATATATATATATATATATATATATATATATATATATATATATATATATATTGAGCCGTCGTATAATATACTCCCGCTACGTGATATATGTTATTATTTTTATGTACGGATCTAGTATTTGGACAGTGACTAGATATTATTGATTGTTGTATCACACTTGGGTGAATCCAGTTTTAACTTTCGAGTAACAATATGGATTCGTATCAAGAGTACCCATACTAGAGGTAAGACATCTAAGAAGGAATATTTTTGTGACCACGGCATGAGATTCTAACTAACCTAGGATTAACTAGGAAACTTAATTGTAGAGCATTGGGAGGAAATGGTATCTCGAGATCGTGCATGTTGAACCAACCTAAATTAGCTGGGAGTAAAGGTTTGCCACCACAGATACTCTATATCATCCGCACTAGTGGAGTGCAATATCTAATTTAATATAAGACTGAGCCAGTATATTTCCTATAGAAAGCCTGGAACTATTACTGATTATTAATTAGCTTATGGCCCTTGCGAGGGACTGGTACATCATTTACATATATTCTTGCTTGTATATCATTGGTTCAGCCAGCACTGGTCGATTATAGCACGATATGAGGATACTCATATATTGCATTACTGGGATAACCCAGAGATCACATATCAAGCCGTAATACATGTTTGGTTGTCTAATTTGCTTATATAGGTGCCTAGCCAGGAAGTGGGCTATCGTTGCATGATGATTCAACCCATATCCTTGTTTGGTTGTTGGATTACATTGTTGTGTTATGATAGTCTATGGAAGGAAGCTATATTATTTTTTCTTATCGTATCTCTGCTTATGTATTATGACTTTTGTTGAGTGAAATTAGGGGCACAGGCTGTTGTGGCATGATTCAACTCATGTCCTTGTTTGGTTATTGGGTTGCGCTATTGTGTTACAAGAAACTGTTGACCGAAACTTGATATGATACCTTGACCATAATTAAGGGATGTATTCTATCTTGATATGATAGGGCACTTTCTGTCCTTGTTTGGTGAAGGGGTATCATATCAGGTCATGGATGAGAAGCCATAGATTGTTGGCTCATGCATCGCATGCTATAGATCTGGTTTTGTTTCTTTATTTCGTGCTTTCTTTGTGGTACTTGCTATTTGGGATCTAACTCCACTGGTTTTGTATGGCCAGGTTTAGAGTCGGCATCTGAGGTTCAAGCTTATCTCACCCACACTGAAGGCATGCACCAGAAGGATGGCTGTTGAGGTTCATAAGTGGGTTTCTTGTTTCACTGCTCGTCTTTTTTAAAATATATTCTTTTGGGCGTTTAGCCAATCGGCACCTGTTAGCCGACAAATCTGGACACTAGTTCCCTACATGACTATATTTATACTTATATTATAGCTGACTCACTGTCATATATGTCACGCCCCGATCTCCCACAGGCAATCGGCCGTTCCCACTAGGCGGAAATTACCCTCGCCAGTGCTCCCGCGGAACGATCGCTTGACCCATCCGGGCGTGATGTCGCACGAGCGTGAACCGCTTCCGTGCAAGGCCGGGATTCATTGGCTGGCGGTAAGAGTTCTAAGCCACAGAGTCGCAGAGATTGTCCGAGTGCAGCGGAGTCATGAACGCATAGCGATTTGGTAACAGGTTCACTGAGTTGACAATATAGCGAAAGCATTAAAACACAAGTTTGAAGTAAAGCAACTCTTTTATTGATATAAATATGTGTTACAGGTGGCGTATAGCCGAGATTACAAGTCGCTCAAGCCTCTCTCTCTGAAACAGTAAAAGCGTGCCAAGTGGCTACAATTGTGGAATAATTGTAGAGGCGATGTTCAGGCGAGTTCGGGCTATATTCTAATATTTTGTCTTGTATATGTGCTTCTGTTCCGGACGCACCATTGCAAGGCTTCAGGGGGAACTCCTGGCCTTAGCACGCACGAAGGAGGCATCCGCACCGAACGAGGTTCTCTCGCACCCTGCACACAAACTGGTAGATTATCAGTATATTGAATGCACTGGTGGGAAGCTACTCGCCCGCTCGACAAATCCAAACATGTAATACAGGTTCCGTGCACCAACTATTAAGTTGTCTTTCTAGTTGCCTTAGGATCAGTTTCATGCAAGGATTGAATAGCCTAACAGTGCGCCGTGCAACATGAGAGGAAACACGGTGAGACTTACCATCTCCTTCCCTGTCCAAGGCAAACATTGAGGCAAACATTGTTAATTTAAGCAACGGGCAAGTATAAATATTTAGGGGCATAGCATATGCAAACACGATGGTCGTTTTAATATGATCGTTCAGGTGTTCAGTTGTTCATTGATGCGATGCTGTGACTCACACGCGGATAGCCGCTAAACGAGGATGACTTATCTATATGAACATGAGTCGCTGGCATAGCCATTAAGGACACTAGTCTTAAACGAGAATGGTTTGCAGTGAAAGTACACTGGGTACTACAAGCTATCTCGTTTAGTACAGTAGACTACACAGTAGAGTTTAGCCGTGGAGCGGATTGTATGTAGCGAAAGAACAGTGGGCGCTGCACACTATCTCGTCTAGTACAGTAGGCTGAAACCACGGAGTTCCATCCGGATCGGAGCAGCCCCAGTGCCCCGGAGACTGTCCGTGGAACTATGCCTCATTTTCGAGTTGTCCGCAACATGCAGGTCAGGGTCTTTTCCAATTTCACGAGATACACGAGTACTGTAGAACAGGAGTACAGTGGTACAGTAGAATAGTAGTACACGAGTACAGAAGATGCTTGAATCATGATTCTGTATAGTGATTAACTTGTCTTGATGCATTCCCCTGGTTCGGGGATTTGCCTTGGGTGACCTAACGGTCCCGGATACTTGCAGGTTTATTCAGGCACGAAATGTAACCTCTGATTTCCAAATTCTCGAAATATTTAGATTTTAATTTATTTTAAAATATCAAGTTTATAAATTATTTTTTCCTTGAGTTTTAGTATTAGATTTTTGAGCAATGTTGATTTTAGAAGGTGATTTAAAATCTTTTATAAAAAAATCATTTTTTCTAAATATTAATTTATTATAAATTAAATAGATAAATAATAATATATATATAATACTCTAGCTTCGAATATTTATTGGCTTGAAATCATAAAATTATTTGTTTAATAAAAATTATTGAAGGACTAGTTGTTTTCATAATAAATTTTCATATCTATTTTGGATAGTAAATAATTAAATTACATACTTTCCAGGGTTTTGAAATATGGGTTAATTAGTAGCTAATTTGAAATCAATTAGCCTTGGAAGCCTCTTAAAATATTTTCTTAAATTATAATCTTTTCTTTTAAAATTTACAAGTTTACCATCTCCCATTCACACCCTCATTTCCCACATGAAAAACTCATTTATATATAATCTTGGCCATTCATTATTGGGCAAATCCTCACCCTTCATCCCACACCCTATTTCTCTATTTAAAGCCTCTCACCCACACCATTCCCAAGAAACCCTAGCTAGCCCTCACAAATTCCCACAAGCCAACAAGCCATCACCATTGATTTGTGTGCTCGTGTCCGTGTGTCCAGCATTACCGTGTTGGCCTCGGGTCCGACCCCGGGTGTCCTACCGTATCCATTCATTTCCTGTGTCCAGATTTACAATATTACAACCAGATTTTGTGTCCGACACCATCTGGACACAACCCCCACACCACAGTACACCATCCCTGTGTCCAACACCCGGACACGTCCGCCCCCACACCGCAGTACACCAAACCCATCGTGTCCAGCCCCGGACACGATCCAACCCGACACGATTCACAGAAATCCAAAACCCTAACCCTATTTTAACCTGACCTACCACGTCGTCGAGCTCCGCTGCCGCTCTCGGGTTTCCACCGCTGTCGCCGCCGAGTTCGACCGCCGCCACAACAGATCTGTCGACCGCCGCCGCCCGAGACGATCGCTCGACCGCCGACGCCCTACCCGGCGGACCTCCTCCGTCGACGTCGGGAAACCCCCAGTGAGCTTTCCCTCTTTCCTTTTTCTTCAGTTCTGTATATTTAGTTAAATCATATGTAAATGGTTAGTTAATATATATTTAGTTAATTTATATGTAAGTAGTTAATTAATCAATTAGTTTATATGTAATTAGTTTAGTAATTTCATGTAATTAGTTTAGTTAATTAGAATATAATTAGTTTTATTGTTTATAATGTATGAATTTAGTTAATTATTATGTGTAAAATTTAGTTATGTATTATATATAAGGATTTGGTTATATTAATATGCAATTAGTTAGTTTTTATGTAATTAGTAGTTGCGTAATAATTATAAGGGTTCTGATTATGTAAAAAATATAATAAATTTTGGGATTTATATTGTTAATTAAAAATATAGTTTCAACAATAAAAAAAATTAGTTCAAAATTTGTTTATTGGACTGGTGACCGATCTTTACCATAGATATAAAAATATATTGGCTTTTACATAAATTCTAAATTTTATAAATAAACTTTTAATTGTAATTATTGTTCAAAATAATTTTAAAATGATTTCCATAAATTAAGGTGTTACCTTAATAACAAACAAACGACCCATTTCTCTTATTAGCCTGGTATCCTTATCCCAATTTTCGTGCCGAACTCCGATCTTGGACTTCTTTATATAGTTTCTAGCTATTTGGACTGCTCCGGACTCATTGGAACTAACTGCTACTTCATTTGGGATCACCTTGAGAAGTGTGGCATTATGTACATTCTTTGATTTGTTAATATACATATATAAAAATATTTGATTGATATATATACAAATATGTATTTTGGTATAAAAATATATATTTATATACATCTATTAGTGTATATACACAAATACGTATTTTGTATAATTACTAAGAGACACTTATATATATATTATATACGTTTTATTGGTATATACTCTGAGTATAAATGTGTATTATATACGTATCCCTACTAGATGACCCTAGTTGACAAGAGCCATGCCTGGTATAGCCCTGAGGCCAGTATATTTCTATTGTGTGTTAGTGTAGCATCTGATACAAGTAATATTATTATATATTTATAGGACTGTCGGATTCTCCAAACGATACTCTGGGACAGGACATTGGTATTGACAGCTAAGGACCCAAGACGAGTACATTCTCTGATTACTTTCTAATTTATGATATCTTCTATGTTCACTGTATCTAGTGTAGATATCCATGCTCTTGACACGTTGGTTACACGGATTGGTATACACGGATCTCGTCATGATATGTTATTCTTTTTTCATGGTGTAGCTTGTAGAAGACTTGTTTTCTTGTTATCTTGTGCATGTACAAACACTGATTCCCGGGGAGACTTGCTACCTCCCTAGGGAATCCCGTGCCATAGCGTACCATGATTGGATCTACTATACCAGTCGGGGGTTGGGGAGTATTTTAGTGTAGATATGTGATCATACCCAACTTTACATGCATCATAGCTCACCCCACATCTCACGTCAGGTGCGACCTGACCATTTACATGCTTCATAGCTGTTACGTGTGATTAGCCTGACCTCTACATGCATCATAGCTAACCAACGGTTAGCCTGACCTTACATGAATCATAGCTAATCACATGTAACCAGCCTGATCAAGTTCCCAAGCCGATCACATATTTAAGCTAGTACTCACACACTTAGTCATAGGGTTCTTGCTCATGGACATATTGTTTCTTCTCCTGCATTTACTTACAGTATTTCCAGTATTTCTTTTATTTCTCGTACCTATACATGCTTCTCGTATATTTCCATCTAGAACTGCTATATAGTTTATATCATGAATATAGAACTGCTATTTAGAGATGTACTTTGCTCCTTCCTGACTGGAAAACATTTTTCCAGACTGTGACCTTAGTGGACTGGTTTCTGACACACTTGGGGATTTGAAGTTAATGATTGCAGGTATGATTATTTTGTCGTTAGACTTGTCTTGTATTTCTTGCTTGCCTTGATATCTCATCGTGCTTTAGTTTATGTGATTGAGTATTTCTAGCATTATTTTATGATATCCACGTCTTCTTATGGAGTTGGGTATTCACGTGAGTTTGATTAGATAGTTACATGACCTAGACAGCGTTCTACCGCCGATGCTGTGGCGTAGGCTGGACGTACCCACGCACTCGTGCCCCTAAACCAGGTGCGGGTCGTGACACGTTTTTAGTGGTGGCCCATGCAGGTCAGACTTCGCAAGTTGTGCGATATCGTGGTATTGTAACGTCTTAGTTGTACTACTATGTGCCTGCTATAGAATATAGGACATAGGATACTAGGATGAGAGAGGATACTCAATCACAAAAATTCTTGAGAGATTCCTGGGACGACCCCTTGAGAATCTTATTATAATTTCCAATTTTAATCTTTTTCCTTGTTTTCGTCCGCTCTTGCTTGTTGTTATTGAACTTGATTCTTGTTGATCAGTTATTAAATTAAAATCTTGGTATCATTGTTGAGTTTGATTCTTGTTGACCAGTTGTTAAATTTAATTCTTGGTATTGTTGTTGAGTTGATTTCATATCGAGATGAATTTTACGGGCTAAAATTTACGGTATCATCTGATGACATATGTTGATGAGGACAGTGAGAAAGGTAAAACGTCTACTTTGGTTATGGACCCTCGAGTTTATCGCAGCCATATTAGCTGTCGTGACGAGAACGTAGGAACCTGACTTGGATGTACATACTTTAGTTATGAAACTTAGAGTCTCTCGCAGCCATACCGGTTGGCGTGGCAAAGATTCTAGATGACATGATTATAGTGTTGCATACCTTAGTTACGGAACCTATCGTTTATCGCATCTATGCTTACTGGCGTGGCGAGGATTCTGAGTGTCATGATTTCAGACAGACGTGTATGATTATCAGGTTGTATCTTAATTTGGTTCTCAAAGTATCATCTCAAGACTTATCTATTTATGTTATTCCAGGACTTTGTTCCATCGCTTCTTTTCTTTACTAGCAGTAAAGATACCTTCAGTCCTTAACCCAGTTCTTTTGAGCCTTATTTCTTAAGGATCCTTGTTAGTGTGATAATTAGTGACTTACAATTTTGGTTGTGTCTTGTATTAGTTTGACTGAGTGTGACTTATGAGTTTGTAAGTGTTTCTTAGTTGGACATGTGAGCAGTAGGCATTAATCTAGAGATACCCATAGCATAGTACCTTGTAGCAATAGTTATATGATAGGTGTTATTATAGTTAATATTGGTACTATAGGTAGAAGAAGGAGTAAGAGTATCAATGATGGTTCCAAGAGTTAGTATCAGAGTCAGCATATCCGTCCTGGATAGTCATGAATTTATGTAATGGGATGATCTATGTAAACAATTAAGTATCAAGGAATTATGTTAAAGATTAATGGAGCATGATGTTCAATTTGATGATTGATTACTTGGGTGTGTCAAGAGTAAATAAATGTATATGCATAAAGGGTATTAATGAGATGTCATGAGTAGAGAAATATCAGGATTGGTAATAAAAGTTGTGAAGTGTATCACAGATTAGTATAACAGTCTGTAAAAGATTTATGAGAAGATACATATACATAAATCAAGATATGGAACCATATGCCTGCCCTTGAGATTGAAGTAAAGCATGGATATTATAGAAAGTGCAAGTAATCGTGAGTTGTAATAAGTTTGATGAGATAATCTAATGATGAAGCTAGTATTACCATACCAATAGTGCTAGTGATTCTATATCAAGGATTATTGAGAATGGTGCTAATAACAGTAAGTACTACGTGTGATGATAGTTAGATTTGTGTATCAATTAATATAAATAGAAAATTATTGGAGAAAATATGTGTGATGATAACTTTGATTATTAGAAGTAATATTGCAAGTAATCCGGGCAGTACAAATTTCAGTACATAGTTGAGAATTGCAGACAATTGGTGTATTGAATGCACCTTGAGTATTAGAGACTGCGAGTATTTATATGTATACTTGTGGATTTAAATTTATAAATTGAAGAGTGGGAATGAATTTCAATTTTTAAAAAATTTTTGAGGAGTTAAGATTTTATGTTATTAAAATTTTTGAGGATTCAAATTCAATTCAATAAACATAGTCAAAGCTATAAGGATTTTAGAAGTGATTAAAAATTTTATTTCGATGTTGAGTATCTGATTTTGAGGAGGTATATGCATTTTATTTTAAAGTTGTTCGAGAAGTTAAACCTTGACGATTAATTGAGGATTAATTTTTATAGTGGATGAGAAATATGTATATTAATAGATGATATACATGTGTCAGGATCTGTTGACTTGAGCATGATTAAGATGGCACCGCAGACTGACTTGGGTGTCCATTTAAAGTTGTATTAGAAATAACAGTACTTAGTATGGTGTGTTACACTTTGTGTGCACTTGAGTGATAAGAACAACTAGTATGAACAATTATAGTAGGAACGAGAACTAGCAGGGGGAGGTACTGAAGTAGAACAAGGGGTACCTAAAGAGATAGAGGTATCAAACTTTACATGCACCAATTGACCTATAATCGTGTTAGAGGTTCTTGGTACTAGATTTTGGTATTAATAGACAGGTGTGTGCAATACGGATATATTCATGGATCTTGTGTATTAATGATTAGTTGATATGGGTACCAGTGTACATGAATATGAATTAGTTAGTGAATGTGCTAGAGTTAAGTGTTTGTAGAGATAGAAGATACTACAAGTAATATGTTAGCAGGTTCTTCCTTTCCCTTCTAATGTTCTTTTCCCGTCTTTCGATTGATTGATTTTCCTAGTGCTGTAGTTCATATTCATGATTTTCTTGTTAGGATATAACTAGTAGTACACCCTGACAGAGACTGCAGTACCATGACAAAAGACACATGACCTATATATTTTCTGAGATTGCATGGCTGTATGTCACGACCCGCACCCGAAAAATTGGACATGAGTCGTGGGTACGTCCAGCCTACGCCGCAGCATCGGCGGTAGAACGATGTCTAGGTCAACTATCTAGATAATAATCTTACACAAAAATCGGGCATGACCTCTCCAAAAGGAGGGCAACCACACAAACAATATAAACCTGTCAAGATCTCAACTCCAAACGGAGGAACAAATATCAAATGATAATCATAATATACTCAATCACGAATCTAAGCACGATAAGATAACACAGAGATCTAACAACTATAAAGTCTAACCAACAACAACTACTACAACAACCACAACATCAAATAATAATACAACAATATCCAAAATAATATACAAACAAGGTCTCAATCCAAAACCGGAGACAAATCCGGTACTAAGGCTAATAAAACAACAACAAGATCCTAGTGATCCCGGCTACCAACCCGGAAATCACCCCTAAACTAGAGGGTCCCTGTCTGCACCATCGACAGGCTCAGGTCCATAGTACGTCGGACACCAATCCTCCGGATACTCTGGAAAAATATGTCCAGTCAGGACTGGAGCAAGTACATCTCTAACAGCAGTTCCATTTAAATGATAAAAACTATAAAACAGTTATAGCAAGTAGCAAGAAGAATGAAGCAAGTATAAAATAAGGAGATAAACATGTATCACTGGTGCATAAAGGTAAAGATGCAAGAATATTAGAAACAAGATAGTAGTAACTGCAAGATACAAGAAATCTACACTAAGAGTAAGTCTGTGCACATGAATGTGTAGTGAGTCCAGCATGAAAAACATGTAGTGAGTCAAGTCCAGAAACATGTAAGTGAGACAAGTCAAGAAATGCATGAGAGTCCAGACTATAAAGAATGAACTCGGTGTCTTTGAAATACTTGTTTCGACATGTAAACGGCTAGGGGTAAGTACGGCTCACCGCGCACTGGGTGCGCGGCTGCTATCATTCCAGATTAGACCAGAGGGAGTGATTCCTGATGATGCCAGATAGGAATGTTTACATGTCTACTCGAGTATTTCCCCGTCCCGACTAATACAAGTGGATCAAAGACCCGACACGCAAATCAAGATGAGTCCAGCCTGAACATGAATGATGCCTGTAGTGATGCCTGTAGGTGATGCCTGTAGTGATTCCAGAATAGAGGCCAGAAACATGAAATATACGTGTCACAAGTAAATGAATCCAGAAATACCAGTCAGTGTTCCGTGTTGTGCCAGAATAATCATATGATACTATACTAGAAGCTGAATCATAATAATCATCAGATAATGAAAACTATCAGAGAATGTACTCGCCTGACGTCCTGAGCAACTGGCGATCCGAACCGGTGTCGCAAGGACCTAATGCGAAAAGCAAGGTTAAAAATGGTTCTAATGAGTTAAACAGATATAAAATAACTAAAAATAGGCTTCTAGGGTCGTTCTAGGTCAAACAGGTCAAACGGGTGAAATCTGGGTCAAAAAGTCAACTCTGGGTCCAAAAAGTCAACTATAGGTCAAAACTAAGTCAAAAGTTGACTTTGGCGGTCAACCGAGTCAACTACGGTCAAGTCTGGGTCAAACTAGGGTGCTCCTGAAATTCTAGGTCAAACCGAGGTCATTAAGCTAGAAAACTCACAAACTCGCCTCCTTGAGATACCGGGATACCCTCGGTATCCGATACCTCAACCTAGGCTACGCACCCCGCCTAAACCCGCTAAAACCTATGCTAGCACGCGTAAATATATACACATAAGCATATAAAAATCACTCCAAGACAAATCCTAGGTTATTGCTCAATTACCCCGCTCGAAACCCAATACCTTGGTATCTCAAGGTATTGAGGTTTCGCTCTGAAACCCCTCTAACTAGCTATCTAGCTACTAATTACATACCTAGATATTAATCTAGGCTAGGTAATATAGATATCTACCATATTTATATATATCTAAGTAGGTATCTACCTATATATATAGATATCCACACAAATATTCCCAAATACCCAATACCTTACCTTATCTTACACATACCTTACCTTACCCTCCTCATAAATATATAAATATATCTATATCTAGATATCTAAACTATCTACCTAGCTATATATAGATATCTATATATAAATCTATCTATCTCTCTCTCTAGATATCTATAGATATATTTATATAGCTATAGGTATATATATATCTATACCTAGGTATTTACCTATCTAACTATATAACTATCTATATAGATATCCATCTATCTACCTATTTATGTATCTATCTAGCTAGCTAGCTATATAACTATATATCTATCTATCTTTCTATTACCTATCTATCTATGTGTCTATCTATCAATCTAGTTATATATATCTAGCTATCTAACTATTTATCTAAATCTATCCAATACCTATCTATCTATTTAAACAACTAGGTAATTATCTATCTAACTATCTATGTCTATCTATCTATTTATCTACTATCTACATATGTATCTATTTATCAATCTAGCTATCCATGTATCTATCTATCTATCCATATATCTATCTATCCATTTATATCTATGTATCTATCTATTTACCTATTTATCTAACTAGCTATCTACCTATCTAATATCTAGAAACCTAACTATCTACCTATCAATTACCTATCTATCTGTCTAATTATCCATCTACCTATCTAAGAATCTATTTATCTAACTATCTATGTATCTATTTAACTATTTACCTTGTTATCTATCTATTTAAATATCTATCTACTACCTATTTACCTATCAATCAACCATCTATCTATTTATCTATCTAACATATACTTATTTATCTAACAAATCTATTTATGTATCTAAATGTCTAACTATCTACCTATCTCTCTAACTATCTATGAATCTATCTATCTATCCAAGTATCTATCAATCTATCTATCTACTTATATATATATCAATCTATCTTCTCCCTCACTAGCCCTCGCTAACACGCTGCTGCTGCTCTTGCTCCGCACCTTGCTGCTGCTCGCTGCTGCAAACTGCTGCTGTGGCTGCTATGCTGCTGCTAGCTGCTGCTACTGCAGCTTTGCTGCTGCTGCTGCAGCTTCCTGCTGCTGCTGCATTGCTGTGCAGTACGCAGCGCACTGCACGCTGCTGCTGCTGCTGTGCAGGTCCAGTCCCCCCCCTCTCTTCTCTCATACACCCACACACACACTCCTATATATACACACATATATATATATATCTATATATATATATATATACATACATATATATATACACACAAGCTCCTATATATATACATACACACACTAATATATCTACTAACACACAAAAACACTCAAACACATATCAACACACACACACATATAATTATATACATATATCTATATATATGTATAAACACCCATATATCTATATATATATATATATACACACTAATAGCTCTATATATATACTACTAGATACCTATATATATATACACTTATCTCTATTCTAACACACTCACTAACACACACACCTACACACTCACAAACACACTAATACACACACTCACACACAAATATATACATAGCTATAAATATGTATAAACACACATATTAATATATATATACACACATACAAATATATATATATACATATCAATACACACACACACTCTAAGATATATATATATACACACACACATTCAAATATATATATACATATACACACAAGCACACTTACACATATACATATATATATATACACATAGACATATACACCCACAAGCACATAGATATAAATACACACACCCATATATATAAATATATATACATATATACAAATACATATAAATATATACATATATATGTACACATATAAATATATATATATATATAAAGACACACACACAACCACAACACAACACAACACTCAAACCACACACCCCACTCACGCCCAACGACCCCGACACTCACCAACGCCTATAAATATATAAAATATAGCTCGAAAACTCTAGCACACACTCCCCGATACTAACCCAACGTGCGTACAAGCCCGAAACGAGGAAACCAAGTCGAAATGGCCGTTCGGTCATTTCGACGAACACGTGGTGCGCGGCTCGGAAAACCTCCTGAAACGCACACCAAACGAACTCGGAATTGGCCCAAAATTTACCCACGCGCTCTACACGATGTCTAGATCCTAGAAAATGTGCTCCCGCGTCGATTCTAGGTCCGTGGCAGAAACGCACACGCACTTAGAATCGACGACGACGAAAAGCCCCAATTTCGCCCGAAACGCCCGTTTCTCCGCGACACGGCTTCCCGTGTCCGAACGGAGACACGCACTCACCCTCACGACTCCCGACAACGTCTACCTAGGTCCATCTAACCTAGGGTATCACCCAAAATTGGGCCAAATTCGGATTTCACCCGAAATTGACACAAAACCTAGTGTTAAAGTCTCTAAACACTACCCAACTAGTTCCAACTTCCTCCCACGGGTAGCCTAAGGGTCTAGGAAGGTTCTAAAATATTAATTACACTATAAAAGAGTAATTACAAGGGGAAATTTAGGGTTTACCTCTTGGGAGTTGGAATCCCAAGCCAAAATCTCCAAATCTCTCCAAATCCTCCAAACCAAGCTTCCAAGCTCCCAATCCAAGCTCCAACACAAAATCTAGGCTCTACCCACCTAGGTTGGGGAAAGATCTAGGGTTAGGGTTAACACAAGTAGAAGAAATGGAAGGAGGAAGGAGAAAAAGATGGAGAGACTTACTTGTGAAGGAGGAAGGAAGAAGAGGAAGTAGTGGAGAAGAAGGAGAAGAAGAAGAAGAAGAAGAGAATGGGAGAAGGGGGCTGCTGTTCCACGGTCTGGGAGTGAGGAGGGGGCCGGCCACAACACATATAAGGGTTTACAAGTTTCTAAATTCCCAAAACGCCCCTATTGACTTGGTTTCGGGTTCCGAGTTCCAAAAGCACTCAAACTAGTTCCAAATCTCTCCAACTAACCTCTAAAAATAAAATAAATATTTCTAAGCCCCAAAATAATTCTCACAAGGGTGTGGACTGGGTCGGACATGGGTCCACTAGGGTCTGACATGGGTCCAGGCTAGCCAAAATCCTAAAACAATCAATAAAAAATATAATACAATCACTAATTAAATATAAATATAATTAAATATAAATAATACACAATTAACTAAATTAAAAAAAAAAAAAAAAATACCCGGATCTGAAAATGGGGTGGTGACAAGCCTATCCTCCTTAGAAAATTTCGTCCTCGAAATTTAAAGTCAATCACACTCCTCTAGGTCAAACCCCCAACAATCAAAGTCAAGAAATTCTACCTATACAACATACAAGATAAGGGTCCTACTGGTCGTGTTATCACGGTCTCAATCAGGGTTACTACACTATCTACCACAGCACAAGAAAATCTAACAGGTACTAATGAAGCACACAAGGAATGGAAAAGGACAGGAAGAAGAAACAAGAGACAGACCTGCTAACCCGATATCCGTAGCATCGGCCTCCTCGACCGTCAACGCATAAGCCCTGCCCTGCTGGGGTGTATCCCTCTGCTGGTGCGGGGCATGATGCTGTGCCACAGATGGCCTAGCTCCAACTCTCTGATCTTGTGCTCCACCCAATGGAGGTGCAGTGGGGCAATCTCGCATCTGGTGAGCAGCGGATCCACAGAACAAACACACCTTCAGCCTCCTCCTACAAACATCCCAAGTGTGTCCTGCCTTCCTGCAGTAGGCACAAGTGGGCACCCTCTGATCCTGACCCTGTTGTGCTGCCTTCTGCACATAGGGACGCTTAGCTGGTCCCGCACTACCACTGGCACTGCCTGAATCATCCCTGCCTCTCTTGGACTTGAGCTCCAAGTCATCCTCTGCTCTCTGAGCATCTCCTACTATCTGCTCAAAAGTTGCCTCGCGGTCGCTCCTGCTCAAAGACTTGACCGCCATAACCAAGCCCTTGCGAAACTTTCTCGCCTTTGCTGCCTCACTCAAGCCATCTACAAATCTGCCCAGACGGCAGAACTCCGCTGCGTACTCGTCCACTGTCATGCTCCCTTGGACGAGTGCCTCAAACTGGCTCTCCAAAGCACTGAGCGCCACATATGGAAAAAACTTCTCCTTAAAAAGCCTCTTGAAAGCCTCCCAAGTAAGCCCTGGCGCTGCAATCCTCGTATCAGTGCGATACCACGTCAAAGCGAGGTCGAACATCTGACTACCCGCTGCCTCTATCTGCATGCTGTCTGGAATCTGTGCCAGCCTGAAGATGCCCTCGATCTGCTCTATCCAGTCATCCGCGTACAGGATCCCTTCTGTACCACGAAACTCCTTGGGTCGCATCCTCTGAAAGTCAATGATACTGCCCTGCCTCGGGCACTGAATCTGATCTGCCTGTGGCTGATTCTGTGCCACCCTATCCACTGCCGTCATGGCCACCTGGTGGGCGTTCTCAATGCCCAATCTCATCACATCCACCTGACGGTGCTGCGCGTCCATCATCTCCCTGAAGAACGCAAACAACTGCACGGCATCTACTGGAGCAGGAAGTGGTGGAGGAACCACCGGAACGACTGGGGTAGTCCTCGGATCGACAGGTGAAGGAGGATCCCCGAGAGAAGCAGATGCTCCCTCAACCGCAGGGGTGGTGAGTGGAGAGGTAGCAGCTGCCTGAATACGAGCTGGACGAGAGGTAGCAGACCTCTCTGAGGCAACTGTTGGAACGGTACGATGAGATTGTGTCTTCGGAGGCATCCTGAACACAGATCAAAAGAAGTCAATACGGCGCAAGATACGATATCATCAAAGAAGGACAGTAATATTTCAAAAGAAGCAATTTCAGAATAATTAGATTGGAATTGTTCCTAGTCGTGATTGAGTACACTCTCATCCTAGATCCTAGATCCTATAGCAGGCTCGCAGCAGTACAACTAAGTTGTTGTACCACCACGATATCGCACTAATTGCGAATCGAGACCTGCATGGGCCACCACCAAAAACGTGTCACGACCCGCACCCGAAAAATTGGGCATGAGTCGTGGGTACGTCCAGCCTACGCCGCAGCATCGGCGGTAGAACGCTGTCTAGGTCAACTATCTAGATAATAATCTTACACAAAAATCGGGCATGACCTCTCCAAAAGGAGGGCAACCACACAAACAATATAAACCTGTCAAGATCTCAACTCCAAACGGAGGAACAAATATCAAATGATAATCACAATATACTCAATCACGAATCTAAGCACGATAAGATAACACAGAGATCTAACAACTATAAAGTCTAACCAACAACAACTACTACAACAACCACAACATCAAATAATAATACAACAATATCCAAAATAATATACAAACAAGGTCTCAATCCAAAACCGGAGACAAATCCGGTACTAAGGCTAATAAAATAACAACAAGATCCTAGTGATCCCGGCTACCAACCCGGAAATCACCCCTAAACTAGAGGGTCCCTGTCTGCACCATCGACAGGCTCAGGTCCATAGAACGTCGGACACCAATCCTCCGGATACTCTGGAAAAATATGTCCAGTCAGGACTGGAGCAAGTACATCTCTAACAGCAGTTCCATTTAAATGATAAAAACTATAAAACAGTTATAGCAAGTAGCAAGAAGAATGAAGCAAAGCAAGTATGAAACAAGGAGATAAACATGTATCACTGGTGCATAAAGGTAAAGATGCAGGAATATCAGAAACAAGATAGTAGTAACTGCAAGATACAAGAAATCTACACTAAGAGTAAGTCTGTGCACATGAATGTGTAGTGAGTCCAGCATGAAAAACATGTAGTGAGTCAAGTCCAGAAACATGTAAGTGAGACAAGTCAAGAAATGCATGAGAGTCCAGACTATAAAGAATGAACTCGGTGTCTTTGAAATACTTGTTTTGACATGTAAACGGCTAGGGGTAAGTACGGCTCACCGCGCACTGGGTGCGCGGCTGCTATCATTCCAGATTAGACCAGAGGGAGTGATTCCTGATGATGCCAGATAGGAATGTTTACATGTCTACTCGAGTATTTCCCCGCCCCGACTAATACAAGTGGATCCAAGACCCGACACGCAAATCAAGATGAGTCCAGCCTGAACATGAATGATGCCTGTAGTGATGCCTGTAGGTGATGCCTGTAGTGATTCCAGAATAGAGGCCAGAAACATGAAATGTACGTGTCACAAGTAAATGAATCCAGAAATACCAGTCAGTGTCCCGTGTTGTGCCAGAATAATCATATGATACTATACTAGAAGCTGAATCATAATAATCATCAGATAATGAAAACTATCAGAGAATGTACTCGCCTGACGTCCTGAGCAACTGGCGATCCGAACCGGTGTCGCAAGGACCTAATGCGAAAAGCAAGGTTAAACATGGTTCTAATGAGTTAAACAGATATAAAATAACTAAAAATAGGCTTCTAGGGTCGTTCTAGGTCAAACAGGTCAAACGGGTGAAATCTGGGTCAAAAAGTCAACTCTGGGTCCAAAAAGTCAACTATAGGTCAAAACTAGGTCAAAAGTTGACTTTGGCGGTCAACCGAGTCAACTACGGTCAAGTCTGGGTCAAACTAGGGTGCTCCTGAAATTCTAGGTCAAACCGAGGTCATTAAGCTAGAAAACTCACAAACTCGTCTCCTTGAGATACCGGGATACCCTCGGTATCCGATACCTCAACCTAGGCTACGCACCCCGCCTAAACCCGCTAAAACCTATGCTAGCACGCGTAAATATATACACATAAGCATATAAAAATCACTCCAAGACAAATCCTAGGCTATTGCTCAATTACCCCGCTCGAAACCCAATACCTTGGTATCTCAAGGTATTGAGGTTTCGCTCTGAAACCCCTCTAACTAGCTATCTAGCTACTAATTACATACCTAGATATTAATCTAGGCTAGGTAATATAGATATCTACCATATTTATATATATCTAAGTAGGTATCTACCTATATATATAGATATCCACACAAATATACCCAAATACCCAATACCTTACCTTATCTTACACAAACCTTACCTTACCCTCCTCATAAATATATAAATATATCTATATCTAGATATCTAAACTATCTACCTAGCTATATATAGATATCTATATATAAATCTATCTATCTCTCTCTCTAGATATCTATAGATATATTTATATAGCTATAGGTATATATATATCTATACCTAGGTATTTACCTATCTAACTATATAACTATCTATATAGATATCCATCTATCTACCTATTTATGTATCTATCTAGCTAGCTAGCTATATAACTATATATCTATCTATCTTTCTATTACCTATCTATCTATGTGTCTATCTATCAATCTAGTTATATATATCTAGCTATCTAACTATTTATCTAAATCTATCCAATACCTATCTATCTATTTAAACAACTAGGTAATTATCTATCTAACTATCTATGTCTATCTATCTATTTATCTACTATCTACATATGTATCTATTTATCAATCTAGCTATCCATGTATCTATCTATCCATATATCTATCTATCCATTTATATCTATGTATCTATCTATTTACCTATTTATCTAACTAGCTATCTACCTATCTAATATCTAGAAACCTAACTATCTACCTATCAATTACCTATCTATCTGTCTAATTATCCATCTACCTATCTAAGAATCTATTTATCTAACTATCTATGTATCTATTTAACTATTTACCTTGTTATCTATCTATCTAAATATCTATCTACTACCTATTTACCTATCAATCAACCATCTATCTATTTATCTATCTAACATATACTTATTTATCTAACAAATCTATTTATGTATCTAAATGTCTAACTATCTACCTATCTCTCTAACTATCTATGAATCTATCTATCTATCCAAGTATCTATCAATCTATCTATCTACTTATATATATATCAATCTATCTTCTCCCTCACTAGCCCTCGCTAACACGCTGCTGCTGCTCTTGCTCCGCACCTTGCTGCTGCTCGCTGCTGCAAACTGCTGCTGTGGCTGCTATGCTGCTGCTAGCTGCTGCTACTGCAGCTTTGCTGCTGCTGCTGCAGCTTCCTGCTGCTGCTGCATTGCTGTGCAGTGCGCAGCGCACTGCACGCTGCTGCTGCTGCTGTGCAGGTCCAGTCCCCCCCCTCTCTTCTCTCATACACCCACACACACACTCCTATATATACACATATATATATATATATCTATATATATATATATACATACATATATATATACACACAAGCTCCTATATATATACATACACACACTAATATATCTACTAACACACAAAAATACTCAAACACATATCAACACACACGCACATATAATTATATACATATATCTATATATATGTATAAACACCCATATATCTATATATATATATATACACACTAATAGCTCTATATATATACTACTAGATACCTATATATATATACACTTATCTCTATTCTAACACACTCACTAACACACACACCTACACACTCACAAACACACTAATACACACACTCACACACAAATATATACATAGCTATAAATATGTATAAACACACATATTAATATATATATACACACATACAAATATATATATATACATATCAATACACACAAACACTCTAAGATATATATATATACACACACACATTCAAATATATATATACATATACACACAAGCACACTTACACATATACATATATATATATATACACATAGACATATACACCCACAAGCACATAGATATAAATACACACACCCATATATATAAATATATATACATATATACAAATACATATAAATATATACATATATATGTACACATATAAATATATATATATATAAAGACACACACACAACCACAACACAACACAACACTCAAACCACACACCCCACTCACGCCCAACGACCCCGACACTCACCAACGCCTATAAATATATAAAATATAGCTCGAAAACTCTAGCACACACTCCCCGATACTAACCCAACGTGCGTACAAGCCCGAAACGAGGAAACCAAGTCGAAATGGCCGTTCGGTCATTTCGACGAACACGTGGTGCGCGGCTCAGAAAACCTCCTGAAACGCACACCAAACGAACTCGGAATCGGCCTAAAATTTACTCACGCGCTCTACACGATGTCTAGATCCTAGAAAATGTGCTCCCGCGTCAATTCTAGGTCCGTGGCAGAAACGCACACGCACTTAGAATTGACGACGACGAAAAGCCCCAATTTCGCCCGAAACGCCCGTTTCTCCGCGACACGGCTTCCCGTGTCCGAACGGAGACACGCACTCACCCTCATGACTCCCGACAACGTCTACCTAGGTCCATCTAACCTAGGGCATCACCCAAAATTGGGCCAAATTCGGATTTCACCCGAAATTGACACAAAACCTAGTGTTAAAGTCTCTAAACACTACCCAACTATTTCCAACTTCCTCCCACGGGTAGCCTAAGAGTCTAGGAAGGTTCTAAAATATTAATTACACTATAAAAGAGTAATTACAAGGGGAAATTTAGGGTTTACCTCTTGGGAGTTGGAATCCCAAGCCAAAATCTCCAAATCTCTCCAAATCCTCCAAACCAAGCTTCCAAGCTCCCAATCCAAGCTTCAACACAAAATCTAGGCTCTACCCACCTAGGTTGGGGAAAGATCTAGGGTTAGGGTTAACACAAGTAGAAGAAATGGAAGGAGGAAGGAGAAAAAGATGGAGAGACTTACTTGTGAAGGAGGAAGGAAGAAGAGGAAGTAGTGGAGAAGAAGGAGAAGAAGAAGAAGAAGAAGAAGAGAATGGGAGAAGGGGGCTGCTGTTCCACGGTCTGGGAGTGAGGAGGGGGCCGGCCACAACACATATAAGGGTTTACAAGTTTCTAAATTCCCAAAACGCCCCTATTGACTTGGTTTCGGGTTCCGAGTTCCAAAAGCACTCAAACTAGTTCCAAATCTCTCCAACTAACCTCTAAAAATAAAATAAATATTTCTAAGCCCCAAAATAATTCTCACAAGGGTGTGGGCTCGGTCGGACATGGGTCCACTAGGGTCTGACATGGGTCCAGGCTAGCCAAAATCCTAAAACAATCAATAAAAAATATAATACAATCACTAATTAAATATAAATATAATTAAATATAAATAATACACAATTAACTAAATTAAAAAAAAAAAAAAATACCCGGATCTGAAAATGGGGTGGTGACACTGTAGGTAGAATTTTCTTAAACCATGATCATTAGGGTTTTGACCATAGCAAAGATCTATGACAAGGTTATGACTGACAAAAATGGACAAGATGATTAAATTGTGGATGAGCATTAATTTAAATAAAGAATTAAGGGGTTGTTATAACAAAGGTGATGGATCATTGATTTTACGAAAATCGAGGTATGATTGAAATTCGAGGATAAACATTAACTTAAATGGAGAATTAAGAAATTCACAGGGCAAAATTTGAGGATTTATTAATTTTAGGAAGGTCTTGATATGATTAAATTGGTTATTAAAATTTTAAGAAAATTTGGAAAATTATTATTTTATCTATTTGATTGCAAGATAGAAATTTGAAAATTTATATTATGAATATTGCATTGAAGATTCTGAAAGTATCGCATCGTTGAGTATTTGAGGAAAAAAAATCGAGAAATAAAATCGTTAATGGAATGGTGTCGAATTCAATTCTCGGGAGGAGAATTTAGATTTGAATAAGCATCAATTGAAATTGAGTTAGAGGAGTAAGATGATTGATGGATTAGTGGTTAAAATTTAAATTTTGGGACACGATTTTATAAATATGCATTGATTGTACTTCAATTGGAGGATTGGATATTAAAATCCTTGAGTATTTAGATACAAACTTAAATTTTTTGGAGGAGATTATGACAAAGGGGATTTAATTTTTAAACTTGAAGATTTTCAGGAATATGATGTTATAAAATTTTGAAAGGTTGTGAAATAGCAATATGGAATTACTTCATGATTATTTGGGTTGAAATTTAAATTTTGATAGAAATAATACAATGTGTAAATGCAATTATTGAGAATCTTAAATTTCGAGGACGAAATTTTTCTATGGTGGATAGACTTGTAACCTCCGATTTCCAAATTCCCAAAATATTTAGATTTTAATTTATTTTAAAATATCAAGTTTATAAATTATTTTTTCCTTGAGTTTTAGTATTAGATTTTTGAGCAATGTTGATTTTAGAAGGTGATTTGAAATCTTTTATAAAAAAATCATTTTTCCTAAATGTTAATTTATTATAAATTAAATAGATAAATAATAATATATATATAATACTCTAGCTTCGAATATTTATTGGCTTGAAATCATAAAATTATTTGTTTAATAAAAATTATTGAAGGACTAGTTGTTTTCATAATAAATTTTCATATCTATTTTGGATAGTAAATAATTAAATTACATACTTTCCAGGGTTTTGAAATATGGGTTAATTAGTAGCTAATTTGAAATCAATTAGCCTTGGAAGCCTCTTAAAATATTTTCTTAAATTATAATCTTTTCTTTTAAAATTTACAAGTTTACCATCTCCCATTCACACCCTCATTTCCCACATGAAAAACTCATTTATATATAATCTTGGCCATTCATTATTGGGCCAATCCTCACCCTTCATCCCACACCCTCTTTCTCTATTTAAAGCCTCTCACCCACACCATTCCCAAGAAACCCTAGCTAGCCCTCACAAATTCCCACAAGCCAACAAGCCATCACCATTGATTTGTGTGCTCGTGTCCGTGTGTCCAGCATTACCGTGTCAGCCGTGTTGGCCTCGGGTCCGACCCCGGGTGTCCTACAGTATCCATTCATTTCCTGTGTCCAGATTTACAACATTATAACCAGATTTTGTGTCCGACACCATCTGGACACAACCCCCACACCACAGTACACCATCCCTGTGTCCAACACCCGGACACGTCCGCCCCCACACCGCAGTACACCAAACCCATCGTGTCCAGCCCCGGACACGATCCAACCCGACACGATTCACAGAAATCCAAAACCCTAACCCTATTTTAACCTGACCTACCACGTCGTCGAGCTCCGCTGCCGCTCTCGGGTTTCCACCGCTGCCGCCGCCGAGTTCGACCGCCGCCACAGCAGATCTGTCGACCGCTGCCGCCAGAGACGATCGCTCGACCGCCGACGCCCTGCCCGGCGGACCTCCTCCGTCGACGTCGGGAAACCCCCAGTGAGCTTTCCCTCTTTCCTTTTTCTTCAGTTCTGTATATTTAGTTAAATCATATGTAAATGGTTAGTTAATATATATTTAGTTAATTTATATGTAAGTAGTTAATTAATCAATTAGTTTATATGTAATTAGTTTAGTAATTAGTTTAGTTAATTAGAATATAATTAGTTTTATTGTTTATAATGTATGAATTTAGTTAATTATTATGTGTAAAATTTAGTTATGTATTATATATAAGGATTTGGTTATATTAATATGCAATTAGTTAGTTTTTATGTAATTAGTAGTTGCATAATAATTATAAGGGTTCTGATTATGTAAAAAATATAATAAATTTTGGGGTTTATATTGTTAATTAAAAATATAGTTTCAACAATAAAAAAAATTAGTCCAAATTTGTTTATTGGACTGGTGACCGATCTTTACCATAGATATAAAAATATATTGGCTTTTACATAAATTCTAAATTTTATAAATAAACTTTTAATTGTAATTATTGTTCAAAATAATTTCAAAATGATTTCCATAAATTAAGGTGTTACCTTAATAACAAACAAACGACCCCTTTCTCTTATTAGCCTGGTATCCTTATCCCAATTTTCGTGCCGAACTCCGATCTTGGACTTCTTTATATAGTTTCTAGCTATTTGGACTGCTCCGGACTCATTGGAACTAACTGCTACTTCATTTGGGATCACCTTGAGAAGTGTGGCATTATGTACATTCTTTAATTTGTTAATATACATATATAAAAACATTTGATTGATATATATACAAATATGTATTTTGGTATAAAAATATATATTTATATACATCTATTAGTGTATATACACAAATACGTATTTTGTACAATTACTAAGAGACACTTATATATATATTATATACGTTTTATTGGTATATACTCTGAGTGTAAATGTGTATTATATACGTATCCCTACTAGATGACCCTAGTTGACTAGAGCCATGCCTGGTATAGCCCTGAGGCCAGTGTATTTCTATTGTGTGTTAGTGTAGCATCTGATACAAGTAATATTATTATATGTTTATAGGACTGTTGGATTCTCCAGACGATACTCTGGGACAGGACATTGGTATTGACAGCTAAGGACCCAAGGCGAGTACATTCTCTGATTAGTTTCTAATTTATGATATCTCCTATGTTCACTGTATCTAGTGTAGATATCTATGCTCTTGACACGTTGGTTACACGGATTGGTATACACGGATCTCGTCATAAGATGTTATTCCTTTTTTATGGTGTAGCTTGTACAAGACTTGTTTCCTTGTTATCTTGTGCATGTACAGACACTGATTCCCGGGGAGACTAGCTACCTCCCTAGGGAATCCCGTGCCATAGCGTACCATGATTGGATCTACTATACCAGTCGGGAGTTGGGGAGTATTTTAGTGTAGATATGTGATCATACCCAACTTTACATGCATCATAGCTCACCCCACATCTCACGTCGGGTGCGACCTGACCATTTACATGCTTCATAGCTGTTACGTGTGATTAGCCTGACCTCTACATGCATCATAGCTAACCAACGGTTAGCCTAACCTAACATGAATCATAGCTAATCACATGTAACCAGCCTGATCAAGTTCCCAAGCCAATCACATATTTAAGCTAGTACTCACACACTTAGTCATAGGATTCTTGCTCATGGACATATTGTTTCTTCTCCTGCATTTACTTACAGTATTTCCAGTATTTCTTTTATTTCTCGTACCTATACATGCTTCTCATATATTTTCATCTAGAACTGCTACATAGTTTATATCATGAATAAAGAACTGCTATTTAAAGATGTACTTTGCTCCTTTCTGACTGGAAAACATTTTTCCAGACTGTGACCTTAGTGGACTGGTTTCTGACACACTTGGGGATTTGAAGTTAATGATTGCAGGTATGATTATTTTGTCGTTAGACTTGTCTTATATTTCTTGCTTGCCTTGATATCTCATCGTGCTTTAGTTTATGTGATTGAGTATTTCTAGCATTATTTTATGATATCTACGTCTCCTTATGGAGTTGGGTATTCACGTGAGTTTGATTAGATAGTTACATGACCTAGACAGCGTTCTACCACCGATGCTGTGGCGTAGGCTGGACGTACCCACGCACTCGTACCCCTAAACCGGGTGCGGGTCGTGACACGGAACGACTAAGTAGTAGTCTCCCGGGGTTTGGATGAAAATACGGTAACATTCAAGAAGACAAGCATGCATTTCTAAGGAACATAAGCAGGCACGTTTGCTCGGACCCGAAGGTAAGCCGAGAGATAAAACCGTTAGGGACTTAGCATGCGAGGGTCTGAATATAAGCAGTATTTCATTTTCCATGTTCTAGCAAGCAATACAAGTTGGGATTATTCCCTTAGCTAGGTGCGTTGGATTTATTAGCATGCAGGGGTGATTCACCTAGCGACTAGCATAAAATATTCTAGATTTTATGTGTGCTGGCTAAGCAAAGACAAGTTCACCGTAGCCACCCACCTTAGCGATGTTTCGCCTCGGTAGAGCGATACGCCTGAGTGAGCCTTCTGAAAGCCTAAGCTGAATTCCTGTAGGGACAAATCTGGATATCCTTTGCATTCTTTTTTGAGGCAAAGCGGGTCGGAACAGCTGCACTATTGCCGTTTGAAACGGCAGTCCGCTTGAGCGAAACGGGGTGTTACATCCTACCCAACTCAGAAAAAGTCTCGTCCTCGAGACTTACCGAGGACAAGCAGTAATCTAGGGTTGAGACAATCCTAGACAAGTCGTTGTACTTGTTCATTTGGATATTCACTTGCACAAGCGTCAAAATCAGCATATCGCTTAGACTGGACCGTGCGCACTTTCGAAGGGCCCCTCTAGCGTGAGCACGTCAACCAGCTTAGTGATATCGAAGTCTTAGCACTCGAGTTTTACCTTTTTTTAAGTCTTGGATGGTGCACTAGTTCAAGGCGTCCCTCGAATAGATGCATTCAACCAAACTTAGAGTTAGTGAAATCGGACAAGCTACTAGCGATACTCTCAAGGGTTCGCATAGGTTGGCACAAAGGCCACTCGCAGCACAGCATCATACAAGTAAGCATATTATATTATTAAAACGTATTTTGAAAGTATTTAGACTTATTGTTGGAATATCCCATCGAGGCATTGAGAGAGAGCGTGCACATAACCCACGAACGAGCTTTCGAAACATAGATATCGAATCAAAGTCCAAAGGCGTAGAAGCCAGGCTCTGATACCAACATGTCATGCCCCGATCTCCCGTAAGCAATCGACCATTCCCGATAGGCGGGAATCACCCTCGCCAGCGCTCCCGCGGAACGATCGCTTGACCCATCCGGGCGTGATGCCGCATGAACGTGAACCGCGCCCGTGCAAGACCATAATTCATTGGCTGGCGGTAAGAGTTCTAAGCCACAGAGTCGCACAGATTATCCGAGTGCAGCGGAGTCATGAACGCATAGCGATTTGGTAACAGGTTCACTGAGTCGACAATATAGCGAAAGCATTGAAACACAAGTTTGAAGTAAAGCAACTATTTTATTGATATAAACATGTGTTACAGGCGGCGTATAGCTGATATTACAAGTCGCTCAAGCCTCTCTCTCTGAAACAGTAAAAGCGTGCCAAGTGGCTACAATTATGGAGTGATTGTAGAGGCGATGTTCAGGCGAGTTCGGGCTATGTTCCAACATTTTGTCTTGTATATGTGCTTCTGTTTCGGACGAACCGTTGCAAGGCTTCAGAGGGAACTCCTGGCCTTAGCACGCACGAAGGAGGCATCCGTACCGAACGAGGTTCTCCCGTACCCTGTATACAAACTGGTGGATTATCAGTACATTGAATGCACTGGTGGGGAAGCTACTCGCCCGCTCGACAAATCCAAACGCGTAATACAGGTTCCGTGCACCAACTATTAAGTTGTCTTTCTAGTTTCCTTAGGATCAATTTCATGCAAGGATTGAATAGCCTAACGTGTCGGGCAGTGCGCCGTGCAACATGAGAGAAAACACGGCGAGACTTACCAACTTACCATCTTCTTCCCTGTCCAAGGCAAATATTGAGGCAAACATTGTTAATTTAAGCACGGGGCAAGTATAAACATTCAGGGGCATAGCATATGCAAACACGAGGGTCATTTTAACATGATCATTCAGGTGTTCAGTTGTTCATTGATGCGATGCTGTGACTCACACGCGGATAGCCGCTAAGCGAGGATGACTTATCTATATGAACATGAGTCACTGGCATAGCCATTAAGGACACTAGTCTTAAACGAGAATGGTTTGCAGTAAAAGTACAGTGGGCACTATAAGCCATCTCGTTTAGTACAGTAGACTATACAGTAGAGTTCAGCCGTGGAGCGGATGGTATGCAGCGAAAGAACAATGGGCGCTGCACACTATCTCGTCCAGTACAGTAGGCTGAAACAATGGAGTTCCATCCGGATCGGAGCGACCCCAGTGCCCCGGAGATCGTCCGTGGAACTATGCCTCATTTCCGAGTTGTCCGTGACATGCAGGTCAGGGTCTTTTCCAATTTTATGAGATACACGAGTACTGTAGAATAGGAGTACAGTGGTACAGTTGTACAGTAGTGCACGAGTACAAGAGATGCTTGAATCATGATTCTGTACAGTGATTAACTTGTCTTGATGCATTCCCCTTGTTCAGGGATTTGCCTTGGGTGACCTAACGGTCCCGGATACTTGCAGGTTCATTCAAGCACGGAACGACTACGTAGTAGTCTCCCGGAGTTTGGATGAAAACACGATAACATTCAAGCAGACAAGCATGCGTTTCTAAAGAACATAAGCAGGCACGTTTGCTCGGACCCGAAGGTAAGCCGAGAGATGAAACCGTTAGGGACTTAGCATGCGAGGGTCTGAATATAAGCAGTATTTTATTTTCTATGTTCTAGCAAGAAAGACAAGTTGGGATTATTCCCTTAGCTAGGTGCGTTGGATTTATTAGCATGCAGGGGTGATTCACCTAGCGACTAGCATAAAATATTCCAGATTTTATGTGTGCTCGCTAAGCAAAGACAAGTTCACCGTAGCCACCCACCTTAGCGATAATTCACCTCGGTAGAGCGATACGCCTGAGCGAGCCTTCTGAAAGCCTAAGCTGAATTCCTGTAGGGACAAGTCTGGATATCCTTTGCATTCTCTTTTGAGGCAAAGCGGGTCGGGACAGCTGCACTATTGCCGTTTGAAATGACAGTCCGCTTGAGTCAAACGGGGTGTTACAATGTATACTTTTAATTGTGTATATGACATATCAACTTGTATTGCTAGAACTCTAGAACCATATAATACAGCATTTGGGATGCCTTATACCCTATTCTAAAATATTATATATTATTTCTACTTGATTGAATGATTGAGATATAGAAGTTCTTGACCCTAGGAGACTTGATTGTAGTATGCACCCGCATGTATCTAGACAACCTTAACACATTGCTGGTTACTATGGTATTTTGTAAGGTGCGGTTGGCTGAGTTATTCTTTCGTTCTCCAGTATTCTGGATCTCGGGCGTGACAAAGTTTTAGTGGTGGCCCATGTAGGTCTATCCTTCTTTTCATACTTGTAAGGTGGCTTGATCATATAATGTCTCAATCAAACATGTTCCTCCTTGAAATCATGATTTTGTCTCCTCGAAACTCGGCTTGACTTCTGTACCATTGGTTCCTCGATCCTTTCTCATCCAGTTCTTGATTTATCTTGTGTCCTTTTCCTTAGGGCTTCTCCACCATCGGTGGGTGGAGCACCAGCAGTTTCAGCAGGACAAGGATTTATTGACCCCTAGTGAGAGGCAATACCTGTACCTGGAGTAATCAAGGTAGAACCAATAGAGGAGCACGAGGAGCAATATATACCAGAGGATCTAGTACCCTCGGTCGTACCAGGAGTGCCAGTAGCACTTGATATACCGACATTGCTAAAAATATATAAGGAATGATGGCGACGCAACAACATCAGCAGCTTCAGCAGCAAAAACAAAATATCATGCTGAACCAAGGACTACAGACGGCTTTGGAAAGAAGTATTAGAACAGATTTAGGGATATCGGTGAGATTCTTCAGACTCAACCCTAAGGACTTTGATGGCACGGAGGACGGCATTACCGCAGATGCACGGCATTACCGCAGACTCAACCCTAAGGACATTAAAACAATTCTGATAGCAGGAAAGGTTCAAGCTGAGGAACAAGTTGATTATGTCCGATTACAACTCCAGGACCTTGCTAGAGATTGGTGGGAAGCAAAGAAAGTTGGATTAAGATAACGTATTTCATGGAAAAACTTCAAAGCCCATTTCAGGGTTAAGTATTTCGGGTGGTAGCACAGTATGAGCTACAACGGAGGTTTATCAACCTCAAACAGTCTGTAAGGATAGTGGATGGCTATGCGACAGGATTCTACAGGCTTAGCAGATTTTCTCCGATGATGGTAGAAACAGAACCAAAGAGGGCGATGAGGTTCCAGTATGGACTTCATCTAGAGATTTAGTAACTGGTAGAGGGGCATAACTACCAGACTTTCGATAAAGTATTTATCGCATCTAGGCTACATGAGCTGACGATACTAAGGTTAGCATCAAGGATGGGAGGCCAAAAGAGGTCTCATGTACAAAGTGGAGGAGGTGGACAAGCACAACGAACATCAGCACTATCTTCTGGCATTTACATTCATGATACACGGCCAAGGAGGCCAGTAGTATCGGTAACAACAAATAAATGTTCATTCTTTTTCTGTCGAAGGAAGATAGATCTCTGACCTCTCAATTATTAATGATCGAGTAAAACATAAATTTTTGGATACTTCTGATCAAAAAGATAGGGAAATTCTTGAAATACCTGCTCGGCCGAAATAGCCGAGGCAGCATCAGCAACATCGATTGGGAGCCCCACTCAGATATACATATTGTGGCAATGGAGGCCAAACTAAAGATGTGTGTAGGGCAGCACAAGGGCTTTGCCAACGATGTGGTAGTCCTGATCATCGAATTGCTAATTATTCGTTGATGCAGAGGATTGAAGGACCAGCACGGTGGTTAGCATTTTCAGCACCATGAGCAGCTCAGAATAGAGGGTCGACACTAGCGATTAGGCCATTGACTCAGCGTCTATTGCCGACACAAACTCAGATGTACAATCAATAGAGGAATCTATAGTAAGGGCAGCAGAGGCCACTATTGCATATTCTAGGAGCACCGCAAGGCCAAGGGCAAGCTTTTACCCTATCTTTGGAGGAGGCCTTGGCTTCAGGTGATGTGGTGGCAGGTAACATTCTTGTTACATCTTTTTCTGCCATAGCATTATTTGATTTAGGAGCATCACATTCGTTTGTATGTGCACGATTTGTGATATATATTGGATTAGAGTTTGAGGCATTGCCGGAGAGGCTGAATATACTCACTAGTAAAGGATTTGTAGGAGTCAGTAGAGTATGTGTAGCGTATCCAATCGTAGTATGTGGACATTAATTATCTGCGAAGTTGATCAAGTTTCCTATAGGTAACTTTGACGTTATTTTAGGCATAGACTGGTTGAGAGACAGGCATGCGATGATATATTACTATAGGGGTAGAGTTTTGTTTAACATCCCGGGCAAAGGATAATTTATCTTCAATAGAATAATGAAGGATCAACATGAAGGTGGCATTGCAGTAGTAGCAGGAGTTGAAGGTCAGTTTCCCAGAATAATTAAAAAATTCTTGATGTATTTCCGGAAGAGCTTCTCGGATTACCTCCAGTAAGAGAAGTCGAGTTCTGCATAGAGTTGAAACCAGGAACAGAGTCATTTTCCAGCAAGGTCTATCAGATGTTACCGATGGAACTTAACCAGTTGTATTATCACGTCGAAGAATTGAAGGCAAAGAAGTTTATTCAGGCTAGTGGATCACCATGGGGAGCACCAGATCTTCTAGTAAAGAAGAAGGAAGGGTTTACAAGGTTGTGAATCGATTATAGGCAGTTGAATGCCTTAACAGTGAAGAACCAGTATCGATTGCCTAAGAGTGATGATTTGTTTGACAATTGAGTGAAGCAAAAGTATTTTCCAAGATAGACCTACGATCAGGATATTATCAAGTGAGAGTCTGGAGCAAGATATACCGAAGACATTATTTCGATCTCGATAGGCATTACGAATTCTTAGTTATGCCATTCGGATTGACTAATGCACCAACAATATTCATGGATTTGATGAATCGTATCTTTATACTATACCAAGATCAATTTGTAGTAGTATTCATAGATGACATTCTTGTCTACTCCAACAGTGAAGAAGAGCATAAAACACATCTTCGGAAAGTGATGCAAGTTCCAAGGGAGCATCACAGATGGCTCATTTTGAGGCACTATATGGAAGGAAGTGCAGATCACCCTTGGCTGGGATGACATTGAAGAACGAAAGATGTTGGGGCCTAAAATGATCACTCAAACGATTGGAGTAGTTAAGCTGATCAATAAACAGCTTCGGGTTGCACAAGATCATCATCGTCATTGGGCAGATCAACATCGTAGGCAGTTAGAGTTTTCTGTCGGCGACCACATATTTTTATAGATTTTGCCTACCCATGGAGTCATTAGATTCGGGGTTCGCGGGAATCTTAGTCCGCGATAGGTAGGACTGTTCAAAATTCTCGAGAGGGTAGGAGATGTTTCTTATCGTCTTGCCCTTTCGCCTTCACTTCGTGAAGTACATGATATTTTTTATGTGTCTAATATGCATAGGTATGTCCTGGCCCAGAGTCATATCCTCGATCACTCTGAGTTAGTCGTTGGTACCGTCTTAACTTAGGAGGAACACCCCGTATCCATTTTGGATCAGAGAGAGAAGGTACTCAAGAATCGAACTATCCGTCTTGTTCATGTTGATTGGGGCCATCACATCTTGGGGGAGTCGATGTGGGAGCGCGAGGACGATATTCGATCTCGGTACCCGCACATATTTGACTCATAAGGTATATTACCTTCGTATGCCTTGAATCTTTTATTCCGTGATTGACAAGCACTTATGTGAAATGATGCTGCTTTGCTTCATTATATTTGTTGTTATACTTGCTTATTTATATCTGTAGATTGCTTGTAGTTAGTTTGTAGCTTGTTTTGATATCTTTAGCTAGCCTTAAGTTTCAATTCTGAGGATAAAATTTTTTTAAGGTGGATAAAGATATCAGCACCCTTTCCGGCTCACTTTGGCGCATGTTGTCTTTGGTATACTTTGGCGCATGTTGGTTGCTAGCCTGGCCTTTGTTTAGACCGGACTAGTGATTTGTGGAGAAGAGTGGGTTTGGTTGGGTTGGTGGCATGTTTGGCTTGGATGAGTTTGAGTGATCCAACGGTCCATATCTCAAACCTAAACCTATATATTCCTATTTCTCCCTCTCTGCTCATTATTTTCCTTTCCATTTTTCTCTCTTTTAGATTTTCTCTCCCTCCGTAGGCAAGTACATCTTGTACAAGAGAAGAACTATGGATTTATTCATGTTTTTAATTTAATTCATGTTTGTTTCTAGCTCATGTTGTTGGGACTGAGCACCGCTTCATCTTTAATACTTGTCGTTCTTAATTTCTTGGTTGGAATTGCATGGACCAGAGTTTGGGTCTATGGGTTCACTTTTATTTTCTTGAGGATTGATCTCCCAAAACTGTGTTTTACAAAGCTAATTAGCTCATAGTGTAGAGAACCATATTTTATATAACTTTGCTTTTGGCCATGCTTGTTTTCGAGTCTAGCTAAGTTCAGTACTGAAACTTGATACAATACGTATACCAAATGGCTTACTGGAGAAGAAGAAGAACAATGCTATGTGAAGAGTATGCAAGAGAACCCCTTTGACGTAGAAATATGTATGTTTAACTTTGGGCGCATTGGTGTGATGTCCCAACTCCTCATGCGTACTAATCATACTGCGCTTTGTCTCCTAGAAAAAGTGCGCCAGTCACACTCCTTGAGTCAGCTGCGCACTTTTGAGAGAAAATCCAGTTGGCGCACTTTGGTACATATTAAATCAAAGTTCTCCCTGAAAAAATATAGTCAGTCCGCGCACTTTCTTCGAGTTAGCAATCCGGCGCACTTTTCCTATGTTTCATCAGCTGGTGAACATTGTTTACGTTTGGTAAATCACACACTTTTTCCTCTTTATTTCCTGAGGAACGAAGCTTTGGTTGGTTTTTCGATTTATGTGTTATTGATTTGTGTGCTCCTCGACTGACGAGTTTCTCGATTGTCGAGCTTTGACCTCAAATTGTGTATTTTATCTTTTAGCTAGCTTGATCGCGTACTTTCTGTTAGAGCGCACCTTATTTTTGCCCACGCATTTTTGTCAAGTGCGCTGTGTTGGTTAACTTGACAAAGTGTGCCCTTTGTAGCTCGTGCACTTTCTTGAGAAAGTATGCCAACCCAGTTTTGGTCGTTTGTGTGCCAACATGGTTTTGATCGTTGTGCGCCAACCCCATTTTGGTCATTTGTGCGCCAACCCAGTTTTGGTCCTTTGTGTGTCAACCCAGTTTTGGTCGTTTGTGCGCCAGCCTAGTTTTGGTCCTTTGTGCGCCTATTGTTTTCTGCACACGTTGAGCCCTGTAGATGTGGCCCTTTAAGCCCTTGATATTTTACTTGCTAATTAGTTTATTCTTCCTTGATCACCTTATTATACGTTGGATAGAATAAGATGCGTAGTTTAACTCGAATGATATTCTGCAACCCCGTTCCTTGTTTGGTTTACGAGTTGTGGATCTGATCTCGATGGGTTCTCGTACTACGCTTATTCTCATTCATCGATATAATAAAGTAAAAAATGATATGTGACCAGTATTAGACTATTATGTCCTGAATAACTTGTCCATGATCTGGATACTAGAACTTGTTCCTGCCCTGACTTTTGTATCCAATTTGATACGCTTGATCGCACCAAAAGTGAAACTTGATATATATATATATATATATATATATATATATATATATATATATATATATATATATCGTGCCACATACTCCTGCTATATGATATATGTTATTATTTCCATGCATGGATCTGGTAGTTGGACAATGACTTTAACCGTGGCTAGATAATATTGATTGTTGCATCACACTTGGGTGAATCCAGATTTAACTTTTGAGTGACAATATGGATTCGTATCAAGAGTGTCCGTACTTAAGGTATGACATCTAAGAAGAAATATTCATGTGACCATGGGATAAGATTCTAACAAACCTAGGGTTAACTAGACAACTTAATTGTAGAGCATTGGGTGAGAACGGTATCTCAAGATCGTGCATGCCGAACCACCCTAAATTAGCTGGGAGTAAAGTCTGGCCACCACGGATACTGTATATCATCTGCACTAATGGAGTGCAGTATCTGATTTAATTATAAGACTGAGCCAGTATTTTTCCTATAGAAAGCCTGGAACTGTTACTGATTATTAATTAGCTCTGGGCCCTTGCGAGGGACTGGTGCATTATTTACATATGTTCTTGATTTTATATCATTAGTTCAGCCAACCCTGCTCGATTGTGGCACGATCTGAGGATACTTATATATTGTATTACTGGGATAATCCAGAGATCATATATCAAGCCGTAATACATGATTGGTCGTCTAATTTGCTTATATAGGTTCTTAGCCAAGAAAGTGGGCTATCGTGGCATGATTATTCAACTCATATCCTTGTTTGGTTATTGGATTACGCTGTTGTGTTACGATACTCCATGGACCAAAGCTATATTATTTCTTCTTATCGTATCTCTGCTTGTGTATTATGACTTCTGTTGAGTAAAATTAGGGACACATATTGTTGTGGCATGATAGTTCAACTTATGTCCTTGTTTGGTTGTTGGGTTGCGATGTTGTGTTACGATAAACTGTGGACTAAAACTATGACGCAGAATATTTTAGCCTGACTATAATCAAGGGACGTATTCTATCCTAATACGATAGGACACTTTCTGTCATTGTTTGGTGAAGGGGTATCGTATCATGTCATTGATAGGATATATACCATTGATTGTTGGCTCATACATCGCATGCTACGGATCTGATTTTGTTTTTTCTTTTCGTGCTTCCTTTGTGGTACTTGCTATTTGTGGTTTGACCCCACTGGTTTTGCATGGCCAAGTTTAGAGCCAGCACCGGAGGATCAAGCTTACTTCTCCCTCACTGATTGCACGCACCAAAAGGATGGCTGTTGAGGGTCACGAGTGAGTTTTTTTGTTTCACTGCTTGTCTTTTGTAAACTATATTATTTTGGATGTTTAGCCAACCAGCACCTATTAGCCGACAAATCTGGACATTAGTTCCCTAAATGACTGTATTTATAATCAGACTATAGCTAATTCGCTGTCATGTATACTTTTGATTTTGTATCTGGTATATCAACTTGTATTGTTAGAACTCTAGAACCTTTTGATGCGGCATTTGGGATGCCTTACAGCCTATTCTGAAATAATCTATGTTATTGCCAATTGATTGAATGATTGAGATATAGGAGTTCTTGACCCTAGGAGACTTTATTGTAGTATGAACCCCCTTGTCTCTAGACAACCTTAACACATTGCGGGTTATTTCAGTATTCCATAAGGTGCGGTTGGCTGAGTCATTCCCCCTCTCTCCAGTATTATGGATCTAGGACATGACAGTTTGGCCTCCTTTGTGGTACTTGCTATTGGTGGTCTGACTCTACTGGTTTTGTATGGTCAGATCTCGTTGCAAAACCTGAGGATATCCCCTTTCTTCCACTGGATGGTGACTAACTAGAGCACCAGAGTACCTGAGTGAGTTTCTATTTCTTTCTCCCACTAGTATATGTACATTATTATTTTGCGGCATTTAGTCACCGAGCACATGTTTAGCTTATATTTTGGACTTGACATCTAGCATACATTTATGACATGATTTGTGCATATTCTAGACTATAGCTAGAGCTGATCATTTATTACTTATACTCTTGCTTGTTCTTTATTTTCTATAACTAGCTTCATAATCAGCTATTTATACATAGTTTGGGTCACTTTATATTATTATGTTTGATGATCATATATATTGTATCTTGTTGATTGGCTTGTTATTGAGACAACTAGGATTTCTTAATCTAGTATTGACTATTGGATTGTATAGTAACCCCCCAGGTCTAATACAACTGTGACCGTATCTCGGGGTACTGGAGTACTAGGTTATACGTAGCTGGCCGACTTCCTCCCATGCTCTCCAATATTCTGGTTCTGGGACATGACACCATTTCATTAGCAAATTTATGACTATGAGATTTGATGAGGAGAAGGTCATACTTCCACAAGTCAAAGAGCTGCTGAAGTTGTAGCATAAACTTGAAGAGAAAATCATGAAGGAAGAAAAAAAAATTATGGGGAGTTATCATCTCCAAACTTTATCCGGGATGGATCAAGTTCAGGACTGGTATGTATCGAAAGAAGATGGAGATCGAGTTGGAAATTTTCCTATATACACTGGATCCATGTTGTAGATGAATCCAAGGCTCAGCTTAAGATGGACACTCTGTTTAAACAGTTGGATAAGGAAAACATTGTGAAGTCGAAAGACTCCAAGGGGGAGCAAAAGGCTTCCTACAACAGCAAAAAAAGAAGTTTAACCATCTGAAGGTAAAGACGGCTTCTTTCAAGCAAAGGCTCAAATCTGATGTGACTTGCTACAACTGTGGCAAGAAGGGCTACTACAAGATGGATTACAGATGCAAGCCCAAATCAAAAGATCAAGGTGAGGTTAACTTGGTTGTTCTAATTGCGTTGGTTGACTCATCTGGTATGGATACTAACTACAGGGTGGACATGGGTGCATCTTGCCATGTGTGCTCTAAGAAAGAGTTATTTACCAAATATAAGCCTACATCCGAGAAGCTTTTGATTGGCAAATAAGTCACTATCTGAAGTATTTGGGATCGGACGATGGTGTTGAATCTGACTTCGGGGAAGTCGTTGCACTATAGAACGTGAAGCACGTATCGATGATTACTAAGAATCTAATCTTAGGAAGTCTACTCTGTAACACAGGCTTGCAGATGAAAATCAATGCTAGGTAGATGGTGATGTCATATAAAAGAACATATTTCAAAAAATATTTTTCTACCAAAGGGATGTTCAAACTTCAACTTGTAACTTTGTCTGAAAGTGTCAATGTCATTTCTTCATCTGGTTATACTCTTGTGTTTTGACACAATAGACTAGGACATGTGCATTATAAAAGAATAAACAAGATGTCTAGCTTATGGATTATCTTTAAATGTAGGGGTAAAGTGGTAGAGAAGTGTGAAGTCTATGCGCAGATAAAGATTGTTAGATTGATGTTCAGATAGGTAAATCGAAGCACAGATCTTCTAGTGTTGGTGCACTCTGATATCTGTGACTTCAAAAAATTCTTCACAAAAGGTCGGAATGAAGTATTTTATTACTTTCATCGACGACTTCTCAAAGTATGCGTTCATCTATCTTCTCAAATTAAAAGATAAAGCATTCAAGAAGTTCAAGGACTTCAAGGTTGAAGTAGAGCATCAAACCGATCAAAAACTCAAGAGACTCAGAAGTTATCGAGACGGAGAATATTATTCTTTTGAGTTCACATCGTTCTCTAAAGAACATAAAATAGTCAATGAAATGACTATTCCATATCCTCCTCAATCTAATAGAGTTGTATAAAGAAAGAATAAAACATTGACAAAAATGATAAATTGTATGTTGTTGACTGTGGGTCTTCCAAACTGCTTTTGGGGATAAGCTGACTTATGGCTACTTTTAATCCTAATAGAGTGTCATGCTTAACTTATGACAATACTTCTCATGAACACTAGTTCAATGTCCATACCCAACTTGAATATCATTCGAGTATGGGGGTGCCTAGCGTATATGAAGCTTTCAGATATTAATTCAAAAGCTGGAAACGAGGACTACGAAGACCATATTCTTGGGATACATTGAAAATGGTGATGCTCGGAGGTTCCTTGATATTGAATCAAATTATATCATTGAATCTCGTGACACAAAATTCTTTAAAGACAAAATTCTTTAAAGACAAATTTGCTAGCACAAGAACATTATTTTCGCAGATATTCTGGAGAATAATGTTAGTATAGAAGAGGCAAGTGTCTCCAAGAAAAATTTATCGTTGAAGAGACAACATTTGAACCAGAACTCGCTGAGCCATTATCGAAGCGAGTGAGGAGGCCAAAGAATTTTAGAGATAATTTTGTCACCTATCATATGAAAGCATATCCGCTTACCTATGATGAGATTATGAAGACCAAAGATGATGTCTTCTGGAAGGAGGTTGTCAATGATGAGATTGATTCTATAACCTGCAACAACATATGGGTGTTGGTAGATCTACCTAAAGAAGCAAAATCCATCGGATGTAAATTGATCTTCAAGAAGAAGATGAAGGCCAACGAAACTGTTGACAAGTTCAAGGCGAGGCTGTTAGCAAAAGGGTTTTCTCAAAAGTAGGGGATCGACTACTTCGACATGTATGCTCTAGTGCACGAATGACAACTATCATGATGCTTATTACTCTTGATGTAATTCATAAACTAGTGATTCATCATATGGATGTCAAAACAGTATTCCTAAATAAAGATATGATGGAAGAGATTTACATACACCAATGAAAAGGATTTATTGTCAACGGTCTTGTAGACAAAGTCTATAAGTTAGTAAAAAAAAAAAAAAATTGGTCTGAAGCAAGCTCCCAAGATGTTGCATAAAAAGTTTGATAAGGTGATTAGATCAAACAGCTATATGTCAGGGAGACGGATAAGTATGTATACACCTAGTTCGCTGATGGGAGAGCAGTAATAGTTTGTCTTTATGTTGATGACTTGTTAATCCTGGGTACAAATTAAGAATATGTCACCTTGACAAAGAAGTTTCTCTCGTCTAAGTTGAGTATGAAGAACATGGGTGATGCTAATGTTATCCCGGGAAAAAGATTATCTGGACTGAAGTTGGGCATGCAATGTCACAAGCTCACTACATTGAGAAGATGTTGACACGCCTCAAATATTAGGATCCTCTAGGCATCGATACTCCGTCCAAGTGTGGCAAAGAGCTGAAGACAAATCCAGGAGAAAGTGTCAAATAGTTGGAATACTCTAGTGTCGTAACTACCACTTTCCACCATATGAGTCTTTTGATAATTTTATATTTTGCTAATTTTTTTATATTGGTGGTTAGTCTAGAATTAATTAGTGATGTCTAGTATTCATTAGTTTTGGTTAGAAATGATTAGTGTTAGTTATTAATGCTAGTTAATTAGAATAATTAAGTTAGTGTCATGGATAGAATATTCTATTTGGTTAGTAGAGATTCCTTTTCCACTAGATTTGAATTTCAAATTAGGAAGGAGAAAAATTAGTCCCCAAAAAACTAATTAGTCATGACATGGCAAGCTCCTATTGGTAGACAATTCTAATTCAAATTTTCCCTCCAAAAGTTCCTTCATCCTTCCCAAGCAATGATCATTAATTCAATTCATTTTCCACCAAATTCTAGATCTAGAATTTGAATTCCAAATCCATTTTTCCACCAAAATCTTCATTCTTCTTCCAATGAAGAGCAAGGATCTTGGAGAACTAGAGGAAGTTTGAAGAGGAGTCCAAGAATTGGGGATCGTATCCGATTCATCTTTCTCGTATCCAAATTTGGAGTTAATCAAGGAGGCTACACTAGGTAATTCTCTATTTTTACTCAATTTATGGTTAAGAACGCCCATTGAACCTATAGAAACCCTCTTATAGGTAGAATTGACTATATTTGGCAAGATCTAAGTGTTAGGAGCCCCCATTTTTCTAGATCTTGGTTTTTTTTGTGGAATAATGATTTTGTACCCAAAATTGGGGGAATTATGATGTTGGGCCATCAAGTGTTTGTGTGATGTCATTTTTTTATTTTTAATGTATAATTGAGTTTGGGATTGTGTCCTTGTGTCCAAAATTAGATACGTAGATGTCGTATCATGATATGCTATGATACGTATAGGTTGATTTGGTATTTTGGGGGTTTTGTACTCTTTTAGTTATATTGATACTATGGAATTGGTTTTATGATACTAAGTATTATAGAAGTTGTGTGGTTATGTTAGAGAAATGCACTAGTGTCTAGTATTTTAGTATTGTACTCGTTCCATCCTGACTGGATAACATTTTTAGGTAATAATTTGGAGGATTGGTGTCCGACTTATTACAGACCCCAAGAGGGAGTAACAGCTGATTTGGACCCTATAGCTAAGAAGTAGTTAGAGTGCTTGTCGGGAGGCCTAGCCAGAGTACTTAGTTAGCTTAGTTCCTCTATTAGTACTTTGCAACCGGATTTGTATCTGGGTTTTATTTGAGACTTAGAATATTATATTGGTTTCTCTGGACTTGTTCAGACTTTTTAGAACTGTGACTTGAACTTGTATTTTGGATTTCCTTTTCTTTATATCATATTGTGCTTTTCTTCCTTAGTATGTGATTGAGTATGTTTTATGGTTATATCATTGTCTCCTAATAAGGTTCTATATTATTGTATGAGATTGATAGTTAGATATTGATGCCCTAGATAGCGTTCTAACGTCATTGATGTGGTGTAGGCTGGACGTACCCACGTATCCGTGTCCCAATCATCCGGGTGCAAGTCGTAACAAGTGTTATCGAAATCTTGATGTATGCTATGGGTGCAACTAGTCCAGATATTATTTTTTTCATGGGGATGTTGAGTCGATTAACGAGCAATCCAGTGTTAAGCATGAAAAAACTGTGAAGAGAGTTATGAGATATATCAAGTGGACTCAGAAGTATGCAGTACACTTCAAAGTTATCCTATAGTAGTGGAATACATCAAAAATGCAAGTTGGTGATCAAAAGAAGAGAGAAAAAGGTCCACAAGAGGATACGTCTTCTCCATGTGTGGAGTTGCTATATCTTGAAAGTTGAAGAAGCATATGATGCTCTCACACTCGTCAATAGAGTCTGAGTTCTATGCACTGACATATGCAATAGATGAAGTACAACAGATGAAGTAGAATAGCTTTGGGGGATAATGTGTGATCTTTCTCTAGTAGGTCCACTAATTCCGGTTGTACCAATCTACTGCATCAACCAGGCGACTATAACGGTGGCATCAAATGATCTCTTTAATGGTCAGAAAAGGACTGTGTGACTTCATCACAGAGTAATAAATGAGTGCATCAAGGATAGAATCATTGTAGTGGTTGATATTCGAAGCTAAGAAAATCTGGCAGATCCATTCACCAAAGGCCTCAAACGCTAGCTGGTCCCGGACACATCAATGAAAATGGACTTGAAGGTATTATAATATTATGTCTTTTTAATTCTACCATATAGTTTTATGCTATTTTTTCAAAGAAAAATCTACTAGGAATCTAACTTTTGGTTCAAGAAATGACCATTGACTGAAAAAATATTAGGTACAGTGGTTAGTCCTTTAGGATATTGTGGGAATATTATCCCAAAACCATTGTGGTCTACTAGTTGTTCTTTGTATAGAACAAGTCCTATGAGAGGATGACCATGAGCCTTAATGAGTTCTCGGATATTTTGAATGTTTATTATACTTTATAGGAAGCACGTGTAGCTCGGCACTACAAAGGAAATGGTACCACCCATTCTACAGTGGCATGACACCACGATGAGGTAAAGCCTCAGCTTTGGGCCATGTCAAAGTAAAAATAACACCTCTTATAAGAAGGTAGCCTAATGCCGATAAGGTATGTAGTAGTAGTAGTACAAAACTACAAAGTGGCCTATGACATCATGCAACATTGGGTAACACCACCAAGAGGTTGCAGACTTCGGCTTTGGGCTATGTCCTAGCGGCATAGCCCCGCGAAGAAACGTAAGGCTTCATGCAGGGATATGTCGAACTCTCTGAAAAAAACTCATATAAGTTTGTGAACAGAGATGTAGACCGTGTCTTGAGGGTAATCTTGTAGATACCCACGATACATACATCGAGACCTAGTAAACACAAGGCCTTTAATATGCGACCAGAAGCACAACTGATTATATTGTGTGAGTGAAAAGAATAGCAGCTATGGTACTAAATTCAAGGCTCAGTCCAATCATGTATTGTATTGTCGTTTGAACCATGTAGAAAGATTCAAGTCGTAAGCGACATCTATCATAATACATGATGGACAGTCACTGTGGGGAACGCACAGCCATATATTGTGATATATTGTCACGTCCCCATTAACCAAATACGAAGACGGACATGGCCATCTATTCCGTACAAGGTACTATATGTCGTACGACGATCACGGCTGTAACTAGACAAGGAGGAGCATGCTACAATCAAGTCACTTAGGCTCATAAAGAGCATCTATTGTCTCAATTAGTCAAAACAAAATAGTAAACATGGAACATATATGACTATGAAGTAAGGTGTCACTTCCTGTTCCCGATATACGTATTTGGAACGTAGTTTTATTTTTAGCAAGGTTGCATGTGCATGGATACTAGACCCATTCTTTGGTTTAACCTAGTTCATGGTTTATTTTGTGGGTTGGTTTAATTCATGAGAGCCTTTGGTTCAACCCTCAAACCCTACCATATATAACCCAATATTTTTTCTCCCTCTCTCTTCACTTCTTCACTTCTTCCTCTTTCTTTAGCTTTCTCTTCTAATTTCGTAGGCAAGTACACCTTGCATAAGAAATGGAGAAACCCTCCATATTATTATTTTATTATGTTTATTATGTGTTTCTAAGCACTTTTATTTCTTAGAGTTTTCTATTTTGATGGTTGGATTACTGTAGATCTATATTTATAACTTAGAATTTCCATGGGTTTTATTAGTTTTTCTTAGTTTTGATTTATTAAACTTGTATCTTTGAATTTAGAGCATCTTGGTTTTTGGTTCACCCGATTTGGACTTGAAATAAGAATTTTATGGACAAAACAAGATTTTAGTTTTTGGAGCTTTTTTGCCATGCCTGAACCTGTTGTTGGAGAAGCGAAGTCCCCATGTAGCCAGTGAGCATATACGACCGAGAGTGCCATGCGGCCTGAGAGGTTTATGCGGCCTAAACTCTTGCCGCATACTGACAGCATGCATCCTTCTTGTTGGATGCATGACTGCTGATTTGCACAGTGTCCTTGAACACCTTGTGCTTTCACTCACTAAACGAATAAAAATTTTGCTAAGTCCTAGAGAACTCCATGCGACATTGAACCTCATGCGGCACCGACACTCATGCGGCCTGGAGAGCATACGTCCACTAATTTCTTGGACGCATGGCTCTGAACTGTTGGCACTTATTTTCTATAGTTTTGTCTTTTCTTCCTGGCACACTTTATGGATTGTCACATCAGTCACTTTATGTCACATCACTGACACTTTATTTATTTGACTGTCGCTTCAACACTTGCCCTAAGGAGTAGACTTAACCCTGGGCATGTAGCCAAGTGGTCCATGTGGCCTGATATTTTATGCGGCCTGACTTCATACTCCTTGACTTTTTAAGCGACTAGGATTGTCATGTCGTATGATTTTCCATGCGGCCTAGAGACCCATGCGGCCCTGCTCATTTTGATTGAGTGCCTTCTTGATTCATGTGACCTATTGTATAATTGGTAATTAGACTCGAATACTGTATCCGTGCTGATACCCCTATTTTTTGATTATTATTCATGATTTAATGTGCGTCTAGGAGCGACACATCCTGTCACGTGTTAAGTGATTATATTTGGGTTGTGCATCGAGAATGCCTTCAAATTCACGAACGCGTGATATTAAAAATATATACATTATTTCCCAAGCACGGGCATAATAGGCGAGTCAAACTACCAAAGCGTGGCTAGGATATTGATTGTATGAATATTGCATACACGCTCGAGTGAATCCAGATTTGACTTTCTTGGATTCGTATCTAGCATGCCCGTAATTTGTAAGACATCTTAAAGAAAATTCTCATGTGACCATGCATTAAAATTTTAAACATAACATAGGACTAATTAAGTAACTAAATATGGTAGTAACATTTAGAGGGAACGGTATCATGAGATCATGCCAACGAACCTTTCCACAGAGATCCATTCTAAGTGCGCTGTGGGCTGGCCACCACAGATACTGTATATCATCTACCTTTGTGGAGTGCGGTATCTGACTTATTATTATACCGAGCCACTATTTTAATATAGGAAAACTGGAACCGCTAATACCGTATTTTTAGCGCAGTGTCCCGACGGGGGATTGGTGCATCCTGCAAGTGTCTATTTTATTATATTGGTTCGGTTATCTCATATTCGGCATTGGCGTGATCTGAGTATACTTATTATGCATTATTCTGAGATAACCTTAGACTCCACAAAATATCAAGTCGTACAAATGATTGGCCGATATAAGAAATGGACTTGGTTGTGATTGTATTTATTTAGCTAGTAGCCTAGGGAAGTGGACTGTCATAGTGTGATGGTTTAACCCTTGTCCTTATTTGGTTGTAGGGTTGGACCTTTGCACTAGGATATGCCATGGACCTAAGTTACGACACATAACCTATATATTATATTTATTGCTTGGGTTTTTGTTTCTCTATTTTGTGCTTCATTTCTGGTACTTGCTATTTAGGTTCTAACCCCACTGGTTTTGCATGGCCAGGTTTCGAGCCAGTACCAGAGGATCCTGCGTACTTTTCCACAACTCATGGCGCACACCAGGAATATGGTCGCAGGGGATAGCGAGTAGATTTTCTTCTTCCCTGCTCGTCTTGCACATTTACTTCTTTTTGGCATTTAGCCACGGGCACCTGTTAGTCGGCTCGTCTGGACATTAGTCTTTCTTATATGATTGTATTAAATCAGACTACAGCTGATCACCGTCATATACTTATGTTACTCTTCCAACTTCTTATTTTGCACAGCTGGACTCCATCGCAATTTGAGAAAGCGTTTAGGACACCTTATTTCTTATCATATATGTTCTATGCTTATTTTTCTTGTTTGAATGATTGAGACAGAAGTTCTTAACCATAGGATACTTGATTGTAGCATACACCCATTTTTCTTATACAGCCGTGATCTTCGTAATTCATATAGTACCTTGTACGGGGTAGCTGGCCATGTCCGTCTCCGTATTTCGGTACTAGGGCGTGACAAGATTTTAGTGGTGGCCCATACAGGTCTGTTCTTCAAACTTGTGGGGTTTTATGGTCATAGGAGTCTCAATCAAACATGATCCTTCTTGAAATTCTGAATTCATCCTCTTCGATACTCAACTTGAATTCTTTCAGATTGATTGCTTTCTTGTTACTTCTCATCCTATACTAATTTTTTCTTGTGCTCTTCTTTAAGGATTCTTCTTCCCCTGATGCTACAGCAACAAGAGAGGCAGAGTTTCCAGTGGAACAAAATCCTGTGGGACCCCAACCAAGAATCATAGTTGAACCCACAATGAATGGGATATAGCAGCAGGCTCCAAGTGTCCCCGATCCTCCCGCAATGCCAGCAGTACTGGATACCCCGTCCTTGCTAGAGATTATCCGTAGATTATTGGCTTCCCAAAAACACCAAATGGTGGTACAATAGCAACATCAGCAGCAACATCAGCAGCAACAGCTTCAGCAACAGGAACATAATATCCTGTTGAACCAAGGTTTGCAGAAGGCCCTAGAACGAGGCGAGAGAACAGATTCTGGGGCATCTGTTAGATTTTGCAGACTAACCCCAGGTATTTCGATGGCACGGAGGACACAATCACGACAGATGATTGGCTCTAGGATATTGAGACCATTCTGACATCGGCTAAAGTTTTGGCCGAGGAATAAGTTGACTTGGTTCGCCTATAACTCCAAGATCTGACAAGAGATTGGTGGGCTGCGATGGAGGTATGACTATGGAATCCTATTTCATGAAAGGATTTTAGGACCCAGTTCAGGGTAAAGTACATTAGGATTGTGGCTCAATATGAGTTGCAACAAAGGTTCATTAACTTCAAGCAACTAGGAAGGACTGTAGACGGCTATGCGGCAGGGTTTTGTCGACTTACAAATTTGCTCCAACCATGGTGGCAACAGAGTTGGAGAGAGCAATGAGGTTCCAGCAAGGAATTCAGTTGGAGATCTTGCACATGGTAGAGGTGTATGACTACCAGACATTCGAGACGGTATTGATAGCAGCCAAGAGGGTCGAGCTTACTTCTCAGAGGATGGCATCCAGAAGAGTGAATCGGAAGAGGCCTCATGGATAGAATAATGAGGGAGGACCAGTACCCCGAATGTCAGCACCATCACCTGGCATTCGTATACATGATTTGGTGCCGCAGAGGACAACAGTTTCAACAATGACAGTACCAACTCGGCAACAGCAGCCGAGATAGCAGCAGCAACAACAACAACGACGGAGAGCGCCGACATGTTGTACCTACTGTGGCAAGGGGGTCATACCCGGGATGTTTGTTTGGCAGCTAATAAATTATGCTTGAGATGTGGGAACCCTGATCATAAGGCTGCCACGTGCCCATTGATGTAGAGGCCAGGATGGCCAGTACTACAGTTTTCTACATTGCCAGCTCCAAGGGCAGTGCAGCAAGGAGGACCAGCAATAGCAGTACGGCCCTTGGCTCAGTGTCTGTTGTCGACTCAGGCCCAGCTTTATAGGCAACAACAGCAGAATCAGCAATTGCTGCAAACACGACAGCAAAAAAGACAGCAGCAGGGAGCTCAACAATGCCAAGGGCCGGCACTCACCTTATCCTTGTAGGAAGCTATGACATCGGAAGACGTAGTAGCAAGTAACATTTTTGTTTCAACCTTTTCTGCCATATCATTAATTCATTCTGGAGCTTCGCACTCATTTATATCTGCATAATATGCGACCCGTATTGCATTAAAGTTTGAGACATTGCCAGCGAGACTGACTATACTCACTGGAAATGGGATCGTAGAAGTTAGTAGGGTGTGCCTAGCATGTCCTGTCGTAGTATGTGGGCATTTATTACCAGCAAAGTTGATCGAGTTCCTTATGGATAACTTTTACGTTATCTTGGGCATAGACTGGTTAGAGATAGTCATGCAACGATAGACTATCGTGAGGGTAGAGTATTGTTTAGAATTCTTGGTCTAAAAGAGTTTGTCCTTAGCAGAATAGAAAGAGACCATCATAAGGGAGGAGTCACAACAGTAGCAAAGAAAGCAAACCCGTTGTCCAAGATAGTTGAAAAGTTCATGAATGTCTTTCCTAACAATCTTTCAAGATTCCCCCCAGTTAGAGCGGTAGAGTTCTGTGTAGAGTTGATGCCAGGAGCAGAACCAGTATCCCAGAAGGTGTACCCAATGTCACCATTAGAACTTGATCAGTTATATAGACACGTAGAAGAACTGAAGGTAAAGAAGTTTATTCGGACCAGTGCATCACCGTGAGAAGCACCAGTGGTATTGGTAAAGAAGAAGGATAGATCGACGCGGTTGTGTATGGATTACAGACGGTTGAATGTAGTTACCATGAAGAACAAGTACCAATTACCAAGGATTGATGATTTATTTGACCAATTAAGTGGAGCAAGATTCTTCTCCAAGGCAGATTTACGGTCAGGATATCATCATGTGCGAGTCCGAGAGCAGGATATACCAAAGACAACATTTATGTCACGATATGGGCATTACAAATTCTTAGTTATGCCATTCAGACTGACTAATGCGCCAGCGATATTTATGGACTTGATGAACTGTATTTTTATGTCTTACTTAGACCAATTTGTGGTAGTATTCATCGATGACATCCTAGTATATTCTCGAAATGAGGAGGAGCATGAAGAATATCTCAGGATAGTTCTATAAACTTTGAGGGAGCACCAATTATATGGAAAGCTTAGTAAGTGTAAGTTTTGGCTGGATCGTATTTCTTTTTTTTGGACACATTATTTCTAGAGCAGGAGTGTCAGTTGATCCCAAGAAGGAAGAGGCGATAGAAAATTGTCCAGTTCCAAGGACAGTAGCAAAATTGTGTAGTTTTCTGGGCTTGGCAGGGTACTACCGAAGATTTGTGTCCAATTTAAAGTTAAGTTTATATGGTCAGCAGAATGTCAGATAGCCTTTGAAGAGTTGAAGAAAAAGTTAATCTCTGCACCAATCCTTACTCTTCTAGTGGGCTCCGGAGGATTCACAGTGTATTATGATGCCTCTGGAAAAGGACTTGGATGTTTTTTGATGCAGCAAGGAAGAGTGATAGCGTATGCTTCTCGGCAGCTCAGAGATCACGAGAAGAACTATCCAACTCTTAATTTGGAGCTAGCAGCAGTAGTGTTCGCACGTAAGCTATAGAGGCACTACTTATATGGGGATCGAGTAAAAATATTCACAGATCATAAGAATTTAAAATATGTGTTCACGCAGAAGGACCTGAACATGAGGTAGAGAATGTGGCTTGAGTTGTTGAATGACTATGACATAGAACTTTATTACCATCCAGGCAAGGCTAATGTAGTAGTTGATGCACTTAGCAGAAGAGGTGGAGCATTTATGTTGACTACCGAGAAGGATATTCTAGAAGACTTAAGAGAGAAGGGTATCGAGATAGTACTTCCATAGAGTATTGGAGTTCAGGCTAGCTTACAGATTCAGTCAACTTTGATAGATAGAATCAAGCTAGCCCAGGCAGAGGACCGAAAGATTCAAAAGCTACGAGAAGAATGTGAGTCAGGTCTCCGAAAGGAGTTGATAATACTTGCGGATAGAACATTAAGGTTTGGGAATCGACTATGCGTACCAAGCGGGGATATTCGATAAGAAGATATGACTGAAGCACACAGTTTCCAGTATTCTATTCACCCGGGAGGCACGAAGATGTACCAAGATATCAAGCAACACTTTTGGTGGAACACAATGAAGAGGAAAATAGCACGCTTCGTATCACGATGTCTAATATGTCAGCAAGTGAAGGCAGAACAACCGATATCGACAAGATTTTTGCAGCCGCTTCCTATTCCAGAGTGGAAGTGGAAACACATCATGATGGACTTTGTTACCGGTTTATCTAGATCCCCGATTGGTCGAGATACAGTTTGGGTGATAGTAGATAGTTTTACAAAAGTAGCTCACTTTCTTCCTTTTCGAGTAGGACAGTCTACAGAAAAATTCGCTGAAATGTATATGTGATAGATAGTAAGAAAATATGGTATTCCAGTAAGTATCGTATCAGACCGAGACAAACAGTTCATTTCTCATTTTTGGAAAAGTTTGCACTAGAGCTTTGGCACCAAGTTAAGATTTCGCACAACTTACCACCCCCAGACAGACGGACAATCAGAGAGAACCATCCACACCTTGAAAGATATGCTATGAGCTTGTACCTTAGATCTTGGTGGATCTTGGGAGAATCACCTTCACTTGGTAGAATTCTCGTACAACAACAGTTATTTGGCCAGTATTGAGATGACACCTTTTGAAGCATTATACGGTAGGAAGTGTAGATCACTATTGGCTTGGGACGACAATGGTGAGCGAAAGATGTTAGGCCCTATAATGATCACGCAGACTGTAGAGGTTGTCAAGCAGATCAGAGAGCCACTTCATATTGCATAATATAGGCATCGTCATTGAAAAGATCAGCATAGTAGACCATTAGAGTTTTGTGTCGGCGATCACATATTTTTGTGTACTTTGCCTACCCATGGGGTCATTAGATACGGGGTTCGCGGGAAGCTTAGTCCCAAATACGTAGGCCCGTTCGATTTTCTCGAGCGGGTAGGCGATGTTGCTTATCTCAGTTACGTAGGTATGTTCCGGATCCGAGTCATATCATTGATCACTCTGAATTAGTCGTTGGTACCGACTTATCGTACGAGGAGCAACCCGTATCCATATTGGATCGAAGGAAGAAGGTGCTCAAGAATTGAACTATTTCTCTTGTCCGGGTTGCTTGGGGCCATCACTCTCTTGGAGAATCGATATGGGAGTGCGAGGATGATATTCGATCCCGGTACCCGCACATATTCGATTCATAAGCTATATTCTTTCTTACGCTTTCATATTTTAGATTCTTTGATCTGGTGATCACCCATTTGTTGTGATGATATTGCTTGCATGTGTAGTTGCTGGTAGATTTATATCGTGCTTGTCCCGACTTCTCTAGTTATTGCTTGGATTCGAATTTCGATGACAGAATTTTTCTAAGGTGGATAGAGATGTCAACTCCGTTCCCGATATACGTATTTGGAACGTGTTTTTTATTTTTAGCATAGTTGCATGTATATGGAGGCTAGGCCTATTCTTTGGTTTAACATGGTTCATAATTTATTTTGTGGGTTGGTTCAACTCATGAGAGCCTTTGGTTCAACCCTCAAACCCTACCATATATAACCTAAAATTTTCTCTCTCTCTCTCTCTCTCTTCTCTTCTTTATTTCTTCCTCTTTCTTTAACTTTCTCTCCCCATTTCGTTGGCAAGTACACCTTGCATGAGAAATGGAGAAACCCTCCATATTATTGTTCCGTTATGTTTATTATGTGTTTATAAGCACTTTTAGTTCTTAGAGTTTTCTATTTTGAATAAAAAATTGCCAAGTCCTAGAGAACTCCATGCGACATTGAACCTCATGCGGCACCGACACTCATGCGGTCTGGAGAGCATGTGACCACTAATTTCTTGGACGCATGGATCTGAACCGTTGGCACTTATTTTCTATAGTTTTGTCTTTTCTTCCTGACACACTTTATGGCTTGTCATATCAGTCACTTTATGTCACATCACTGACACTTTATTTATTTGACTGTCACTTCAACACTTGTCCCAAGAAGAAGACTTAACCCTGGGTATGCGGTCAAGTGGTCCATGCAGCCTAACTTTTCATGCGGTCTGACTTTTCATACGGCCAGACTTTTCATGCGGCAAGGATTGTCATGCGGCCTAATTTTCCATGCGGCCTAGAGACCCATGCGGCCCTGCTCGTTTTGATTGAATGTCTTCTTGATTCATTTGACCCAATGTATAATAGGTAATTAGACCCGAATAATGTATCCGTGCTGATACCCCTATTGCTTGATTATTATTCATGATTTAATGTGTGCCGAGGAGTGACACATCCTGTCACGTGTTAAGTGATTATATTTGGGTTGTGCAACGAGAATGCCTCCAAATTCTTGAATGCGTGATATTACAAATATATACATTATTTTTCTAGCATGGGCATAATAAGTGAGTCAAACTACTAAAGTGTGGTTAGGATATTGATTGTATGAATGTTGCATATACGCTTGGGAGAATCCAGATTTGACTTCCTTGGATTCGTATCTAGCGTGTCCGTACTTTATATGACATCTTAAATAAAATTCTCATGTAACCGCGTCTTGAGATTTCAAACACAACATAGGACTAATTAAGTAACTAAAAGTGGTAGTAACATTTAGTAACATTTGGAGAAAATGGTATCCCGAGATCATGCCAACGAACCTTCCCACAGAGATTCATTCTAAGTGCGCTGTGGGCTGGCCACCACAGATACTGTATATCATCTACCTTAGTGGAGTGCAGTATCTGACTTATTATTATGGCGAGCCACTATTACAATATAGGAACACTGGAACTACTAATACCGTATTATTAGCGCAGTGTCCCTACGGAGGACTGGTGCATCCTGCAAGTGCCTATTTTATTATATTGGTTCGGTCAGCTCATAGTCGGCACTGGCGTGATCTGAAGATATTGATTATGCATTATTCTGAGATAACCTCAGACTCCATAAAATAGCAAATCGTGCAAATGATTGGCCGTTATAAGAAATATACTTGGTTGTGATTGTATTTATTCAGCTAGTAGCCTAGGAAAGTGGACTGTCATTGTGTGATGGTTCAACCCTTGTCCTTGTTTGGTTGTAGGGTTAGGCCTTTGCGCTAGGATATGCCATGGACCTAAGTTACGACACTGAACCTATGTATTATTATATATTTTCTCTGGGTTTTTTGTTTCTCTATTTTGTGCTTCCTTTGTGGTACTTACTATTTGGAGTCTAATCCCACTGCTTTTGCATGGCCAGGTTTCGAGCCAACACCTGAGGATATAGCGTACTTTTTCCTAACTCATGGCGCGCACCAGGTATATGGTCGTAGGGGATAGCGAGTGGGTTTTCTTCTTCCCCGCTCATCTTGCACAATTACTTCTTTTTGGCGTTTAGCCACGAGCACCTGTTAGCCGGCTCGTCTGGACATTAGTCTTTCTTATATTATTGTATTAAATCAGACTGCAGCTGATCACCGTCATATACTTATGTTACTCTTTCAGCTTCTTATTTTCACAGCTGGACAATTGAGCATTTTGGGAAAGTATTTTGGATGCCTTATTGCTTATCATATATGCTCTATGCTTACTGTTCTTGTTTAAATGATTGAGACATAGAAGTTTTTGACCATTGGAGACTTGATTGTATCATGCACCCCCTTGTCTTATACAGCCGTGATCGTCGTACGACGTATAGTACCTTGTTTGGGTTAGCTGGTCATGTCCGTCACCGTATTTCGGTACTGGAACGTGACATAAGGCATCACAAATGCCCTACCACAATACTCTGGAAACCAGTTATACAAAATAAAAAGCTGGCAGAGTAGCAAAATTACATGACCAAGATCAGCTGCAGTCTGATTAATTGCAATCATGTAAAAAAACTAAATATCCATATTTATGGCTGATAATTGCATGTGGCTTAACGTCCAAAAGAGTAAAATATATGATAACGAGCAGGGAAGAAGAAAACCACCCATGCCCTTCAGCAACTATCTGCGTGGTGTGCGCCATCGAAATGGGAAAAGTAAGCTGGATCCTCTGGAATTGGCTCGAAACCTGGCCATGCAAAACTAGAGGGATTAGACCCCAAATAGCAAGTACCAAAAAGGAAGCACAAAAATGGAGAAACAAAATACAAAGCAATAGATAGTGTATAAATATAGGTTCTGTGTCGTAGTTTTAGTCTATAGCTTATCTTATCATAATAGCACAACCCTACAACCGAACAAGGACAATGGTTGAATCATCACGCTATGATAATCCATGTCCCTAGACTTCTGAAAGAATAATACAATCAAAACCAAGTTTAGTTATATAATGGCCAATCATTTGTACGGTTTGCTACTGTTGAGTCTGAGTTATCTTAGATTGGATGCATAAGAGAAATCCTCATATCGTAGATTGTTTAGCGGGGCTAACCGAGCCGTAGTTTTATATAGTATATTGTATATTATGTATCGGTCCCTCGTAAGGCCACCGTGCTAAGATCACATAGAGAGCATTGCACAATATAAGTATTCAGATATTGTCGTCCACTAGTGCGTACGTGACCAATATCCATGGGGGTCAGCCTTGCACGTCATGACAGTTGTTTGAGGTGGCTAATATGCACGATCTCAGAATTTCATTCCTTTCAATGTTCTACCAATTTTAGTTGCATAAATTAACCCTATGGTTATGTTAGGATTCCCATGGCGTGGTCACATGATCAATCCTTCTATATGTCGTACTGTAGTACTGTCCACGCTAGATACAAATTCACTTTGTTACTTGATGGCCCAAACAGGATTCACCTGAGTGTGATGCAATAATCAATCATAATTCTAGCCACGCTTTGGTAGTAGAACCACATACCATGCCCGTGTTGGGGAATTAATATAAGAATAACATATGTCGCATAGTATAGGGGGCATACTCGATGCACAATCCGAAACATATAATCTCATAGCACGTAGCAAGTTAGGTCACACCATAGTGCATATTATAATATGGTCGCACCTCAGTGCACCCTATAACACATGTACACGTAGTACGTAGTAATTATATCAGCACGGATATAAGAAATCAGGTCGAATTACCAAACTTACAGTAAGTCGTATGAGCCTTATCATATTGGGACACATAGCTCATGTTATGTCCAAAGCAGGTTAGTCACTTATGTCACTACCATATTTTTTGATGAGAGTATTTTGGTCATTTAGTATATTTATTATTAATGATTAAATATTCATATTATTTGCTCCTAGTTATTATATTAAGTTATGCTATTTAATTATGTATAGTTAATGGGGTTGCCTATGCTTATTTGGACTTGTCAATAGTGGACCCATTGGATTGTCATGACATATTGAGCCAACATTAGACTAAACCCATTAGACATTTCCTTAGTTAATTAAGGAGATTAGCTTAAGTTGCATTAGTTTAGATACTTTCCAATATAGCCCATCCTAATTATTCCTCATAATTATAGAGTGGGGGCACATTAGATATTTTGTTGTGACTTGGAGGGAAAGAAAGGGGGCCAGCCATATGAGGACTCTTCATTCTCTCTCCTCTTCATTAGTTTATTTTATTTAGATCCCTAATTATGTTCTTCTCCAAATTGACCCATCCCTCCATAAATTAAACCTAGTTCACACTCATTCCCTTTTATATTCATCATCTAGGAAGTATTGGAGCTTGGATTACAAGGAGCACTTGAATGAAGAAGAATTGGCAAAGAAATTATGTCCTAATTGTGTCCATTGAGCATTTTATTGAAAATACATCTCCCAATAGGTAAAATTTGAATCTACCCCTTAAATTAGACTCGAATTCATGCATTTAACCATTAGGAATCATCCCTTGGCTTAGGGGTATCCATAGGATCAAGAATTAGGTCCATATGACTTATATTGTGAAAGTTATATGGTGATTTGTGTCCAATTGGAGGAAATTACAAGATTGACACATCAAGTATGTGTCATGAGACCAATTAGATATAATTAGACTTAGATCAGGGTTGTGGGACTAAGTACGTGTTAACAACTAGATACGAGTAGAGCGTATCTTGGTATTTTATGATACGGTGTTATACGAAGCATATTTTGGTTGTAATAATCCTGCTGGTCTTTGCTGGTCGGCCTTCACTTGCTGACATATCAAACACCAAAAAATAAATTGTGCTATCTCACTCTTTATCTCGTTCCACCAGAAATATTCCTTGATGTCTTGATACATCTTTGTACCTCCTGGATGAAATGAATGCTCGTAACTGTGCGCCTCAGTCATCATTTCTTGACGAATATCTCTAGTTGGTACACAGAGATGATTCCAAAATCTAAGGGTCCCATCTTTATGAATTGTCAACTCCTGCCTTAGACCATACTCACATTCTTCCCGTAGCTTCTGAATCTTCAGATCCTCTGCCTAAGCTGCCTTTATTCTCTCCACCAAAGTAGACTGTACTTACAAGCTAGCCAAAAATCCCTACTGAAATTAGTCACTTCTTTAATTCTTCAAATACAGTCTGGCACACTATTGACCAATCGAACTTAGCCTCCTTACGTGTCAAATGAGTCGACGGTGCTAAAATCTTGCAAATCTGACACAAATCTTCTATAGTATCCTGCCAAGCCGAGAAAACTACGTACTTCTGCTAATGTCTAAGGAACTGGCCAACTCTCTACGGACTCAACCTTCTTTGGGTCTACTGCCACTCTTGCTCCAGAGATGATGTGACCCAAGAATGACACGTAATCCAACCAAAACTCACACTTGCTGAGTTTTGCGTATAACTAGTGCTCCCTCAAAATCTGTAAGACTTTACGAAGATTTTCTTCATATTCCTCCTCGCTACTGGAATAAACTAGAATGTCGTTTATGAAAACCACTACGAAATAATTTAGATACGGCATGAAGGTGCGGTTTATCAATTCCACAAATATCACTGGAGTGTTTGTCAGTCCGAATGGCATAACTATAAATTCGTAATTCCCATATCGTGACCTAATTGATGTCTTGGGTATGTCTTGCTCCCAAACTCTTACTTGATGATAGTCTAATCGAAGATCGATCTTGAAGAAAACCTTGATTAACTTATCAAACAAATCATCAATTCTTGGTAATGGATACTTTTTCTTCATTGTCACTGCGTTTAGTTGTTTGTAGTCGATACTTAACCGGGATGACCCGTCCTTCTTCACTAGAACCTTTGGCGCACCCCAAGGTGATCCACTGGTTCTAATGAAATTCTTCACCTATAGCTCTTCTACGTGTTGGTATAATATGTCTAGCTTTGATGGTGCCATTTGGTAAATTTTACAAGATATTAGCCCTGCTCCAGGGATTAACTCTAAGCAAACTCTACGTCCATTACTGGTGGTATACCTGGAAGTTCATCAAGAAAGACATCTAAAAATTCTTGGACTACCCCGGGAATATGTTCTTCTTCTACTACTACTACTACTGTTGCAATTATGCCTCCACATCAATCTCTCATGATTCTTTCAAGGAAAAAATCCTCCCTGCTTGGGATACTAAATAACACTCTACCCCTATGACAATCTATCGTATCAGCCAGTCCATGCCCTAAACTTTAATCTAATACGTATTGTAAATTATGAAGATACAAATGAATGCGAAGCTCCTGAATCAAATAATTCTATTACAGAAAAAGATGGGACAAAAATATTACCTGCCACTACATCACCTGATGCTAAAGCCTCATCCACCGATAAAGTAAATACATGTCCTTGGCCTTATTGCTCTCCTTGTTGTGGTCTCCCTTGGTAACGCTATTATGACCTTTGCTGGCCCTGCTGCTGGACCCTCTGTCAGAACATCTGTGCCTGTGTCAATAATGTATGCTAAGCTGCCGGTAGTGCTTCTACTGCTGGTCCTCTGTATTGTACTGTCCCTGGTGCTGGTAGTGCCAAAAATTGCTGAGACGGTCCTCCATGCCTCTGCATTATCGGGAAATTAGCAATCTTGTGGCCCAAAGCACCACACCTTATGCAAAGCCTGTTCGCCTCTCTACACATATCTCTTGTATGGCCTCCCTTGCCACAGTAAGTACAACCCATCTGTGCTCCTCGCCGCTGTTGCTGCTGTTGTTGCCTCGGCTACTGCCGCGCTGGAACTATTATTGTTGAATTTGCCATCCTTCGTGGTGGAGAGTCATAGATACGAACGTCAGGGGATGGTACTGACGTTCAGGGTGCTGCCCCTCCTCCAACTTGAGCATGAGACCTCTACTGGCATCCTGTCCTCGCTGACAATCTCTGTATGGTCAACTCGTGCCTTATGGGTGCTATCAACACTTCCTCATAATTCTAGTAGTCGTGCCCCTCTACCATTTGTAGAATATCCAAGTAAAGCCCCTGCTAGATCCTTATTGCTCTGTCCGACTCTGTAGCCACCATAGTCGGAGAAAACCTACTCAACCTGTAAAACTCTGCTGCATATCCATCTACAGTCCTACCGGCCTGCTTAAGACCGATAAACCTCTGCTGGAGCTCCTACTATGCTACAACTCCAAAATACTTGGCCCTGAATCTAGTCCTGAAACTGTCCAAAGAGATAGGATGCCTCAAGCCAACTTTCCCTGATGCCCATAATGCCCACCAGTCACGAGCAAGGTCCTTAAGCTGCATTCAAACCTAGTCAACTTACTCATCATCCGAAACCTTTGACGCTGCCAAAATAAATTTGATTCTTGGAGCCGTGCATCTGCATAATGGCGTCCTCCGTACCGTCAAAGTATCTCGGGTTAAGTTGACAAAATCTGACTGATGCCCCCGAATCAGTCCTTCCGCCTCTCTCAGATCCGTCTGCAAACCCTGACTTAACAAGACACTCTTCTTTTGCTGTTGAAACTACTGATGTTGTTGTACTGCCATCTGATGTTGAAGCGTAGCCATTATTCCACGAAGAATCTCAAGTAATGTCGGAGTGTCTAGTACCACTAGTACTGTTGGTACTACTGAAGGTATAGGTATCTCAGGGGCTTGCGGCTTAACATGCCCAACTTCTGGTTTCATGGTGCCAGCTTGATCAACTACTGGATCTACCAGAATCTGACTCTGAGAAGGTTCTACCTTCCGTTGTTGCCTAGGGAAACCTTGTTTGACCATGACTGCTACTCCAGTAACTGAAGAAACCCTAAAGAAATACAAGAAACATCAAAAACAGGACGTGAAAGATCAAGGAAACAATTGATTTGATAGTCAAGCAAAGCTTCGAGAATAACGAATTCAGGATTTCAAAGGTATATATTTGATTGAGACTCCTATGACCATAACACCCTATTATTTACCATTAAATTCGAATTTCTAAAAGAGTTTTATTTAATTAACAAACAAAAGAAAGTACAATAAGGTCCTGGACAGACAATCTAAGTACAATATTTTTTTGATCTGGGGTGTAACGATGGAAAAGGAGTTCTATGGTGTCTCCTTTACTCCGTGGATGATCCGATGCAGGGTGAAGAAGCTTACGTTCTCTATTCGCTCGTCTCGGTATGCTCTCTCTCTGTATTGGCCGGGGGTGGTATGCTCTCTCTCTCTCTCTCTCTCTCTGAAGCAAAAAAAAAAGTCAGCCCTTAGAACGTTCAAGTTGCTCCTATTTTATCCATTGTGTTGATGGGCTATGGGTGCCGCATATATCTCTGTTTGGTGGCTGCCTAAGGCTCCTTCAATAGAATATGGTTGCAATTGTAGCCATAATGCCGTAGGAATATTGCCACATTATCTTGGTTGAGATATATTGTTGTAGAGATCTCGGGATTATTTTTAACCCATTATGTTCGTGACTTGGTCATCTGGAGACATAGTCAGCACCAACTATGCGAATATCTCTTCAGTTGTAATGGAAAGATCTTGTGAGTTGGAGGCCGCATAATAACTTGGCCGCATGTGTCTTTCTTTGGCGTATGGCGTCGTAGCCGCATACGCGCTCTCATTGGGACTTGGTCGAATGGCCACTTTGGCCGCATGGCATTATGGCCGCATGCAACCTCTAGTCGGGCTTTGGTCAAATAGACACTTAAGCCGCATGGTGATGAGACCGCATGGGTCTTGTAGCCGCATACATAGAAGATGTGGCATGGCAAGTTTGTCGAAGCAATTAATGCACTGATGTGACTTATTGACTTTTCCTGAGCCATCGTCTTCACGGGTCATGTAGCATCTCAGAGTGATGAGTGATGTGTCAGAGCTTCTGACTGACATTGGAATCTATGTCAGAGGGTTTATGCGGCCTTCTTGCTCTGTGGTCGTTTAGGCCGCATATAGTATACTATGCGGCTTCTCTGCGACTTGGTTGATCAGGCCGCATGTGGCTTCTTTGCGACTTGATTCATCAGGCCGCATGTGGTTTCTGCGGCTTGGTTGTTCTTTTGAGGGGGCATGGCCTTTATGTGGCCTGCATAATTTTTTATGCTTCTGCAAGATCTCCTTCAAAATTTTCAAAATGACAAGTTTAAAATACTTTGAAAGAAGCATGGACGAGCGCGCATATGCATGGCATGCCGCATAATCTCATTTTCGTATAGTTGTCTCTGACAGGTTGTCCCATCATTAAATGAGAAGATTTTCTTTGATCTTTGTGCGAATCTCTTGGGATTCTGCGCCGCCAATATATAAAGTGGCTTAACTAACGAGGAGTCACCGCCAACCGTTGTCGCTGCGTGGATTGAGGCGGATTACTGATCGAGATTCGAACATCCATCGACGTCCCCAATCAAAAAAAAGTCCGCAGCTCAGGATGATTCTACTGTGAATGAGATCGATCTTCCCTTCTCAATCACAATCAGAGGTCTAGCCAAATCCAACCACTTTGACTGGCCCGACAGGACAACAATAAGTATCAATTTCTTTCATAAGGTAGTCAGGATGAGGAGGAGCATAGCCCCCATATATATAGGGGGAATAGAGAGAGAGGGAGAGGGAGAGAGAGAGAGAAGTCTTTTTCTCCAAACTCTCTTCTCTCTTTCTTGCTGTTGCCATGGCTCCCAAGGTTGCTTCCTCCGACGTCGCCGTAGCTAAGAAGGCTCCTAAGGGGAAAGGGAAGATCTCGAGCAGGGGGAAGGGTCATGCCGTCGTGGTGGACCTTCCCCCATTCCCCACCGACGTTCAGCCACCGATCCAGGGTAGGTTTTTCAGGGACGACAAAAACACTGAGACACATGTGCACGGCCGGACGCATGGATGCGTCTATACACCACCTTACTCATTGTCGTATAGGTAGTCGCATAAGCAACCAGGCCACATGACTTATTCTGTCGAATAGGGAACTATGTCGCACAGACTGTTGTGCCGCATTAGCAACTATGCCACATGAGCTTCTCTGTCGCAGGGCTAGGTTCGACCGCATAACTGACCATGCCGCATGGACAGTTGCGTTGCATGGGTGATCTAGCCGCATAACTGATTCTATCGCATGGGGAGTCATGTCGCATGAGCATGTTTCTTGAGATTCTGACCAGGTTCTTTTGTGGTTTTTGTAGTAACTTTGCCTACTTCTCCCTTTGGCGAGCTCGTCCTTGTCCATGGTCTGCTTCCGCTGAACATAAACCTCGATGATTTGATGACGGCCGTCTAGACCCTAATCAACAAAGACCTCGCTCCAGAACGTCAGTAGAAGATCGTCGAGCAATTATCTGGCTTCTTGTTGAACCAGGTCAACTTAGGGGAGATCCCGGGTTCTTATGGGTAACACTTTTTAAGAAGTCGTACTTCTTGTTCGGGGATGTGTTGGAGTCTTCTCAACCTGAGCTGGGAACATCCAGAAAGAACTTGTCTTTCACCTTCTGTGGGACCGAGATGACATTTCCCTCTTTTGAGCATCACCTGCCTTTGTCAGATCTGAAGGTGATGATGGGTCGACGCCAGATGGACAGGAACTTGACCTCTGAGCCACAAGGGGCTCTCATTGGCCATGTCCGGTACGGGACAAGAAATAATAAGGGGGAGTTCTAGCGTGAAGGAGTCATCCTCATACTCCTTGATTGGACTGAAGCCAGGCCTTGTGGGGAGTAACCTAAGACCGAACCTTAGTATATATGTGTAAACCCCCTCGACCAATTTAGGTTTCATTAAGTTTAACTGAGTGACTAGGGTTTATTTGGATACGATGACATTAAGGTGCAACATTTATGTGACTTAATTCACCTTACGGTTGCCCTAATGTTTGGAGCACTATACTAGTAGGTACCCCCAAACCAATTAAGTACCCATCCCCTAGACACGCAGTACTACCCACCTACACCTTGTGTAACCTTCAGATCCCGATCTTGTGCCCTAATGTAGCTGCACAACAGTCGTGGCAAACGTCTAAGTATATTCTTATTAAAAACAACTTTCTCCTAATGACAGATGTAATTGTTGTAATCTGATTTAATTTTGAGGCCAGATCACTTCTAAACTAGTCTTAACAGAGCCTTTATACCTATCAGGAGGACTAGACCTCACCCCAAGGAGCCAGACAAGCCCAAGGCCCATGCCATAAACCCTATTATATATAAATAACTATCCCTAATACTATGGAAACCCTAATATCACCCATCCCCTCAACCTAGCCGAACTCCCTTGCCAATCCAACTCCTCTCAGCCACACCGGATCAACCGCCGCCTCCCTGCCGGACGAAACCACCACCAGTACAAGCCGCCACCACCACCCCGTTCACCTGCACCCCTCCACGACACCGGACCACACAGGCCGCTTGCACCACCACCCATCCATCCATCCCCCGAACGCCCAGCCGGGTCGAGCCCTCCCCGACTGCCAAGACCCCCGCCCGACGCTGCCTGGACCCAGCAAGACCCCCGCCCGACGCTGTCGGACCCAGCCCGACGCCGCCCGACGCTGCCTGGACCCAGCCCGACGCTACCTGCCGCTGCTAACGGTCGGACGCCGGAGATCCACCGATCGACGGTCAGCGGACTCGTCGAAGGAGCAGACACCCCCTCTCGTCCCATTGGTCAGGTACTCGTCCTCCAAACAGTCCCTCGTGTGTCCTATATTTCTCCTTCGTGTCGTCGTGTCACACTTAAAACCATAACCATAGTATTTGACCTAGTTAAGAAATATTTGCATGGAAGTTAATATTAAGTAGATATTTATTAATAAATAATAAGTCTAAACTAATGACCAGTTACCAGAGTCAAGAAATTCACTTGAAACGCTGAAATATAAAACTAGTATGTTGAGCATGGAAATAGAGACATGTGTTCGTGCAGAACCGAAATTATGGACAACCCGTAACTAGTTAATTATTGACTCGAGACACATGTTAACCAAAGACAAAACACATGTATATCCTCGGTACGTGCACACGTGACGCTGTACTCAAACAACAGTAAATTTGTGATAGTATTCAAGTATAGAGTCATAATTGTATGTAGTTAATGCGTAGTGTCTGATGATTGGTTGTTATATTATATTGTGTGTTAGGATCAGTGGACCAGCCAGGGGATATTGCAGGAACCGGCTTCTGGCATTCACAGCTTCAGGACACAATCAAGATACCTTGCTATATTTACTGTCTAATTTAAATATGCATAAGTTGTATTGTATTCTTGTTGCTCGTAATTTATACAACTGTGCGCGTCCGAGTTGTCTCGGGTGCATTCGACGGGTACGTCGATGTTTAGTATATATATGGACTTAGCTCTTAGCAGACTCAACCCAGTGGACGATACCCTGTTATTGTCTGAGACTTGACAACTTACACGATCACTGAGATATATTCATATTGGGATGCGGGTTTGCGCATTTGACTAGCTATCGTTGCGTATCACCTACATCATGGTTATTATGTAGTCAAGATTTAGTCTAGAGACTTGGCATATAGATACATGTTATGCACGTCGAGTAGTCGACTTGCGTATCTATATTGGGCGGGGAGGACAACTAGTAGGCGTATGGAGTACACACATTGGAGCCATAGTTTCGGAGGAACCTCGGATCCAATGATTTTTTCTTTATACTGATGCCACGTTCTTCGGAGCGATATGGACGATATACTGTACTGATGCCACTCTCTTCGGAGCATGGACAATATGCCTACACCTATCCATACGCACCAGCGTTGTCCTCACATTGCATTCACTTAGATGGCTAGCACCCCTCATTGTATTTATTTTATTCAGTATTCATATATGGCATATTATTTTTTTGTATCTTGTTACGTCCCTCTGAGGACCTGGTACCTTTCCAGATTTAGACGAGACTTACTACCCCACCGTATATGGCCCGGGACAGGAGACAAGATTTGCTACAGCTGAAGAGTTGGAGGTACAACCGTCAGAGTTTCCGTGACCAGTTGGTAGGCCTTTAGCCTAGATGGAGGGCATCATTATCTACTCAGCTGATGCTCTAGTCTTTATCTTTTATATCTTATTTCAGTACTTTATTTCGTCATAGTAGTGGGTTTGTTCCCACCAGACATCACTGGTTGTACTATGATATTTTGAGACTGGTATTTATCAACCAACAGTTTATTTAGTGTTTCTTGCTCTTTATATTATGGATGAGATTAGATTACCTGTTATTGACTGATATTGGACATGTTAGTATTATAGGACAGCATAGCACTCTTCGTGGATCCATTAAATTGGGATATCATCGGAGATGTGTCAGCTGGCCATTGCCACGTGGCTTGGTTCCATATATTTTGGGACTGGAGCGTGACATGGTTTTAGTGGTGGCCCATGTAGGTCAACTTTTCGCTTGTGGTATGGTAACATGCCCAGCGAGCCTGCAATAGGATAGTAATTATTAGGTCTCATCCACTTTTGATTCGTCCTTGAACTTCCTTCATACTGCTTCTAAATAATCTGCATCCTGTTTGTTTGCTCTCGTACTCTTTTAATGAAGCTTTATCTCTTGCAGCAAGATAAATTTGTGCAGTGGACGAGGAGCACCCCGTGTCGCGGTACCAGATAACACCGCTCAAGGAGATGAGGTACCCCAAGGGCAACCCCCGCTACAGACTCCGCTGATACATTGGCACGAGATATCGTAGGGAGATCCTACACCGCAGCCAGAGGGACAGACTTCCCAGACGATCCCCACGCAGCATTATGAGGGCCAGACTTCAGGAGCTACACCGATGCCGCAGACCGAGAGGCCGACATCTGAGGAGACGCCTACTGCACAACCAGAGATTCCCCTACCACCGCCTCCGCCTTACCCACCCCAGATGCCACAGCTAGATGGCCAGCCACAGATGCTTCAGTTCTTCCAGGCAATAATGCAAGTACAGTGGCAGCAGACAGAGACATTGCGACAGAGTCTGATGGCAGTACTAGAGAGGACACCTGTCACGACACCAGCACCAGCACCTCCACCAGCCCCGACAGGTGGCACTGTTAGATGGTTCCGACAGATGGGACCAGATACCTTCTCAGGCAATGAGACTGCGGAACAGATCTCCGATTGGATCGCCAACACGGAGATGCTATTAGAGGCTTCGCAACTGCATCCAGACCTTTGAATGACCGCAGTGTGAGCCCAACTAAAAGGCAATACCAATCACTGGTGGGATTCCATCGAGCGCAGTGTAGGCAAGAACCAGACTTGGAAACAGTTCTTAGAGTACTTTAATGCGAAGTATTTTCCAACAACAGTCAGAAATGCCCTGTACTCCCAGTTCCTACATCTAGAACAGGAGAATATGACTGTTGACGCATATGACGCAGAGTTTAGCCGCCTTAGCAGATTTGGAGCCGTCCTGATACCCAATGATCTAAAGAAGGCTCGGAGATTCCACCACGGCCTCAATTTCGAGCTACAGAGATATACCACCGCACAGGTGAAGATTTCTTATGAGGAGGTTCTCGCAGAGACGAGGATCCAGGAGGCCATAGTCAGAAGAGCTAGGCGTTCCAGCACGACCATGCGAGCTAGAGTCCAGCCCGGAGCAGGAGGACCCATCCGTCGTCCCGGAGCGCAGACACAACAAAGAGCAGCACTATATCCACACCAGGAACTTCCGAGTTGCCAATTCTGTGGTAAGAGAGGACACTTCGAGAAGGACTGCCGAAAAAGACTTGGAACATGCATGATTTGTGGAGCAAGCCAACACCTTGTCAGAGATTGCCCACAGCGCAGGGAGGCGGCCCCATAGGCCGGACAAAGGCCAGCAGCACCAGCCCCGAGGATACTACCACCACCAGTAGGACAGCGTCCACCAGCACCCGGAGGATTCCAGAGGGGACCACCCTTGGCCCCGCAGCAGACACAGTTTAATCGGGCCCAACAGCAGGCAGGAGGACAGAGACAGGGACAGGCCTTTGCATTAGCAGCCGCTGAGGAGGAAACAGAAGAAGAAGCAATCACAGGTACCATTTTAGTCGCATCCTTACCTGCGACAGCATTGTTTGATTCTGGGGCTACTTTGTCATTTATATCTAGTAGATTTGTAGCAATGCATAGAGTAGCGACTTCCCCCTTACCTAAGAGTTGGAAGATTCTTACCGGAGGAGGTATCGTGTCGGTTACCAGCACTATTAGAACGTGCTCGGTAGTCGTATGTGGTAGAGAGATGAGAGCGCGATTCCTGGTATTGCCTATGCCGTACTTTGATCTTGTATTAGGCATGGACTGGTTAAGCCAGTATAACATCGTACTGGACTGCCGGAAGGGTAGCGTCACTTTTAGACCACCAGAGGAGTTCGAGTACATGCGAGGGACCGTCGAACGAGGAGTAGGACAGACAGCTGGAACTTGCATGACTATGGAGATTGCACCCCCACCTATAGTTGCAGAATTCGAGGATGTTTTCCCCGAAGAATTGCCAGGCTTACACCAGATAGAGACGTAGAGTTTACCATTGAGCTAGTACCAGGAGCAGCACTGGTATCTTCTAATGTGTACCGATTGGCGAAGAAGGAGTTAGACGAGCTGAAGCTACAATTAGAGGAGTTGTAGAGCAAGAGATTTATCCGTCCTAGTGCATCACCATGGGGAGCACCCGTATTGTTTGTGCCTAAGAAGGATGGAACAGTACGTATGTGTAATAATTACAGAGCCCTTAATGCTTTGACTATCAAGAACAAGTACCCCCTGCCGCGGATTAACGATTTATTCGACCAGTTGACAGGAGCAGTGGTGTTCACAAATATTGACTTAAGATCGGGTTATCATCAAGTGAAGGTGCGAAGAGAGGACATCCAAAAGACAGCATTCAGGACTCGTTATGGTCACTACGAGTTCTTAGTGATGCCTTTTGGACTAACGAATGCGCCAGCTGTATTTATGAACTTAATGAACAGAGTATTCCACCAATACTTAGACCAGTTCGTGGTAGTCTTCATCGACGATATTTTGGTGTATTCGAAGAGCCACGAGGAGCACGAGAAGCACTTGAGACTAGTATTAGAGACGCTGAGGAGAGAGAGACTTTATGCCAAGCTTAGCAAGTGCGAGTTTCTCCTAGATCGTGTCGCTTTCCTTGGACACGTCATCTCAGGAGACGGTATCTCGGTAGATCCGACGAAGATTTTATCTGTAGAGACATGGCCAACCCCTACCAATGTCTCAGAAGTGAGGAGTTTCCTAGGACTTGCCGGATATTACCGGAGGTTCGTAGAGAACTTCGCGAAGATTGCAGAGCCAATGACCCGCTTGACTCGTAAGGAGCAGGAGTTCACTTGGACAGAGGAGTGTCAGAAGGCATTCGATGAGCTGAAGAAGCGCTTGACTACAGCACCCATCTTGACCATATCTTCTGGACCCGGAGGATTCGTAATCTACAGCGATGCGTCTGGGAAAGGATTATGATGCGTCTTGATGCAGCATGGAAAGGTTGTAGCTTATGATTCTAGACAGTTGAGGACACATGAGAAGAACTATCCCACCCACGATTTGGAGCTTGCAGCGGTGATCTTTGCGTTAAAGCTTTGGAGGCATTACCTATATGGAGAAAGAGTGAAGATATTTACTGATCATAAAAGCCTGAAATACGTCTACACTCAGAAGGATCTAAATCAGAGACAGAGACGTTGGCTCGAGGTGATGACAGACTTCGAAATAGAGCTACATTACCACCCAGGAAAGGCCAACGTAGTAGCAGACGCATTGAGCAGAAGACCTATGGCATTCTTCTTGACTACCCAACAATATCTGTTGAGAGATCTAGAGCAGATGGGTATAGAGGTTGTTATACCCGGAGTAGACGGACAGTTGTCGAATTTCCAATTGCAATCGACACTGGTAGAGAGAATCAAGGCCGCTTTGCCGACAGATGCCAGATTTCAGAGGCTCAGACAGAGGACAGAGGCTGGATTACAGACAGGATTACGGATACACGAAGACGGAACACTGAGATGCGGAGATCGTCTCTATGTTCCAAATGGGGAACTTCGACAGGAATTGTTGACAGAGGCACACAGTTCCACCTACTCCGTTCATCTAGGAGGCACGAAGATGTACAGAGATCTAAGACAGTACTACTGGTGGCACGGAATTAAGAGAGAGATAGCACGCTTCATGGCCAAGTGCCTGGTGTGTCAGCAAGTCAAGGCTGAGCACCAGAGATCTGCAGGATTGCTTCAACCACTTCCTATACCGGAGTGGAAATGGGAGCATATCACTATGGACTTTGTTACGGGCTTTCCGAGGAGTCCTAGTGGGCGCAATGCAGTATGGGTAATCGTGGATAGACTCACCAAGTCCGCACACTTTCTACCCTTTAGAGTTGGACAATCGACGGAGGCTTTAGCAGATATGTATATGAGGGAGATTGTGCGCCTACATGGAGTGCCAGTTAGCATTGTGTCAGACAGGGATACGAGATTTACGTCTTACTTTTGGCAGAGTATGCAAGAGAGTCTTGGTACTCGCCTAAAGTTTAGCACAGCGTATCACCCACAAACAGATGACCAGTCGGAGCGCACCATTCAGACGCTTGAAGACATGTTAAGAGCGTGCATGCTGGACTTCGGAGGATCATGGGAGGACCACTTATATTTGGTCGAGTTTTTCTATAACAACAGCTATCAAGCTAGCATTCAGATGGCTCCCTATGAAACGTTGTATGGAAGGAAATGTCGTTCTCCAGTATGCTGGAGTGATATAGGCGAACGACAGATTCTCGGACCAGAGTTGGTTGTTCGGACGGTAGAGAAGGTAAAGAAGATCCAAGGACACCTTCGAGCAGCACAAGACCGACAGAAGCATTGGGCGAATGCGCATCGCCGACCCTTAGAGTTTCAGGTTGGAGATCACGTATTCTTAAAGATCTCACCTACTCAGGGACTATCAGATTCGGAGGCAGAGGGAAGCTGAGTCCGAGGTACATCGGACCATTCGACATATTAGAACGCGTCAGAGAGGTTGCTTAAAGATTAGCATTACCGCAGACCTTGGAAGGAGTCCACAACGTCTTCCATGTATCACAATTGAGAAGATACATATCGGATCCTAGTCACGTGCTTGACCATTCCGAGATCACAGTCGGCCCGAGCCTATCATATGAAAAGGAGCCTGTGGAGATTCTAGACAGGAGTGAGAAGGTACTGCGAGGTCAGACTATCCCTCTAGTTCGCGTCGCATGGAGACATCATACACCGGGAGAGTCAACTTGGGAACGCGAGGAGGAGATTAGACAGCGCTATCCCCATCTTTTCGAAGGACTAGGTACGTATTAGCATTTTATTTCAGTCAGTAGTTATTACCTTGCGTATGTTTTAATTTCGAGGACAAAATGCTCTAAGGAGGTGAGATTGTAAACCCCCTCGACCAATTTAGGTTTCATTAAGTTTAACTGAGTGACTAGGGTTTATTTGGATACGATGACATTAAGGTGCAACATTTATGTGACTTAATTCACCTTACGGTTGCCCTAATGTTTGGAGCACTATACTAGTAGGTACCCCCAAACCAATTAAGTACACATCCCCTAGACACGCAGTACTACCCATCTACACCTTGTGTAACCTTCAGATCCCGATCTTGTGCCCTAATGTAGCTGCACAACAGTCGTGGCAAACATCTAAGTATATTCTTATTAAAAACAACTTTCTCCTAATGACGGATGTAATTGTTGTAATCTAATTTAATTTTGAGGCCATATCACTTCTAAACTAGTCTTAACCGAGCCTTTACACCTATCAGGAGGACTAGACCTCACCCCAAGGAGCCAGACAAGCCCAAGGCCCAGGCCATAAACCCTACTATATATAAACAACTATCCCTAATACTCTGGAAACCCTAATATCACCCATCCCCTCAACCTAGCCGAACTTCCTTGCCAATCCAATTCCTCTCAGCCACACCGGATCAACCGCCGCCTCCCTGCCGGACGGAACCACCACCAGTACAAGCCGCCACCACCACCCCGTTCACCTGCACCCCTCCACGATACCCGACCACACAGGCCGCTTGCACCACCACCCATCCATCCATCTCCCGAACGCCCAGCCGGGTCGAGCCCTCCCCGACTGCCAAGACCACCGCCCGACGCTGCCTGGACCCAGCAAGACCCCCGCCCGACGCTATCGGACCCAGCCCGACGCCGCCCGACGCTGCCTGGACCCAGCCCGACGCTGCCTGCCGCTGCTAACGGTCGGACGCCGGAGATCCACCGCTGCTAATGGAAATAGAGACATGTGTTCGTGCAGAACCGAAATTATGGACAACCCGTAACTAGTTAATTATTGACTCGAGACACATGTTAACCGAAGACAGAATACGTGTACATCATCGCTACGTGCACACGTGACGCTGTACTCAAACAACAGTGAATTCGTGACAGTATTCAAGTATAGAGTCGTAATTGTATGTAGTTAATGCGTAGTGTCTGATGATTGGTTGTTATATTATATTGTGTGTTAGGATCAGTGGACCAACCAGGGGATATTCCAGGAACCGGCTTCTGGCATTCACAGCTTCAGGACACAAGCAAGATACCTTGCTATATTTACTGTCTAATTTAAATATGCATAAGTTGTATTGTATTCTTGTTGCTCGTAATTTATACAACTGTGCGCGTCCGAGTTGTCTCGGGTGCATTCGACGGGTACGTCGATGTTTAGTATATATATGGACTTAGCTCTTAGCAGACTCAACCCAGTGGACGATACCCTGTTATTGTCTGAGACCTAACACCTTACACGGTCACTAAGATATATTCATATTGGGATGCGGGTTTGCGCATTCGGCTAGCTATCGTTGCGTATCACCTACATCACGGTTAGTATGTAGTCAGGATTTAGTCTAGAGACTTGGCATATAGATACATGGTATGCACGTCGAGTAGTCGACTTGCGTATCTACATTGGGCGGGGAGGACAACTAGTAGGCGTATGGAGTACACACATTGGAGCCGTAGTTTCGGAGGAACCTCGGATCCAATAATTTTTCCTTTATACTGATGCCACGTTCTTCGGAGCGATATGGACGATATACTGTACTGATGCCACTCTCTTCGGAGCATGGACGATATGCCTACACCTATCCATACGCACCAGCGTTGTCCTCACATTGTATTCACTTAGATGGCTAGCACCCCTCATTGTATTTATTTTATTCAGTATTCATATATGGCATGTTGTTTTCTTGTATCTTGTTACGTCCCTCTGAGGACCTGGTACCTTTCCAAATTTAGACGAGGTTTACTACCCCACCGTATATGGCCCGGGACAGGAGACGAGATTTGCTACAGCTGAAGAGTTGGAGGTGCAACCGTCAGAGTTTCCGTGACCAGTTGGTAGGCCTTTAGCCTAGATGGAGGGCATCATTATCTACTCAGCTGATGCTCTAGTCTTTATCTTTTATATCTCATTTTAGTACTTTATTTCGTCATAGTTGTGGGTTTGTTCCCACCAGACATCACTGGTTGTACTATGATATTTTGAGACTGGTATTTATCAAACAGCAGTTTATTTAGTGTTTCTTGCTCTTTATATTGTGGATGAGATTAGATTACCTGTTATTGACTGATATTGGACATGTTAGTATTATAGGACAGCGTAGCACTCTTCGTGGATCCATTAAATTGGGATATCATCGGAGACGTGTCAGCTGGCCATTGCCACGTGGCTTGGTTTGGCTTGGTTCCATATATTTTGGGACTGGGGCATGACAATATGCGGCTGGTACTTTCCTCTATCAGGTTGCTAAGAAGACGTCTTATCCCAAAGGACAGTTGTGAGCTCTCAGCTAGGCTCATTACAAAGAGACCTGGTATCGCTTGACTCTGTTGATCTTGAAGAAGTATGAGCAAGAGCTCGAGGATGCTAATTAGTTTTTTGCCATATGGGTTACGTGCTACGGCCTAGAGATTAACCGCCCTTTGTTTGTGGCGCTGAAGGAGTTATACAACCTCCGCACGGGGACATTCTTTACGCCCGACGGTGAGATAGGACTGGCCTTGCACGAGATTCACGTCATCTCGAGGTTTTCCTGAGGCGATGAACCCTACGAAGAGTACGTCCCGAGTAATAAAAATCTTGGAGAATTGGAGGTGGAGAACCCGAAGATGTTGGCGGTATATATGGAGCTGTTATGCCATCACGGTATTTGCCAGCGATCGTCAAAGAAGACGAAGAAGTCCACTGCGGGGTCTTCTCCTTATATTATGACTTGGACTCGTCAACTTTTTTTGAAATCCAAGGAGTCTATAAGAGTTTGTTTTCGGGCACCCCGATCCGAACAAGAAGTGACCAGCTCAATTCTTGAACTAAGGGAGCAGGCCACTACCGTGGAAGAAGACCTGGAGAGTTCCTCCGAGGAAGGGGACGAGCCAGTTGATGAGCTGGGAGACCTAGAAGAGGAGTTCAGCTACTTTCTCATGTACACCCATAAACTATCCGCCAGGGCTGTGTTGGAGGAATATTTGATGATCTGGTTGCGCAACTGCGTGGTCCCTAGAGGGTCCAGAATAATAGAAAGAATCAACCGCACCCTCATTCTTCCAGCTGTAAAATTGTCCTTTGGCCATAAGCTGGCCCTTCTGCCGGCCATGGTGTGCTGCATCCATCAGGGTCTCCATAATTTTGCTCAGAAGGTGGAGGACCATCTTGTTAAGGGGCATTTCAACAGGGTCAAGCACCCTTACCATTATCTGATGGGTTTGCTTCTCTTGCACCACGGGTCCCTGATGAGCCCTGGGACCGACGAGGATATGGTGGCGACAGATGCCCTGATCCGCATGTACCGGGGGATAAAGTAGAAGTACGATACGGTCCCTGCCGGCAGAAGACAACCATCGTTCATGACTGACTGTAGTTTCTTTACATCCGAGCCAGAGTTTACTGAATAGGAAAGAAATGTCGCCGACCAAAAAAATAGGGGGATGCCTCGCAACTTGTCTGAGAGGCTCTTTCGCTGGCTCCAAGCCATTTGTCCCTCCCATCTAGGGTACCAGAACAAGGATGTCATCTTCATAGAATCTTATCTACCCAACCGATTCGCTCGTTAGTTTGGCTATACCCAACTTCTCCTAGGCCACCCAAGTGCTTCCCTTTGGTACAATGGCAGTTTGCTTGACGAAGCCCGAGCCTGGTGTTACTATAGAGTGACTGGTACTCAGGCTCAGTTTTACTTGCCCACTACCGATGTCGTGCCAAAAATATTTTATATTGCCACGAGGTATTATTGTACAGCTAATGATCCGCATGCTGGCTTTGATCTGGAGAGTAGTTATATCGAAGGCACCACGCTGATGCCTCCAAAAGTGAGGTAGCGTCGGACGCCCAAGAAAGGCAAGAGTGTTGCAAGGCCCGTGCTCATGTAATTGGGCCGCTCAATAGAGGAGGCAAATTCTCCTTCTGATAACCCTCCTCCAGCTAAGCGCAAGGCAAAAGTCAAGTTACGCCATGCTCGTTATTCCCCGAAGGCAAGGACTAGTGTGTTCCTTGAGATAGGACCTTCGGTGAAGACAAAGCCCCTTGAGAAGGGGACAATAAGTGGAGTGGTACAACCCCTTGCATTAATAGTTCCTGAAACAAGACCTATTTTAGATGCTATGGCGGTATCCATGAACCTACTTAGATTGATTCTTCTTGGTCCTCTTTATAAATATCTCGCTTCTAATCTTTTTAAAATTTGTAGACCTAGGAGAAAAGGGACCGCCCCCGTTGGGCAGATGCTTCGGTGATTTCTTACACTGAACCGGAAGATGACACCCCCCGGAGTCCGATGTGGGGGTTTCTGAACTTGCACCCGAGGCTTCGGAAGCTCGGGGTTTGGATATGGCTTCAACGGAACAACCATATACCCCTCTGGAGCACATATCTATAGATGATCTAGACGCCATAGGGAGGGATAGGACAACGCTGGAAGAGCCACAGCCTACACCAGCTCCTTCTGGTACGTCATTTTGCAACTTTACAAGAGATCAGATTTTCTAACTTCAACTTTTAATTCTTCGAATAAAGTTAATTATCGGTTGTTCTGGTTTTGCAGACCCTACCTCTCTCCTTACGACCGTGGATGTAGCCGCGGAGCGAGGCATTGTGGAAGAACAAGGTGGTGAGCTTGTTTGGAGGAGATTTGTATCTCTCCCTTGCTCTTGTGGTGGTGAAGAACACCTTATGGGGTCTGGACAGGACGTTGTGGGTCTTTCTAGAGCGGTGGTCGCTCCCCTAATTGCCGTTGTTGGTGGTTCTGCAGTAGAAGCCTCACTGGATAGTGGGGTGGGAAGCGGCTCCTAGGAGGATATTCCAGATTCCACTGATACTACGGTTACAGGGCCATCTTCCGAGGTTGCTGCAACGCAGCCTGGGGGCGGTGCGCAGGCGAGTGTTGAAGCAGTAGGGCACGCCGGTACTCCCATCCCGTGTCACGATACTAGCGAACTATCTTTTGCCCAGCTACCGGGTGTCCGGGCATTTCACGCGGCTATAAAGGATTGGAACACGAGCCAAACGACTGGTCGCTCTTCTACTACTGCTTCCCCTTCATGGTCTTCGAGCATTGTCGAGCGCCCCGTTGTGCCTGTGGCTTCTTCCTCCATTTAGACTCCTTTGACACCGACGACGTTGGAGGAAATTGATGAGAATGTTAAACTCTTCCTTCAAAGTTTTCGTATGTTCTTGAAGCAAGGGATCGAGGGTGTGCTGGAACACAACAAGTCTTTTGTCTGGGCAAAGCACTTTGTTGAGGGTCAGGTCCAATCTTTGAGGAGCCTCCCTAGTTTTAAGCAGATGGATGATTCCATGGACCAGAAGTTGGTGGAGGTGGAGTGCTGCCTGGCGGAGTTACAACAACATCGGCAGGCATATATAGGAATACTGATATCCCATGAATATAATGAGTTCTCGACAAGGCTGGAGGTGGAAAAGGCTCTCTTTGCTACGTCTAAAGAAGGCTTGCAATGTGACATCCGGACCTTATAAGAGAAGCGCGATCAACTGAGTGGCCTTAGGGAGGATTGCCTTGCCAGGCAAAAGGACCTGACCGAGGAAATGAGATAACTCCAGGTCAAACTCGACAATCTAGGGAATAAACTCCATGAGGCCTAGCAGGAGGAGGAGGCTATCCGAACCGGGGAAAGCCGAGAAGCGAAGAACGTGTCTGGCATCGAGGTCATGGTGCAGAAGTTAGAGGACAGATATGAGTCCTACATTCGCTATGAGGATCCCGAGGTCATGGCGAGAGAGGTGGAGCGCGAGCTAGAGTGCACCGGGATGGCCATATCGTCCATCTCCTTGGGCGACTAACAGAGTTATACTCTAACCAGGAGCAGCTGTAGTTTGTGTTTCACTTTTTGAAACTATCTTTTACCTTTATTTTGTAGTTGGTTTTAATTTTGTGGCTAGGGCGTAGATAGTCCCTCAAGTGTAGTTTGCTCTTTCATTTTAGCAAAATAAAAGTTTTTCTTTTTGTTGCAACTTATTTGTGTGAACTTTTGATATCGTACTAGAGGTAATATGGGCGTAGTATAATATCACAGTTGTCGAGGACATCCTACTGGGGATCTTTGGTGGACCTATAACTCATTGCGCAGCTGAGTGCAAGTAATAGATTTGAAGTAAGCCCTATCAGAGGAATATAGACGTAATAGGTTTTGTGGACCTATTACTCTTGTGCACCCGAGTGCAAGTAATAGGTTTGAGACAAGCCCTGCCAGAGGTAATATAGACGAGACAGGTTTTGTGGACCCATTACTTTTTGCACATGTTAGTGCAAGTAATATGTTTGAGACAAGCCATGACAGAGGTGATATGGACATGGCAGTTTTTGTGAACTTAACACCGCTGGTGTACCTTGGTGAGTACGGGTGATAAGTGGGGATGGCAACCGATATTAGAGTTAATATGGACATGATGATCGATAGACAAGACCTGGGAGATTTGCTTAGAGGTAATATGGACGTGGCAAACTCAATCGGGAAGAAATATTAGGACAGCAGTTCAGAGGTAATATGTGTAACACCCCATTCCGCTCAAGCGGACTGTCGTCTTAAACGGCAATAGTGCAGCTGTGGCGACCTGCTTTGCCTCAACGAGAAGCAAAAAATATCCAGACTTGTCCCTACAGAAATTCGGCTTAGGCTTTCAGAGGCTCGCTTGACGTATCGCTCTACCGAGGCGAATCATCGCTAAGGTGGGTGGCTACGGTAAACTTGTCTTTGCTTAGCCAGCACACATAAAATCTGGAATATTCATGCTAGTCGCTAGGTGATTCACCCCTGCATGCTAATAAATCCAACGCACATAGCTAAGGGAATAATCCCAACTCATATTGCTTATGCTAGAACATGGAAATTGAAATACTGCTTATATTCAGACCCTCGTATGCTAAATTCCTAACGGCTTCATCTCTCGGCTTACCTTCGGGTCCGAGCAAACGTGTTTACTTATGTTCCTTAGAAACGCATGCTTTTCTGCTTGTAATGTTGCCATGTTTTCATCCAAATCCTGGGAGACTACTACGTAGTCGTTCCGTGCCTGAACGAACCTGCAAGTATCCGGGACCGTTGGGTCTCCAAGGCAATCCCCGAACCAGGGGCACGCATTAGGGTAATGAATACTGAACGTGAAATCCAATAACGTGACAACTGAATGATAATCACATCAAGTTTATATCTGAACGAGAATCACGTCATGTAATGAACGAATCTCAGCTTTTGGAGCAAACGCTCGTTCAGATCATGATCATGGATTATCATTCAAGTTGTGGATTTGAAACTGACCCTGACCTGCATATCGCGGACAACTCAAAAATGAGGCACGGTTCCACAGGCGGTTACCGGGGCACTGGGATCGACCCGATCCGGATGGAACATAATGTAATAGTCGCTCACGTGATTGACGGGATGGTTTACAGCGCCTCACGTGCTTTCATTGCATTCTCTACCCGCCAATTGACTATGGTCCTTTATGGCTATGCCAGCGACTAACGTTCATATAGATAAGTCATCCTCGCTTAGCGGCTATCCGCATGCGAGTCATTGCATCGCATCAAGAAACAACTGAACACCTGAACGATCATGTTAAAACAACCCTCACTGAACACCCCACGTCGTCGTTTCTCAATACCGCACCATGCGTGAGTCCCTAAACCATGCACTCTCCCTTGAATTGCAGTACCCACCAATTCGTACCGATGCTGTGCAAAATCTCAATCACAAGCGTCCTAGCAACACAGGGGATAACAATGCGCCTAAGCGCTCCAATAACGGCGGTAACAAGGGTGCAAATCAGGGTAAAGGTGGCGATCTTGTTTGTCACCGATGTAATCATGCGGTACACATCGCTCGGAACTGTCGAGTATTCAACGGATCGTGCTTTAAGTGTGATCGTCAGGGGCATATGGCAGCGAACTAACGGGCAGGTGGACCTAACCAGCAACAACAACAAAATCGTGCACCTCAGGACCAGGGGCAAGTACCTCGAGCGAATCAGACGACACAGCAGAACGCTCAAGGCCGAGTCTATGCTCTGATTCGGGATGAGGCACTCGCATCAAACACGACGGTATCAGGAATATTACTCTTTAATGATGTACCTGCTCGAGTATTGTTTAATTCTGGTGCAACACATAGTTTTGTGTCAACAAACTTTGCTAGCGAACACAAATTCATTCAAACCCCATTAGGCCTAAGGCTTAGCGTCAGTACACCGTCAGGCACAAGCTTGCCTGCAGATTCAGTTTGTCGTGACGGCTATATTTGCATCGGAGGGAGGAAATTGTCACTTGATGCGATAGTTCTAGACATAAGGGACTACGACATCATTCTGGAAATGGATTGACTTGGCGCTTGTTCTGCTACTATCGATTGTGCGGAGAAGAAAGTTGTGTTCATCTTCCAGGCGAGACCGAATTTTGCTATTCGTGCAGTCCACAGTCGGAAGCGTCATATGCCTGCATGGTGATATCAGCGATGTCTGCTCGACGGATGATTCACTCCGGCTGCATAGGGTACTTAGCTTCCATTCGAGACACTCGGCTAGATTGCGCAAACGTTGAGTCCATTCCCGTTGTGGCGGATTTTCCTGATGTGTTCCCCGACGAGTTGCCTGGTATGCCGCTGATCGAGAGACAAAGTTCACCATCGACACATTTCCAGGAACCCAACCCATTTCCAAACCTCCGTATCGAATGGCTCCGGCAGAACTAAAAGAGTTAAACATTCAGCTACAAGAATTGCTTGATCGTGGGTACATCCGGCCTAGTGTGTCTCCGTGGGGGGCACCGGTACTGTTCGTTAAGAAGAAGGATGGTTCGATACGACTCTGTATCGACTATCGAGAATTAAACAAAGCTACTGTTCGAAACAAATATCCCCTCCCCAGGATAGACGATCTTTTTGATCAGTTACAAGCTGCCACAGTATTTTCGAAAATAGATCTCTGTTCGGGTTACCATCAGCTCAAAAAATAAGCCAGACGACGTGCCAAAGTCAGCCTTTCGCACTCGCTACGGCCACTATGAGTTTTTGGTGATGTCGTTCGGTTTGACTAATGCCCCTGCCGTCTTTATGGGTTTGATGAACCAAGTATTTCGGCCGTACCTCGATATATTTATAGTAGTGTTCATTGATGATATCTTGGTGTACTCGAAGAATGGGGCGGATCATGCAGAGCACTTGCGGACCGTGCTACAAACCCTTCGAGACAACAAGTTGTATGCGAAGCTGAGTAAGTGCGAATTTTGGCTAAGCAGTGTATCGTTCCTAGGGCATATCTTTTATGCGGGTGGCATTTCCGTCGACCCGAAGAAGGTAGAGGCCATTGTCGAGTGGAAACGACCTGCATCCGTTAGTGAAATTTGAAGCTTTCTCGGGTTAGCGGGATACTACAGACGGTTCGTAAAGAATTTTTCCAAGTTTGCCTCGCCTCTGACTCACGTCACTCAGAAGGGAGTCGCGTTTGAGTGGTCCGCTGACTGCGAAGCATCGTTTACTGAGTTAAAGCAGCGTCTCACTTCTGCCCCGTTACTTGCACTGCTGGACGAGACTTCGGGATTCCAAATCTTCAGTGACGCTTCAGGGCAGGGCTTAGGGTGTGTACTTATGCAGCGAGACAGAGTGATAGCCTATGCATCCAGACAGCTGAGAAAGCACGAGAAGAATTATCCCACGCATGATCTGGAACTGGCAGCAATTATGTTCGGGTTAAAATTGTGGCGACACTACCTTTATGGGGTGCCTTGCCGAATCTATACCGACCATAAAAGTTTAAAGTACTTGTTCACCCAAGCAGATCTGAACCTCCGACAGCGGCGCTGGCTAGAATTGATAAAAGATTACGACTTGACGATAGACTACACACCTGGTAAGGGAAATGTGGTAGCAGATGCGTTGAGTTGGGTCTTTGCGGGATCTCTGTCCGTCGATCGCAGGTTACAAAGGGAGTTAGAAGAAATGGGCATCGAACTCAGAATTCGTTATCGTGGCGCGCGGGTTGTTTAGATGCGATTTGTACCCAATCTGATAGAGAGAGTCACATCTACTCAAAGAGACGATCCGTTCCTCCGAAAAATGCGAGAGCAGGTCCAAGCGGAGAAGGCGAAAGACTTTGCAATAGATGAGAATGGGGTGTTGTGAGTGAAGGGAAGGCTATGCGTCCCCAATGATTCTGAACTCAGAAAGGAAATCCTCACGGAAGCACATTATGCAGCCTATGCGATCCATCCCGGGAGCACAAAAATGTATAAGAACCTTCGTACTGTCTTCTGGTGGCACGGCATGAAGAAAGATGTAGCACTTTTTGTGTTGTAATGCATAACCTGTCAGAGGGTGAAAGCAGAGCATCAGAGGCCGGGCGGAGAAATGCAAAATCTTGCTATCCCGGAATAGAAGTGGGAGCACATCAGCATGGACTTTATTGTTGGTCTGCCAAGGACGCAACGGGGGAATGACGCAATCTGGGTCATCGTCGACCGGTTAACCAAGTCTGCACACTTTATTGCCATTAAAAGTACTTGGGGCGCCGATCGTCTCGCTCAGACCTACCTTGACAAGATAGTTTGGCTGCACGGAGTGCCAGTTTCCATAGTATCAGATCGGGACGGACGGTTCGTCTCACATTTCTGGAAAAGCCTTCAGTCGTCGATGGGGACCAAGTTAAAATTCAGCTCAGCCTACCATCCTCAAACCGATGGCCAGACAGAACGGGTGAATCAGGTACTAGAAGATATGCTGCGCCTCTGCGTAATCGATTCCAAGTCAAGTTGGGACGTCAACCTGCCGCTAGCCGAATTTGCTTACAACAACAGTTATCAGTTTAGCATCCAGATGGCTCCGTATGAGGCGCTGTATGGGCGAAAGTGTAGGTCACCGATCTGTTGGGATGAAGTTGGGGAAAGGCAAATCCTGGGACCGGAACTGGTTGAACAAACAGTATAAAAGGTTCGGCTGATTCAAGAACGGTTAAAAGTAGCACAAAGTCTGCAAAAGAGCTATGCCGATGTTCGTCGCCGCCTCCTTGAATTCCAAGAAGGGGACCATGTGTTCTTAAAAGTCTCGCCCATGCGTGACGTTACAAGATTCGGGATAAAAGGAAAGTTGAGTCCGAGATTTGTTGGCCCGTTCAAAATTCTCAAACGAGTCACTTCAGTTGCTTATCAAATTGCATTGCCGCCAGCCCTATCAGATGTGCACAATATTTTTCATGTGTCTCAGCTAAGAAAATATGTGCACGACCCGAACCATGTGGTAGACTTGGGCCAGTTAGATCTGCAGGCGGACTTGTCGTACGTCGAAGAACCCGTACAGATATTGGAATGTAAGGAAAAGCAGTTACGAAATTGGGCAGTATCATTAGTGCGCATTCTGTGGCGGAACCACACGGTCGAAGAATCGACATGGAAAATCGAATCTGATATGAGGGAAAGGTTTCCTTCATTGATCCTTAGGGGTAGGTTCTATTCCTAAGTTTCGGGACGAAACATTCTTTTGGATGGTTATGATGTAATGCCCCGTTCTCCCTATTCGGGGAGCGCGGCCAAGAAACACTTAAGACCGTCCGAACGAGACAGATTGAATCAAGATTCTTTCCTCGTTATGGATTGGTTTCTTTGGAATCAGGTCCCATATTCAACGGATCGTGCCTCAAGAAAGGACTCGACGGCAGAGTCGGGAGGGGCCTTTCCGTTGCGTTGGTTTCTTGCCCGTTTTTGTGCCGCTTGGTTGCTTTCTTGTTGGTTTTATGACTTGTGTGGTGTCCCGTTCCCCCTATTCGGGGAGCGCGACTAAGAAATACAAGACGGTATCGTTCGATCGGGATAGATTGAATCAAGAACTCATCCTCATTTTGGATATGTCTCTTCGGAATCGATTCCCATATTCAGTAGACAGTGTCCCCGGGATCGACTTAGCGGCAGAGTCAGGAGGGACCTCTCCGCTGCATTCTTTTGTTGTCTAGTTTTCGCTATCGCTTGTTGCTTTCGTGCCTTGAGTTGGTTTTCGGATTTGCTTGAGTTTTTTTTTGAACGGTTTTGATGGATTTTATTGCTTTCGTTCGTAGAATTGCACTTCAAATTTCGATAATAGAAAGAGAGGAAGAAGTTTGATCAACTGTTCGTGGCAATGGAGGTGATCCAGTAGTAGGCGTCGCTCGAACGGACTCCTAAAGCGTTTCTTTTCTTCTTCCTTCCAACTACTAAAGTGAGTGGCTACCATCCCGATTAGCTAGCCCTGCTTGCTAGTCTTCACATCATAATCTTGTGTTCTTGCTTGCCCCGATCAGACGATACCAAGTAATAACTAAAAGACTTCAAGATAATAAGGGAATAGACTTGGGTAAAGTTATGCTTGTCAAATAAAACTTGTCAACGGTTACTTACTTACATGCTTGTTCGTTCAGAATGTTCATCATATGCTTAAATACAAGTTAGAATACATATTTTTTCTTAAAATTATGCTATGTATAGAACTCATCTTGAATGCAATAAACTGAACAGGAAGACTATGCAAAAGTAAATCTTGTCCTGTTACTGCCCTGCTCCTGATATGCCCTGATTTGCCTCGATGCTAACTTAGTGTACTGCGTTGATCACGGACAACTTGTGCACAAGGTCTCAGTTCCTACGGACGGTCGCTGGGGCACCGACACCGATCCGATTCGGACGGAACTCATGATAGTCGCCTGCTATAGGACAAAATGCCTTGGGACGTCCTGATCTATGCGTCGCACGGCACTCCGTACCGAGACTAGCCCGTCCATTATGGCAACGTGCCAGTGATCCCCTCGTATATTTAAACCTGTTGCTACTAACTTGTGTCTTCTTGGCAGGGATGGCAAGGTAAGTATTATACAGGTGGTTCAGACGGGTAGGTAAATGTCACCGAACGGTGGTGGGTTATTTCAATGATTTCTATATCTATTTCTTGCTGTAAAATGAACTAAGGCAAGATAGAAATCCATAATAAATATGCATGCTTCATTAAAATAACGTGTTGATTGGTATAGTTGGGTTAGCTTGCCTTCACCAGTAAGTTTCGATGTACTGACCCTCGTTGAAACAGGTTCCCCGCGCTAGGAGAACCAACCGAGGAGCAGGAGACAAACCCCCAATCCAGTCCAGCTGTAGGCACGCTTTGACCGTGCCACCTTTTGAAGCATTTTGAAGAAGAAGCATTTTGAAGAAGAAGCTAGCCACCAAGAAAACATGCAACTTCGTGGCAAAGCAGTCGTTCCGACCCAAGGTCTTATATTTTGAGTTTAGTAAAGGATGTAATGTACAGGACTGCTATCTCATTTTGTGTCAACACTTTTGTAAGCCCGTAGAGGTAATCCTTATGACTCAGTTCAAGGAGTTTGTAATAGATGTTCATATTATCAATAAAAAGAGAACTTTTCCATGCTTCAAATTCTGTGTTCATTTAATCTGCGTACTCTGAATATGTACTCGCTATGCGAAAATAAAATACTTAGCCTTGTGCGGTGCGCAACCTAGGCCCGCACGGCGGTCACTCCCGGGGGACGACTATCGATTCCACGGAATCGGGCGTGACATGTTGGTATCAGAGCACAGCTTCAAAGTTCCTTTGACTCTTGAACTGGAAAAGTTCCTTTAACGATAAATCCCTGTGCGAACTCCTGAACTCGTTAAGGCCAAAATAAGATACGTTCATGCAATAAGTCCATAATACCTTATGATCCTGATGTAATTTACCTTTTTTTCAAGGAATGACGCAAGCGCAACCATCAGCGCTAGCACCGGGCGAGACACGGACTCAGGAGAGCAGCTCCGGAACATCAGGAAGCTCTCGGAGCCAACGGGGCATGTCTCGATCAGATCCGCTTCAGCAGGTGATGCAAATGTTAGAAGCACAACGACAGAGGGATGATGCCCGCCAAGCCAAGTTCGAGAGCAATCTAGAGGCCCGACTCTCAGTCCAACAAAAGCAGGTAGATACCCTGCAGCAGCTTGTTCAGACTATGGCCTCCAACCAGTCTGCAGCGACGGCAGTGACTCCGGTGGACCAACTAATCCTTGAAGTAGAGACTCCGCTAGTGCCAATGACGAGGGAAGTGACTGCCTTCACCTTCGATAACTTCAAGAAGGTCTGCAACACGCCATTTAACGGGACTGAGGACCCAATTCTGGCCCTAGATTGGCTCGCCGAGCTTGAAGATCATTTTTCTCTCCTAGAAGTGCCGGAAGACAAGCGCGTCACCTGTGCCCAACTACAGCTCCGCCTCAATGCGCACGACTGGTGGGACGTGCATCGACGATCTCTTCAACTTGGCCATGGAGAGGAGGCGATCGCGTGGACGACTTTTCGTGCCGCATTTGAGGAGGAGTTTATTCCCCCGCCTGTACGCCGTCAGCGAGAAAACGAGTTTGTACAACTACGACAGGGAAGCATGACGGTAAAGCAATACTCGGTAGAATTCAACAAACTGGCCAAATTTGCTAGTTCTTATCTACCAGATGCAGCGAGTCGTGCCAGACGATTCGAAGGGGGGCTACGTCCTGGCATCTACGGGCACGTAGTCGTTCCACAATATCAGACAATGAGGGAAGTCTTAAACCATGCCCTCTCCCTGGAACCGCAGTATCCTCACGTTGCTGCCGGCGCTGTGCAAACTTCCAATCACAAACGCCAAGGCAATGATAGAGGAAACAACGCTGTAAAGTGTCCAAATAACGGCGGTAAACAGCGTGGAGACACCAACAAGACCTGCAACTTTTGTAGGAAGCCAGGGCATATCGAAAAAGATTGTCGCCGTAAGCTTGGCACATGCCTCCGTTGTGGCGATCCTAGCCACCAGATCAATAATTGTCCGGTCCTTCCACCTCAACAACAGAATCAGACTCCGGCACCTCAGGCAAATCGAGCGGCGCCTCAGCAAGGGCGTAATCAGGCTCAAGGCAAGGTCTATACCATGACACGGGAAGAAGCTCTAGCTTCGGATACCGTCGTGTCAGGTACTTTGCTTTTCAATAATATACATGCTCGTGTTCTATTTGATTCAGGTGCAACGCATAGTTTTATTTCCACAAATTTTGCCATGGAGAACAATATAAAAATGACTCTGTTGTATTTAGATTTAAGTGTTAGCACCCCATCTGGTACAAAAATACATGTCTGTTCAGCATGCCTAGGCGGTTATATCTGTATTGGGGAGAGAAATCTGTCACTTGATGTTTTAGTTCTTGATGTACGGGACTACGATATCATTTTGGGAATGGATTGGCTCGGCGCGTGCGCGGCAACTATAGGGTGTGCAGAGAAACGAGTCATTTTTTGCCTACCTGGAGAAGTCGTATTCTATTACACTAGTAGTCCAGCCACTGACGCGACTAGGGCTTGCATGGTGATTTCGGCAAAATCTGCTCGGCGAATGCTCTACACAGGCTGCGAGAGATTTCTAGCGTCGGTTTGGGACACACGGCAGGGCTACGCAAACGTCGAGTCTACTTTCGTTGAGACGGAGCTCCCCGATGTGTTTCCAAGCGAACTACCCGGCATGTCGCAAGATCGAGAGATTGAATTCACTATCGATACCCAAACACGAAGCCAATTTCCAAGCCTCCGTACAGAATGGCCCCTGCAGAACTGATAGAATTGAAATGCCAGCTTCAGGAATTACTTGATCGTGGGTTTATCCGTCCGAGCGTGTCTCCTTGGGGCGCACCTGTGCTCTTCGTGAAGAAGAAGGACGGAATGCTACGCCTCTGCATTGACTACAGGGAATTGAACAAAGTCACAATCAGAAACAAATACCCTCTGCCACGGATTGATGACTTGTTTGATCAGCTATAAGGGGCAGCAGTGTTTTCAAAAATTGATCTTCGCTCGGGTTATCACCAGCTGAAGATAAAGCTAGAAGACACGCCAAAGACTGCCTTTCGAACCAGATACGGATATTACGAGTTTGCAGTGATGCCGTTTGGACTGATGAATGCACCTGCTGCATTCATGGATTTGATGAACCGGGTATTTCGGCCTTTCATCGATAAATTCGTGGTAGTTTTTATCGATGACATCTTGGTGTACTCGAAGACTAGGGATGAGCACGCAGGACACCTGCGGATGGTGCTGCAAACCCTTCAAGACAACAAGTTGTATGCAAAATTAAGTAAATGTGACTTTTGGCTAGACAGTATCTCGTTTTTGGGACATATCATCTCCTCGGAAGGCATTTCAGTTGATCCGAAGAAGATAGAAGCAATTACGCAGTGGAAATGTCCGGAGTCAGCTAGCGATATCCGAAGTTTCCTTGGTCTAGCAGGATACTACCGCAGGTTTATACAAAATTTTACTAGAATTGCTTCGCCCTTGACTCAGCTCACACGGAAGGGTACAAAGTTTACTTGGATGGACGACTGTGAAGCTTCGTTTACGGAGCTAAAGCAGCGCCTCGTCTCTGCCCCAATCCTTACTCTGCCGAACGGACCGGATAATTTCAAAATTTTCAGTGATGCATCAGACAAAGGACTAGGATGTGTCCTGATGCAGCGGGATAAAGTCATAGCCTATGCGTCGAGACAGTTAAAGCCTCACGAGATGAACTATCCGACGCATAACTTAGAATTGGTCGCGGTAGTGTTTGCGCTGAAGCTATGGCGCCACTACCTTTATGGTGTACCGTATAAAATCTATACGGACCATAAAAGCTTGAAATACTTGTACACTCAAAAGGATTTGAATCTTCGGCAGCGGCGATGGCTTGAACTCCTAAGCGACTTCGATATCATGATCAGATACACGACTGACAAAGGAAACGTAGTAGCTGACGCACTGAGTCGAGTGTTCGTAGGGAGCTTGCCTATCAATGATATGCTGCGCCGGGATCTTGGATCCTTGGGTATTACTCTAAAGATCAGGTACAAGAAATCGGGGCAACTGGCACAACTGCGCCTCGAACCTGATTTGATACAAAAAGTAAAGACCGCTCAGAAGGACGACCCATTCCTGCAAAAGATTCATGCCCTTATCTCAGTAGGGAAGGCGTCCGACTTTGCGGTAGGCACGGACTGGATGCTTCGAGTGAAGGGAAGACTGTGCGTTCCGAACGACGCGGCCCTCAGACAAGAGATACTCACGGAGGCTCACTATGCTAGTTATACTTCTCATCCGGGTAGCACTAAGATGTATCGGGATGTTCGTACGACGTTTTGGTGGTACGGCTTAAAACGGGATGTGGCACAGTTCGTGTCGCATTGTATGGCTTGTCAGAGGGTAAAGGCCGAACACCAGAAACCAGGCAGAGAGCTCCAGAACCTTGCTATCCCGGAGTGGAAATGGGATCATATAACGATGGATTTTATTGTTGGCTTGCCAAGGACGCAACGGGGACATGATGCAGTCTGGGTTATCGTCGATCGACTCACCAAGTCAGCTCACTTTCTGCCTATCAAATCTACTTGGAGTGCCGACCGCCTGGCTCAGATATATCTCAACGAAATCGTTCGACTCCACGGCGTGCCCGTAACCATAGTCTCCGATCGAGATGGTCGATTCATATCACGTTTCTGGGGAAGCCTGCAGTCAGCAATGGGGACGAAGTTGAAGTTCAGCTCCGCCTACCATCCACAGACCGATGGCCAAACAGAACGCGTCAACCAGATCCTCGAAGATATGCTGCGACTCTACGCCTTGGACACGAAGACTAGTTAGGACCTTCATCTACCTTTAGCCGAATTTGCTTACAACAATAGTTATCAATCAAGCATTCAAATGGCGTCATATGAGGCATTATACGGGCGGAAGTGTCGATCTCCTATCTGTTGGAACGAAGTTGGTGAACGGCAGATACTTGGCCCCGAGCTCGTGGAGCAGACTGTCCAGAAAGTTCGGCTGATTCGGGAAAGATTAAAGGTAGCTCAAAGCCGTCAAAAGAGCTACGCTGACATACATCGGAGACCGCTAGAGTTTCAAGTAGGCGACCGGATATTCCTCAAGGTCTCGCCCATGTGAGGAGTCAGCAGGTTCGGAGCAAAGGGAAAGCTAAGTCCAAAATTTGTCGGTCCGTTTGAAATACTAAAGTGGGTTGCTTCAGTTGCTTATCAAATAGCACTACCACCATCCCTATCCGACGTACATGATATATTCCACGTTTCTCAACTTAGAAAATATGTGTACGATCCAAGCCACGTGGTAGACCTTGAACAACTGAATCTTCAGGCCGACTTGACGTATGTAGAACAACCAGTGCAAATTTTGGATAGAAAAGAAAAGCTGCTTCTGACCCGTTCGGTTCCTCTAGTGTGCGTGCTTTGGCGGAATCACTCTGTCGAAGAATCTACTTGGGAGCTTGAATCAGAGATGAGGGAAAGGTTCCCCTCATTATTTTCTAGTGGTAGGTTCTATTCTTAAGTTTTGGGACGAAACTTCCAATTAGTTGGTTAGGATGTGGTGCCCCGTTCCCCCTATTTGGGGAGCGCGGCTAAGAAATACAAGACGGTATCGTTCGATTGGGATAGATTGAATCAAGAACTCATCCTCGTTATGGATATGTCTCTTCAAAATCGATTCCCATATTCAGTGGACCGTGTCCCCGGGATCGACTTAGCGGCAGAGTCAGGAGGGACCTCTCCGCTGCATTCTTTTGTTGCCTAGTTTTCGCTGTCGCTTGTTGCTTTCGTGCCTTAAGTTGGTTTTCGGATTTGCTTGAGTTTTCTTGAGCGGTTTCGATGGATTTCATTGCTTTCGTTCGTAGAATTGTACTTCAAATTTCGATAATGGAAAGAGAGAAAGAAGTATTGATCAGCTGTTCGTGGCAATGCAGGTGATCCAGCAGTAGGCGTCGCTCGAACGGGCTCCTAAAGCGCTTTTTTCCTTCTTCCTTCCAACTACTAAAGTGAGTGGCTACCATCCCGATTAGCTAGCCCTGCTTGCTAGTCTTCACATCATAATCTTGTGTTCTTTCTTGCCCCGATCAGACGATACCAAGTAATAACTAAAAGACTTCAAGATAATAAGGGAATAGACTTGGGTAAAGTTATGCTTGTCAAATGAAACTTGTCAACGGTTACTTACTTACATGCTTGTTCGTTCGAAATGTTCATCATATGCATAAATACAAGTTAGAATACATATTTCTTCTTAAAATTGTGCTATGTATAGAACTCATCTTGAATGCAATAAACTGAACAGGAAGACTATACAAAAGTAAATCTTGCCCTGTTACTGCCCTGCTCCTGATATGCCCTGATTTGCCTCGATGCTAACTTAGTGTACTGCGTTGATCACGGACAACTTGTGCACAAGGTCTCAGTTCCTGCGGACGGTCGCTGGGGCACCGGCACCGATCCGATCCGGACGAAACTCATGATAGTCGCCTGCTATAGGACGAAATGCCTTGGGACGTCCTGATCTATGCATCGCACGGCACTCCGTACCGAGACTAGCCCGTCCATTATGGCAACGTGCCAGTGATCCCCTTGTATATTTAAATCTGTTGCTACTAACTTGTGTCTTCTTGGCAGGAAAGGTAAGGTAAGTATTATGCAGGTGGTTCAGACGGGCAGGTAAATATTACCGAACGGTGGCGGGTTATTTCAATAATTTCTATATCTATTTCTTGCTGTAAAATGAACTAAGGCAAGATAGAAACCCACAATAAATATGCATGCTTCATTAAAATAACGTGTTGATTGATATAGTTGGGTTAGCTTGCCTTCACCAGTAAGTTTCGATGTACTGACCCTCGTTGAAACAGGTTTCCCGCGCTAGGAGAACCAAGCGAGGAGCAGGAGACAAACCCCCAATCCAGTCCAGCTGTAGGCACGCCTTGACCGTGTCACCTTTTGAAGCATTTTGAAGAAGAAGCATTTCGAAGAAGAAGCTAGCCACCAAGCAAACATGCAACTTCGTGGCAAAGCAGTCGTTCCGACCCAAGGTCTTATATTTTGAGTTTAGTAAAGGATGTAATGTACAGGACTGCTATCTCATTTTGTGTCAACACTTTTATAAGCCCGTAGAGGCAATCCTTATGACTCAGTTCAAGGAGTTTGTAATAGATGTTCATATTATCAATAAAAAGAGAACTTTTTCATGCTTCAAATTATGTGTTCATTTAATCTGCGGACTCTGAATATGTGCTCGCTGTGCGAAAATAAAATACTTAGCCTTGTGCGGTGCGCAACCTAGGCCCGCACGACGGTCACGCCCGGGGGACGACTATCGATTCCACGGAATCGGGCGTGACAACTTGCGTTTTCTTGAACGGTTTCGATGGATTTCATATTTTTCATTCTTAGGATCTCGCAATTTCATATCGAACCTCAGAGACCGAAGCAGGGGATATTGATCATCTGTTGGTGCGTGCAGGTGATCGGATAGACGACGCTCGTGCGGAGTCCTAAAGTTCTTCCTATCTCTCCTACTTCCCTAACTTATGAGTGGCTTTATTTTGATTAGCTCCCTTCTTCCAAGTCTGCATTCTAAATAGATTGACTCATTGTTCATCCCGATCAAACGATATTAAAACACATACGACTGAGTCAAAATAGAAAAGAAGTAGGCTTGAAACACTAATAATGCTTGTCAAATGGAATTTATTCTGAACGATCACACTATAACGTGCATGCCCGTCATATATCATAACCATTTCTGTGTTAAGTTGTAGTTAGATTCATTATCTATAACTGTTCATGGTATGGTGCAAATCGGAAGGAAAATGTGATCCGTACACAAGTAGCATAGACTATGGAAAATACACAATGTTCACTTGCTTGTATTTGCTTGGATATGTGTTTCATGTGATAACTTAGTTGGTTATGGTGGTATGGTCTTGGACAACTTGTATACAAGGGATATCGTTCTACGAACGGTCGCCGGGGCATTGGGACCGCTTCGCCCCGGGTAGAACAATTTGCTAGTATAGTCCTAGCATTGGATGGGTCCGTGCGTCCGCTAAGGACTAGCTACCCGAGGCAGAATGGCAGCCGACCCATCTTAAGTCCAACCAAGTGATTGAATGTATATTTAAACTGTGCAGACTAACTATGTCTTCGTGGTAGGGAAGGTCATGGTAAGTTTTGTACAGGTGGCTCAAACGGTACAGGTAAAGTCACCGAGCGGTGGCACATTTGGTTATGTTATTTTACTCTATCTTATGCGAAGAATTTATCTAAGCCAAGGTAGATAGATCACATGAAAATAATTGTTGCATGCTCATATGAACTCGTTGTAGATTTTGGTTAAGTTGGGTTAGCTCGCCCTCACCGGTACTTTTCGAAGTACTGATCCTCGTTGCAGCAGGTTCTCCGAGCCAAGGCGACGCGGCGAGGAGCTGAAGCTTTCTCCAACCCCCTTCCTGAATCAAGACACTTTCGTGACGTGACTTTTGGTAGCTCCAGTACATAAGAAGAAAGGAGCTCGCTCTCACTTTTGGCAGCCACAAGACGATAGTGCTAACTCGCACCCAAGGTGTTTTGTGTTTTGAATTCTAGTAAAGGATGTAATATATGGAACGGTTATCTCATTTTGTATCCAAGTTGTAAGCCTGTGTGGCATCCTTATCGTTTTGGGTCAAGAGTCTGTAAACAGATGTTCGTTATCAATAAAAAGAAAACTTTTCTATGCCTCAATGTGTGTTATCTTATTTGCGTACTCTGTTGCATATGTTCTAAAGATCATCATTATGCCTAGGTCTTGTGCACGCGCGCCCTACGCTTGCACGGCATCACGCCCAGGGGACGATTATCGATTGGGCAAAATTGGGACGTGACATCGACAATATAGCAGAAGCATTGAATAACACAAGTTGAAGTAAAACAACTCTTTATTTGATATAAACAAGTGTTACAGGCGGCGTATAGCCGAGATTACAAGTCGCTCAAGTCTCTCTCTGAAACAGCAAAAGCGTGCCAAGTGGCTACAATTGTGGAATGATTGTACAGGCGATGATCAGGCAATGTTCACAATATTATGTCTTGTATATGTGCTTCAGTTCCGGACGCAGCGCTGCTTCGGAGTGATCTCCACGCCTTAGCATGCACGAAGGAGGCATCCGCACTGAACGAGGTTCTCCCGCACCCTGCATACAAACTGGTGGATTATCAGTACATTGAATGCACTGGTGGGAAAGCTACTCGCCCGCTCGACAAATTCAAACACGTAATATAGGTTTCGTGCACCACTATTAAGTTGTCTTTCTAGTTGCCTTAGGATCAGTTTTATGCAAACATTGAATAGCCTAATCCGTGTGGCAGTGCGCCGTGCGACATGAGAGGAAACACGGCGAGACTTACCAACTTACCATTTGTCCTTCCCTGTCCGAGGCAAACATTATTAATTCAAGCACGGGCATGTATAAACATTCAGGGGCATTCCTAATGAAAACCAAGACAATAGCATATGCAAACATGATGTCGTGGCAAGATCACGTCACAAGTACACGATTTACAGGAATATCAGGTGTGTTGCAATACAATAATTTACCGAAATGTACTTGATACCGTTCGGTGTCTTTTACCTGGCGATCTGAATCACCTGCACAACTTACCATGCCTTCCCTGCCACGAAGACACAAGTTAGTATGCAACAGATTCAAATATACATGATGATCACTGGCTTGATTGCCATAAAGGACACTAGTCTGTGAAGAAGAAGGTTTGCTACGTGCAAGTACGTGAGGCGCCGCATACCATCCCGTCCAAGTACGTGAGACTAAACGTGAGTTCCGTCCGGAGTTGGAACGGTGCCTGTGCCCCAGTAGCCGCCCGCAGGAACTATACCTTGTGCACAAGTAGTCCGTGATCGAATATTAACATTCATTCGCCCGAAGGCTACTTTAACAATCATTCGCCCGAAGGCTACGTTATCCGCCCGGAGGTTACATGAATATCCGCTCGGAGGCTACGTTATCAATCATTCGCCCGAAGGCTACGTGAGTACAAGACAAGCAGTATTGCATGATTCATTTTGTTCAGTGAATGACTTTTGCCTTGATGCATTTCCCCTGGGCGGAGATTGCCTTGGTGACCTAGCGGTCCCGGATACTTGCAGGTTTATTCAGGCACAGAACGACTACTTAGTAGTCTTCCGGAGGTTTGGATGGAAATAAGGCAACATACAAGCAGACAAACATGCAATTGTATAAATACAACATTCACGTTAGCTCGGGCCCGAAAGTAAGCCGAGGAGTGAGATCGTTAGGGGACTTCCCGAGCAACACGTTCTAGGGTAGCATGCGAGGGTCTGAACATATATAAAAGCAATATTTCATTTCCATGTTCTAGCATAAGCAATACAAGTTGGGATTATTTCCTTAGCTAGGTGCGTTGTATTCTTATTAGCATGCAGGGGTGATTCACCTAGCGACTAGCATGTATCGTTCCATGTTTTATGTGTGCTGGCTAAGCAAAGACAAGTTCACCGTAGCCACCCACCTTAGCGATGATTCGCCTCGGTAGAGCGATACGTCAAGCGAGCCGCTGAAAGCCTAAGCCAGATCCTGGAGGGACAAGTCTGGATATCCTTTGCTTCTCGTTTGAGGCAAAGCAGGTCGGGACAATTGCACTTTTGCCGTTTGAATCGGCAGTCCGCTTGAGCGGAACGGGGCGTTACATCAGGCACAGACAGAGGTGGTTGTTCTTCGGGCAGACCAGCTCTTGACCGACCATGGTGATCAGTTCATGAATATTGACAGGAACAGCTAAAGAGTCTGCGAGGCCAGCCAATGCGTCAGCCTCGATGTTTTGCAGTCGAGGGACGTGCTCTATGAAGAACCCCTCGAAGGTGGAAATAATGTCGAGCGCGGCTTGATGGTAGGAAATCAAGTCTTCATTTCGGACTTCGTACTCGTCTCGAACTTGATTGACTATCAATTTGGAATCGTCGTAGGCTTGCAGATAGTCTACTCCTACTTGTTTAGCGAGTTTGATCCCAATGACGAGGGCGTTCTACTCTACCACATTATTGGATCATGGCTCTGTGAGGGAGTAAGCGAGATTGATGACCAGATCGTGTCGAGAAATCAGTACTATCCCGACACCAGTGATAATATCTCTTTTGGGCCATATTCTTGAAGCACCGTTGAAGAACATTCGCCAAACGGTTTTTGCGCTTGTGGTCATATTTGAGCCCGTTATTTCGTTTGTGATCTCCTCGTAGAGCTTCGAGGTTTGGGCTGCCAGAAAATCTGCCAATGCTTAGCCTTTGACCATATTTTTTGGAACAAATACCATATCGTACGGTGACATCAGCATTGTCCATGTGGCTAGGCGAGAATTGAGCGCTCCGAGTTTAGTCATAAGGACCCTTAGCGGATTAACTCGCGAGATCACATGCATGGTTTGTCCTGCCACGTAATGCCGAGCCTTCTAAATGGCGAAGACCAGAGCGAGTCACTCCTTCTCAATGGGGTTGTACTTGTGCTCTACGCTGGCCATCATTCTATTGAGATAGTAGATGGCATGTTCGTGACCTGCATCGCTTGTCTGGGCTAGCAGAGCGCCGAGGGAGTGATCCATAGTCCGCACATATAGCAGGAAGGGTCTTCCTACAACGGGGGCCACCAACACTGGGGGTTCGTGAGATACTCCTTGATATCGTCGTAGACGCATTGGCATTCTTCGTTCCAAACAAATGAGACTCCCTTCTTCATGAGTTGAGTGAACGGTTGACAACTTTCAGAGAGGTTTGATATGAACCTCCTGATGTATGCCAGTTTTCCTTGAAGGCCACGAAGTTCTCTGAGGTTCTTCGGTGGACGTATTTCAAGGATTGCTTTGGTCTTGTCAGGGTCTACATGGATACCCTTCGAAGTTATGACAAAATTCAAAAACTTGTCGCTGGAGACTCCCAGGAAGGACTTCGTAGGATTCATCTTGAGCTGGTGCATACGCATGAGGTCGAACACAATCTTCAAGTCCCAGAGGTGATCATCTTTGGAGCGACTCTTGACAATAATGTCATCAACGTAACACTCCACTGTCTTGCGCAGATGTTCACGGAAGATGGTGCTCAAAGCTCACTGGTATGTAAAACCTGCGTTCTTTAGACCGAAGTGCATGACTGTGTAGCAGTATTCTCCTATCCGTGTTCGGAATAACGTATGCTTCTCGTTGTCAGGAAACATCTTGATTTGATTGTATCCTGAGAACCAGTCCATGAAGGACATGTGCTCGAAGCCAAAAGTGTTGTCGATCATTATGTCTGTGATCGAAAGGGAAAACTCGTACTTAGGGCATGCCACATTTGGGTCGCAAAAGTCAATACAGATTCGAATCTTCCCGTTCTTTTTGACGACAGGTACGATGTTGGCCACCCAATCTGGATGTTGTTCCTTGCGGATGAAGCCACTCGCTATCATTTTGTTGACTTCAGCTTCGATGGCGTTCATGATGTCTGGCCTGAACCGCCGTTGTTGTTGCTTGACCGGCTTAGCATTCGACAAGATATCGAGTTGTGGACCCCAATTTGGGGGTCTAGCCCGGGCATGCCTTTATAACTCGAAAAAAATACATCGATGTATTCTCTGACGAGCTGTAGCAAGGATTCCCGATCCTCAACGGACAGACTTTTGCTGATGAAGACAGGTTTAGGGGAGGATTCGTCATCCAGATCGATTTGTACGACTTCGTCCTTAGTGGAAGGTTCTCGTTGTTCGAACCGCATCTCCCATTGTTCATCTAGGCATTTGGTTCCACGGTTCTACTTCAACGAGTTTAGGTGGATCCTCATCGTCTTCCTCAGGGTCACATCTGACACTATGTTGGCAGACTGTTTGTTGGAGCATCTCTCCAATACTGATGTCGGAGTCCAAAGAGGAAGATTCTGAAGAGTGAGAGTGTAACTCATCTTCTTCATCCTAACCTTCGGGGTTTATGGGAGGCGTGACGTACCCTAAGCCATGCTTGGTCTTATGGTAGTAATCCTCGGACTTGCCTGCAGGAGCCTCCATACACAGTGGCAGCCGTCAGCCTATGCCGTAGTTCAAGCCCCTAGCGGCTTTCAGATCGTATCCCATCTTCTGAATGCGGTGCTTGGTTTGAGAACTGTACCGGTGAAATAATATTTTATCGGTATCGAGTTCTGTCTCCAGTTCCTCTGGGACAGATGATTGGGGACTTTTTACTTTGCCAAAGATGGTGAGTTTGTCTCCCCTCTTACTTGTCGGAACTATGAAGTAGGAGTTCTGACTAGCGAGAATCCGATTGACTGCATAGGTGATAGTCACCTGTGTATGCAGGTGCAAGCCTACACCATTCTTAATGGGATATAATGTGTTGAGATATGCGACATCCGAGTAGTTCAAAGATAGCCCTTTAATGATATAGGGATCTCATTCTCAGGAATTACATAGTCGAGAGAAGGGACGTTAGCATGAGCGGCTACGTACTCCTCCAGTTCATCCTTTCCCCTGTCACATACTTGTTGCTTTCACCTTCTTGCTGTATTCTTGTACCATCACAACACAAACACCACAGTCACTGCTCCAAGTAAACCCCTTACCCCACTGATACATACATCAATGTGTACCCCCACAACTGGTTATGGCTACTGTTGCTTCTCTGTTCATAACACCAACACCACAACCCCTTATCGAGCACTCTCACAAGTCTATACACACAACACATAATGTTCATACACACACACACACACGCACACACACACACACACACACACACACATATATATATATATATATATATATATATATATATATATATATATATATATATATATATATATATATATATATATATATATAAGGATACATGTATATATGATACATGACTATATACATAAAGAGATCTACACTAGTAAAGACAATAAATCAAACACTTAGTGCTCACTCCTTACGATACTCGGGATACTCATCCAAACAAAGTGCAAAAACCCCCAATTCTCCATAATTACTTATAATACATACCAAATACATATTAATATAACTATAGACTAATTAGTCACAATAGAAATTGAAAAGAGATCTCACTCATATGCACAAATCACCTAAAATGGGCTCTGTATCATATCGTATCATAAAATACCATGATACGCTCTACTCGTGTCCAATTGTGGACACGTATTTAGTCCCACAACCCCGATCTAAGTCTAATTAGATCTAATTGGTCTTATGACACACACTTGACGTGTCAATCTCGTAATTTTCTCCAATTGGACACAAATTACCATGTAACTTTCATAATACAAGTCATATGGACCTAATTCTTGATCATATGGGTAGCCCTAAGCCAAGGGATGATTCCTAATGGTTAAAGACATGAATTAGAGTCTAATTTAAGGGATAGATTCAGAATTTACCTATTGGGAGATGTATTTTCAATGAAATGCTCAATGGACACAATTATGAGACAATTTTTTTGTCAATTCCTCTTCCTTCAAGTGCTTCTTGCAATCCAAGCTCCAATGCTTCATAGATGATGAATATGAGAGGGAATGGGTGTGAATTGAGTTTAATTTGTGGATTGATGAGTCAATTTGGGGAAGAACACAATTGGGGATCTAAATAAAATAAACTAATGAAGAGGAGAGAGAATGAAGAGTCCTTATATGGCCGACTCCCCTTTCTTTCCCTCCAAGTCACAACAAAATGTCTAATGTGCCCCCACTCTATAAATATGAGAACTAATTAGGAAGGACTATATTGGAAAGTCTCTAAACTAATACAACTTAAGCTAATCTCCTTAATTAATTAAGGAAAGGTCTAGTGGGCCTAGTCTAATATTGGCTCAATGTGTCATGACAATCTAATGGGCCCACTAATGACAACTCCAAATAAACATAGGCTAGCCTACTAACTATACATAATTAAATAACACAACTTAATATAATAACTAGTAGCAAATAATATAAATATTTAATCATTAATAATAAATATGTTAAATAACTAAAATACCCTCATCTAGAAATGTGATAGTGACATAAGTGACTAAACTGCTATGGACATAACATGAGCTATGTGTCCCAATGTGATAAGGCTCATATGACCAACTGTAAGTTTGGTAATTCGACCTGATTTCTTGTATCCGTGTTGATACGATTACTACGTGCTACGTGTACATGTGTTATAAGGTGCACTGAGGTGCGACCATAGTATAATATGCACTGAGGTACGACATAACTTGCTATGTGCTATGGGATTACATGTTTCGGATTGTGTATCGAGAATGCCCCCTATACTACGTGACATGTGATATTATTATATTAATTTCTCAGCACGGACATGGTATATGGATTAACTACCAAAGCGTGGATAGAACTTGATTGATTGTTGCATCACGCTCGGGTGAGTCCAGTTTGAGCCATCAAGTAACAAAGTGGATTTGTATCTAGCGTGGACCATACTACGATACGACATAGGAGGATTGATCATGTGACCACGCCATGAGATTTCTAACATAACCATAGAATTAATTTAAGCAACTAAAATTGGTAGAACATTGGGAGGGATGAATCTCGAGATAGTGCACATTAGCCACCTCAGACAACTGAAATGACGTGCAAGGCTGACCCCCATAGATATTGGTCATGTCCGCACTAGTGGACGGCAATATCCGAATACTTATATTGTACAATGCATTCTATGTGATCTTAGCACGGTGGCCTTACGAGGGACCGATGCATAATATACAACGTGCTTTGCGATACTACGGCTCAGTTAGCCCCGCTAAACAGCTCATGATCTGAGAATTTCTCTTATGCATCAAATCTGAGATAACTCAGACTCCATAGTAGCAAGTCGTACAAATGATTGGCCTTTATATAACTGAATTTGGTTGTGATTGTATTATTCTTTCAGTAGTCTAGGGACATGGATTATCATAGTGTGATTATTCAACATTTTTCCTTGTTTGGTTGTACGGTTGGACTATTATGCTAAGATAAGTTATAGACCAAAACTACGACACAACCTATATTTATACCCTATCTATTGCTTTGGGTTTTGTTTTTTTTCATTTTCGTGCTTCCTTTGTGGTACTTGCTATTTGGGGTCTAACTCCACTGGTTTTGCATGGCCACGTTTCGAGCCAGTTCCAGAGGATCCAGCTTACTTTCCTCTTTCTGATTGCGCGTACCAGGTGAATGGTCGTTGAAGGGCACGAGTGGGTTTCTTCTTCCCTGCTCGTTATTATATATTTTACTCTTTTGGACGTTTAACCACATACACTTGTCAGCCGTAAATCTGGACATTTAGTTTTTTTACATGATTGTAATTAATCAAACTATAGCTGATCATGATAATGTACTTTTGCTACTCTGCCAGTTTTTTATTTTGCATAACTAGTTTCCAGAATATTGTGGTAGGACATTTATGACGCCTTACTTCCTTGTCATATATGTTCTATGTTTACTATTTTGGTTTGACTGATTTAGACAATATATACTCTTTATGACCCCAAGTGACTTGATTGTAGCATGCACCCCTTGTCTAGTTGTAGCCGTGATCGCCATACGACGTATAGTACCTGTACAGGTTAGCTGGCCATGTCCGTCTCCGTATTTCGGTACTGGGGTGTGACAATATATCACAATATATGGCTGAGCGATCCCCACAGTGACTTCCCATCATGCATTTTGATATATGTTGCTTATGACTTGAAGCTTCCCGCATGGTTCAAACGATAATACAATACATGAATGGACTGAGCCTTGAATTTAGTACCATAGCTGCTATTCTTTTCACTCACACAATAATATCAGTTGTGCCTCTGGTAGCATATTAAAGGCCTTGTGTTTACCGGATCTCGATGTATGTATCTTGGTTATCTACAAGATTAACCTCAAGACACGGCCTACATCTCTGTTCATACACTTATGTGACTTCTTTTCAGAGAATTCAACATATCCCTGCATGAAGCCTTACGTTTCTTTACGGTGCTATGCCGCTATGACATAGCTTAAAGCCGAGGTCCGCAACCTCTTGGTTGTGTTACTCAATGTAGCATGAGGTCACAGGCCTCTTTGTAGTTTTGTACTACTCCATACCTTATCGGCATTAGGCTACCTTCTTATATGCTGTATTATTGCTACTTTGACATGGCCCGAAGCTGAGGCTCTACCTCATTATTGTGTCATGCCACTGTAGCATGGGGGGTACCATTCCCTTTGAAGTGTCGAGCTACCCGTGCTTCCTATAAAATACAGCGAACATTCAAAATACCTAAGAACTCATTAAGGCTCATGGCCATCTTATCACAAGACTTGTTCTATACAAAGAACAACTAGTAGACCACAATAGTTTTGGGATAATATTTCCACAATATCCTAAAGGACTACCCATTGTACCTAATATTTTTTCAGTCAATGGTCCTTTCTTGAACCAAAAGTTAGATTCCTAGTAGATTTTTCTTTGAACTAATAGCATAAAACTTTATGGTAGAATTACAAAGACATAATATTATAATACCTTCAAGTCCATTTTTATTGATGTGTCTTCGACCAGCTAGCGCTTGAGGCCTTTGGTGAATGTATATGCCAGATTTTTCTAGATCCGAACATCAACCACTACAATGATTCCATCCTTGATGCACTCATTTAGTACTCTGTGATTAAGTCGCAGAGTCCTTTTCTTACCATTGAAGAGAGCATTTGACACCACCGTTACAGTCGCCTGTTTGATGCAGTAGATTGGTACAATCGGAATTAGTAGACCAACCAGAGGAAGATAAAACATTAGCTCCCAAAGCCATTCTACTTCATCTGTTGTACTTCATCTATTGCATATGTCAGTGCATAGAACTCAAACTCCATTGACGAGTATGAGAGCATCGTATGCTTCTTCAACTTTCAAGATATAGCTGCTCCACCCATAGAGAAGATGTATCCTCCTGTAAACCTTTTGCTCTCTTCTTTTGAGCACCAGCTTGCATCACTGAAGCATTCCACTATAATAGGATAACGTTGTAGTGCAATGCATACTTATGAGTGATCTTGAGATATCTCATGACTCTCTTCACGGTTTTTTGGTGTTCAACACCTGGATTGCTCGTTAATCGACTGAGCATCGCCATGAAAAAAGCAATATCTGGACTAGTTGCACCCGTAGCATATATCAAGATTTCGATGACACTTGATACGACTTGCAACCGGATGATCGGGGCACGAGTACGTGGGTACGTCCAGCCTATACAACAGCAACAACGGTAGAACGCTATCTAGGTCATCAATATCTAACTATCAATCTCACACAATAATATACAACCTCATAAGGAGACAATGATATAACCATAAAATATACCCAATCACATACTAAGGAAGAAAATGCACGATATGATATAAAGGAAAGAAAATCCAAAATACAAGTCCAAGTCACAGTTCTAACAAGTCTAAACAAGTCCAGAGAAACCAATATAATATCCCAAGTCTCAAATAAAATCCGGAGACAAATCCGGTAGCAAAGTACTAATAGAGGAACTAAGCTAACCAAGTACTCTGGCTAGGCCTCCCAACAAGCACTCCAACTACTTCTGAGCTATAGGGTCCAAATCAACTGCTACTCTCTCTTGGGGTCTGTAATAAGTCGGACACCAATCCTCCAAATCATCACCTAAAAATATTATCCAGTAAGGATGGAACGAGTACAACTCTAACAATAGTTCCAATTAAATGATAAAGACTATAAAACAATAATAGTAAGGAAATACATGCTGAATATGTAAGTATATAATCATGGTACGAAAAATAGAGTGAATAAATAAGTAAGACATCATGGTAAAATAGATAAAGTGAAGCAGGTAAGTAAGGCAGTAAAGACAAGTCAGATATGTGAAGATAGTAATATCACAAGTAAGAATGTAACCAGCAAATATAGTGTGAAATCAAGGAAGATTACACCTATCTAAGTGTTTTAAAATACCAAGTTTACATGTGAATGTCTAAGGGATAAAATTCGGTAAACCACATGTGTCGTATGTGGCTGATATTGTTCCAGTAAGATCATGTGATAGAAAGGGTATGTTCATTCGTCTCCTAGGTATTTCTCCGTCCAACTAGTACTCATGGATCCAGGTCCCGACAAGAAGAATCTCAATAGTCCAGAAAAGATCATTAGGCCAGAAAATACATTAGTCCAGTCGATACATTAGCCCAGTAATACATTAGCCCAAAAAAGTCAATAGGCATGAAACTGCGTATATCATGACAATGCATCTATATAATATCAATCTGTGTATCCAACGTGTCGGAATCAAGTAAAACAGTACTATAAGCATGAATCATAGAAATATCAAGTAAAGAAAATTATTATATAATGTACTCGTGTGTGGTCCTGAACAAGGAATACCAAATAGTGCCCCAACTGGAGTCCAAGTGTCCTATATTTGAATTATCTTGTCAATTAGTGTTTTGGAAAAATAAGCATGCTTAACTAGTTTGAAATGAGATTTTTAGGTCAATTTTAAGTCCTTGGTGTTAAACTAGGTCAATACCTAGGTTCTAGACTCACATTACCTATTTTGTTTATCTATGAAGTCATACTAGGTTACACCAAGTCTATTTTAGGTGTTCTAGTAGCTAATACTAGTTCATAACACTATATATATATATATATATATATATATATATATATATATATTCTGTTCATTGAGTATCGTTACACAATAACGCAACCCAACAACCAAACAAGGACATGGGTTGAATCATCATGCCACGATAGCCCACTTTCTTGGCTAGGCACCTATATAAGCAAATTAGACGACCAATCATGTATTACGGCTTAATATATGATCTCTGAGTTATCCCAGTAATGCAATATATGAGTATCCTCATATCGTGCCATAATCGAGCAGGGCTGGCTGAACCAACGATATACAAGCAAGAATATATGTAAATGATGCACCAGTCCATCGCAAGGGCCCTGAGCTAATTAATAATCAGTAACAGTTCCAGGATTTCTATAGGAAAGATACTGGCTCAGTCTTATAATTAAATCAGATACTGCACTCTACTAGTGCGGATGATATACAATATCTATGATGGCCAACCTTTACTCTCAGCTAATTTAGGGTGGTTCGACATGTACAATTTCGTGATATCGTTCCCTCCCGATGCTCTACAATTAAGTTGCCTAGTTAACCTAAGTTAGTTAGAATCTTATGTCGTGCTCACATGAATATTTTTTCTTAGATGTCATACCTTAAGTACAGGCACTCTTGATACGAATCCATATTGTCACTCGAAAGTTAAATTGGATTCACCCAAGTGTGATGCAACAATCAGTACTATCTAGTCACGGTTAAAGTCACAGTCTAACAACTTCGTGCATGAAAATAATAACATATATCACATAACAGGAGTATGTGGCACGACGGCTCACTATATATATATTAAGTAGCACTCTCGGTGCGATCAAGCGTATCAACACGAATACAATAATCAGGGCAGGCACAAGTTCTAGTATCCAGATTATGGACAAGTTATCAGATAACAAATTATTTGGGACATGATAGTCTAATACTGGTCGCATATAATTTGTCACTTTATTATATCGATGAATGAGAATAAGAGTAGCACGAGAACCCCTCGAGATCAGATCCACAACCCTTAAACCAAATAAGGACCGGGGTTGCAGAACGCCACTCGAGTTGAACTACATCTCTTATTTTATCCAACGTATAATAAGGTGATCAAGGAAGAGTAAACTAATTAGCAAGTAAAATATCAAGGGCATATAGGGCCACATCTACCGTGAAGGACCGTGAGGCAACTCTAGAGGGGGGGTGAATAGAGTGCAGCGGAATAATCTACCCAATTTAAGATTATCAGAATGAAGGCAGTTACTAACTAACAGTGTATATAGAGACAGTAATATGTGAGGAAGTGCCAAGCGTGCCAAATCCACGCAGACTTTATCCACCAGGCCTCAGAATTTCTACACCCAACGGTAGCATCTTGGTCGTTTGAAGCGTAAAAAATGGACATTATCGGGCCAATTAGTCCACCTTCTTCTGAGGAATATCGGTTCATCTTGGCTATCACCGACTACTTCCCCAAATGGGCGAAAGTCGTACCACTCGCTGAAGTCAAAACATCAAACGTGATCTGCTTCGTCAAGCATCACGTCATGTATTGCTTCAGCTTGCCACAAAGAATCATCTATGACAATGGTCCACAATTTACAAGTCACGCTTTTTACCGATTTTGTGACAAAAACTGAATCCAAAATGTAGCCTCAACTACCTACAACCCAGCAACAAATGGTCTGGCAGAAGCATTCAACAAGACAATCATCAAGCTACTCAAGAAGTTCGTGTCATCCAATAAGTGCGACTGGAATAAGAAGCTGGGTGAATGTCTTTGGGCCTACCGAACCACGGTCTGGATACCTACTCGAAGCACGCCATTCTTCTTAGTCTACGGAAGTGAAGCGGTCCTTCCCCTCGAGGTCTAAATTCTCTCGTTCCGAGTGGCTCTCTCCAACCAGCTAACCGTCGACGACAATCACCGTCGACAGCTACAAGAGTTAGAAGCACTCGACGAGAAATGCCTCTTAACTCAACAGTGCATTGAGCTGTACCAAGCGTGCCTCTCTGGAGCCTTCAACAAACGGGTTAAGAAGACCTACCAACTGGGTGACCTCGTCCTGACAGTAAGAAGGCCGATGGTTATAACCCACAAGATGGTCGGTAAGTTCCAACCCAAATGGGAAAGCCCATTCGTCGTAGAATTTGTATTCTCCAACGATGCCTACCGACTGACAAAACATAATGGCGACTTGCTCATGATGCCCATCAACGACAAGTTCCTGAAAAAGTACTATGTGTAAGGCTAGGCTTGTACTCCTCTCTATCCCCATCGAGATAACAAAAATGTAAAGGGTTTCCACTTTTTGTTGTTCATCCCCAGCGAGTGCTTATGCACAACTTACCCTTCCTTAACAAGCCATTGTCTATATTCAAGAATCATGAATACGCAACGGACAATGGATCTTCAAAAGCTCCCCAACAGAGCAGTCCTCAGGTCCATCTGCACACTCCTGCAGGGACCACCAAAAAAAATACCCTGTCTCGTTAGACGCTAGCCATGTCAATATTACCTCTGAGCTATCAGCCTAACAATTTTCCAGTGAAGTAATCCCCAGGTCTATCTACATTCCCGGGTAGACCACACTCAGCAAACCACTCCTCGATGAGTTTCTCAGACATTCGTTCACGTCCATATTACCTCTGAACTACTACCCTAACATTTTTTCCATGCCGAGTTTGCCATGTCCATATTACCCCTGAGCAAATCTTTCGGGTTTGGCTATCGATTAGCACGTCCACATTCACCTCTGATATAGATTGTCATCTCAACTTATCATCCATGCTTAACTCTAAGTACGTCAGAGGTGTTAAGTCCACAAAATCTGCCACGTCCATATTACCTCTGGCAGGGCTTGTCTCGAACCTTTTACTTGCACTCAGGTGTGCAAGAAGTAATGGGTCCATAAAATCTATTACGTCCATATTACCTCTAATAGGATTTCGTTCTGAACTTATTACTTGCACTCCAGTGCGCAAGAAGTAATAAGTCCACCAAAGATCCTCCAGTAGAATGTCCTCAATAGAAGTAAACAGTTCACGTCCATATTACCTCTGAACTATGAGCTGCCCATGTTCCCCATCCAAAGAAAACAGTCATGTCCATATTACCTCTAGCTCGTTTCCTTTTCCTTCCCCAAAAATACCATGATCGTACATAACCTTTCGATATGACTATCGATTATCTCACGTCCATGTTACCTCTAAGCTATCGTCCTCACATCCTCCCTAGTAGGGTTTGCCATATCCTTCTTACCTCTGAGCAAAACCTGCTGACTTGACTATCGATTATCATGTCCATATTACCTCTAATATCGGTCGTCATTTGAACTTAACACCCGTACTTAACTCTAAGTATGACAGCGGTGTTAATTCCACAAAACTTGCCACGTCCATATCACCTCTAGCAAGGCTTGTTTCGAATATATTACTTGCACTCAAGTGCGCAAGAAGTAATAGGTCCACCAAAGATCCCCCAGTGGAATGTCCGTGAAAGACTATGGTGTTGTGCTACGTCCATATTACCTCTAGTACAATACCCAAAGTTCACACGAATAATCCAAACAAAATAAAAAAAAGCTTTTACTTCTTCCAAACGGAAAACCAAAAGCAAACTACATTTGAGGACTTACTACTCAATAAAAAAAGGGAAGAAGAAACAACTACGGATGCTACTGATCAATGCACAACCCTTATAATCGTCCTCGGAGACGGACAACCCTGGTATCAATCTTAGCTTGACCCGGAGCTCGGCTTCTTGAGCTACAGCAGAAGGATTATCAAAGTAAGCGAGAGCATGGTGCGTCCCCTCCAGTCACTTCAGAGTCGCTTCAAGGGCAACCGAAGACTGGGCCACGATAAGAGATTCTGCACGGATAACCTCCCGTTCTTAGCGGGCCACATGAACATCTCCCTCCAGGATCTTGAGGTTGGCCTGGAGTTATGCAATATTCTCCTGGATCACAGCAATAGTATGGGAAAGTCCATCTTCTCGAGCAAGGCAAGCCGCCTCGTCTACGTCCAACTCGGTACGTTGCAGGTCCAACTTCTTAAGTTCTTGCTTGAGACCTGCCTTGATCGTCCTATAGGCAGCCTTCACTTGTTCTACGGAGTCCAGGAGGCGTTCATATTCTGTGGCCACTGTCGCTGTAACGTCAACCTGTTGCACCTGTTGCAACTCGTTCAAGCATTTGTTCTACTTCAGTTAACTTATGAAGTAGCAGGTCAGCCGTCTGCTCAGAGCAAGGAAGGGTCTTCAAACTCTGTATTCGGCCCAGAGCACCATACTTAGACCAAACGAAAGGCATCCATCGTCCCAGTATACTTTGAACTCCTTATCTTAACAATATGTAGAAGCCCTGATGGATAACTTTGGAAGTGGTTGTTACCGCAACTTCCGTAGAAGGCGTCAAGGGAGCCGAAGCCGAAGAGATTACAAGCAATTCGACAATCTGGGTAGCCTGTGAAGCCGAGGGGACAGCACTTGACAAGCCAGATGGTGGAACCATTGTTGCCGGACGACGAGTTGCTTTCGCGGCGGCCAAACTCTGCCCCGTCAAAATTTGTGTCTGGACGCCAAGCAAACTGCAAGCTTGGCCGTCACACTGGTAAGACCAGGAACGGATCCCTCGGGAAGATCGCTACCCTCAGCAACTGAGGGAGCTGCAACTTCATATCGCCCAATGTCAGGTGACGAAGCAGTCATCGTACCAAGTAGACCCGCGACGATAGAGGCTTCCCCCTACACTAGCCTCAACAGGAGGCACCGCCAAATGTTCTTCACCCGCAGGAGAGTGAGAGAAAGCCTCAGCCTCCCCGCGAGCTCCTCTTTCCCTCACGTCTTCCTCGACAACCAACACTCCGGGGAGATCGACATTAGAAGCAGGCCCCGTGCCTGTCGAAGGTCCCTCAAGAGGTTCTCCAACCACAGAGGAAGATGGGACTGACCCAGGTCTTGCCCTGATGAGTCCTGGTTCAGCCTCCTCCGCCTTATTCTCTTCCGCCGCCACATTAAATACGTTTATCAGGGAGGAAGGGCCTGTTGAATCTAAGCAATCAGTGAGTAACTTTACCCAAACGATGAAGAATTGAAGCCGAAAAACCTCATCTATTAAGAAACGACGAAACAATATACCTGGGTGAGGTATCGGAGTTGGCGGTTCCGTCGGAGCAGACAGGGTCGTCCCTATGGCGCCCACATCCAACCGAGGGGTCGGCCAACGAAGCGTCCCCTTCCTCGTCGAACCTTCCCATGGACTCAACGACGGGCTCGCCAACATACAGTTCTTAGGAAGATGACGTCGTCTCCTTCCGGTAAGAAACCCATGTTGTAGCGGCCCGTGGAGGAAGTGTTCTCACCCCAACTCCCGGTCTCTGCATAAATTCAGATAAATCAGGACGAAGAGGGTCATAAAAAGGGGGCATGACAATAAAGCTATTAGACGTAGGGATACCGCCTCGGCATCAAGAATGGTATCCGATTGGCGAATTAGCAATGCAAGGGGTCCTACCTCCTCCTCTTCCTCGTCTCCCACGGCATGCGTAAGTTCCTTGGTAGCAACGCTCTTCCTATAGCTCAATCTAGCGGCCTCAGATGGTTCCTATCTTCTCTTCTTGGATGGAGGGCTCCACACCGGAGAGGCCCTGCCCTTCATTGGAGAGTCTACCGGAGGCGATGGGTCGTCAGAAGTATTCTCTTCCTCCGTCGTTGAGTCGGGGTCAATAGGCAAAAAGCAGCCTTCTCCTTTCCTTTCCCCCGACCTTTATTGGACCCACCGCTCCGGGATTTCAGCTTAGTGCCTATGATGAAGCTAGTATTCCGATCAAAGCCGGGTGGTGGTGCATTCATGGATACATGAAAGTTAGCCGCTGCATGAATAATATATGCCAAAACCTTAGGGTCTTGCAGCATAAATCGAACATGGATATTGGTGGCAGAATAACAATCCCAGGCTTGAGCCCCATCAAGAAGGCTACCCTCAAAACCAAGACATGGGCTAGGATTGCTCAACATAAGTTGGCTATACCGAATTGGCGAGCAAATCTACTTGACATATAAGGCTCCAAGAAGACAAGGTTCTGATTCCGATACACTAAATGCGAAGGTCGGATGAAGAGTAACCAGCTGAAAAGCCTCGGAGATAAGACCTGACGGTCAGCACCACCATCCCAATGAATTCTATTCACCTCATCCTTGGTGAATTTTGGGACCGAGACGAAAAAAGAATAATTCTCCATATGGACGAGTGTGTGCCGACACGCGGGAACCGTAGTATGAGCCCAGGGCATCCCACCATATCGACGAATGAAGGCATAAGCTTCCTTGAGGCCAGGACTCATTAGAGATGGGTAGTGCATTAGCAGCCACCCTCATTAAATAATGATAAGGCATCTCGACCCGGTTAAAATCACCGGGACCGTCATGGACCAGCACCTTGCTGGTAAAAGCACGAAGTCAACGATGGATGCTGCAGACCATCACTGGGAGTAAGAAGAGAGACGGTGACCAAAAACTAACTTCACAACAGGGAGGATGAGATTGCGGCTAGCCCTCTCAATCGACCCAGAATCTCCCAGAACTACGCAATTCCGTAGCCATACCATCAAGAATCCAACCAGCACGGCTTTGTCCGGCAACAATTGGGTGTCTTGATAAAAATAGTTGAAGGTATCACCAGAGCTACCAAACCCCTCACCGGTTGCAGTCGTCCTCTTAGCGGTTCATGCCAGATCACGGATGACCGTGTGAGACCGAGGTTTTCGAATAGTGACCTGGCCCAAAGCTGCAATTTTAAAAAGATGATGGATCCAAGCAGTAGTATGGGGTAACGTCCTCTCTGTGCTTTTATCCCTCTTATTTATCGCCTCAGATTGACCATTGGTTATCTAGGCCTGGACATGTTCCACTATATGGTCAAATCTTACGCCCAGTGCAGCCTGAGCACGTCCATTAAGCACCTCCCCTAACGGAGCCACGGGCAAAGTCACTGCAAGATTCGGGAATAAGAAGACAGTTAGAGCCATCAAGATGGCATGTGCACCAAGAAACCACTTGGGCATATAAAGGCATACATGCGGCCAAGTCATGCCCGACGCAGATGGTGCCTTATATGCGGCAAAGTCATATCAAGCGTGTGTTAGGACATCAATGCGGCCGAATGAGACGCATGTGATGCCATCCATTCGACCAGGTCAAGACCGGTGCATGCGGCCAAAGTGAAACCCATGCATAAAACATGCGGTTGGGTCATATGAAAATTTCGCACAAGTTCTAATCCATGCGACGGACTGTGCGTAAAGTGTTCCCGTGTCCAGACTTCTTCTTATTACCTTGGATGGGCAGTTGAACGTCTGGGTGGAAAGTCGGGACCTCGTCCTTGGCCTTATACGAGGACGCAGGGCGCTTCCCCTTGTCGTCGATTTTCTTAGCCTTTGACGAAAACGACGAAACTTTGGGGGGCCATGGCGATCGAGCAGAGAGTCAGACATAAAGGAAAGGTCGAAGACAGAAGGTAAAACTCGAGCAGAGAGAAAAAGCTCTCTCTCGTCGGCAAAACCCTTTACTTATAGGACAAAGAAGATGGTGACGACTCCTTGATTCTTGCGCTGCATTGTCAGCACTAATTATGACGACAAACACTTGGATTTTCCACTCGACCTTATCATTTGAGAAACCGTCACTTCGGGATCCTTACTGAGAGATGGCTTAAAATCCTAAGAAATTTCCTCGAGGATCGAGCTGAATCCTGTATTAAATGGAGATTTAACAGCCTGACGAAGAGTTGTCCATGCGACCCGCCATCCATGTAGTCCAAAGTCATCTCCTTCATGCTTCTTATTCAAAGTATCACAAACTTATCAGTTTGAAAACTTTGAAGAAGATCTTGTAGAAGCATGAAAAATCTAGATCCATGCGCTCAACAAACATGCGCCCCAAAGTCGACTCAGAAGAAATCAGGCAGCATGATGACCATGCAGCCAAGAAAAAATAGCATCCATGCGCCCCAAATATTGGTCGCATAAAAGTCTGACACCAAGATTATGTCTGACACAGAATCCTGACAAAAAGAATTTTATGAATGCCTCAAAAAATGTGAGCAAATTAAGCGACAAGAAACTCTCGTTAGACTAATAACGACTTCTGACAAGCATGCAATGCCACATGTACGATGTCTCATGCGTCCCAGACTCCATGCACTTCATGCGACTCTAGCCCTATACATTCCAGACTCCATGCGTTACATGCGTCTCTGACCCCATGCGTTTCAGACTCCATGTGTTCCATGCGTCTCTGGCCCCATGCGTTCCAGACTCCATGCGTCCCAGTGTCTCTGGCCCCATGTGTTCCAGACGCCATGCGTCACATGCGTCTCAGACTCCATTCGTCCAACATGGCAAGGTTTTCTGAGACGAAATCTTTCTATTGCGACTGAAGTGATTCTCTCCAACTAAATGCGAGCCACGTGTCAAGCCGACCAAGTCACGAAAACAGAAGACAAGAACCGCCAAGATCTCCAGCAACAGCAAATTCCAACAAAACGTTCACGTGGCAACTTGCCCTGGACTCAACCCATACTATGCGCCTACAGTTGCAACCGCATTCTGTTGAAGGAGCCCCCTGCAGCCACCAAACAGAAGCACGTGCGGCACCTATAGCCCATCAACATGATGACTATAAATAGAGACAACTTGGACGTCCCAAGGGTTGGACTTTTTTATGCTTCAGAGAGACCATACCCCTCCAGGCAAGCTACGTACGTGCACACAAGCTCAGGAGAGAAAAAAGAGAAGAGAGCATCCCTCATTCACTCGTCGGACCGTCAACGGAGTAAAAGAGTCGCTGCAGTACTCGATCTCCATCGCCATACTACCTAGATAAAAAATATTATACTTAGATTGTCTGTCTAGAATTTTTTTTGTACTCTTTTTATTTGTTATTAAACGAAGGTTTCCCAAACCTACTGTAATGGCGAACAATCGCCTTTGGTGTTGGAGTATCAGAACACTAGCTCATAAGAGCTGATTACCTACAAACTCCTCCAACCTCTTCAAATGACAGCTGTCTAGTTTAACCATAAGAGACGACAACCTAAAGTATCAGTCTCACTCAAATCCACATTGATCCAAATGATTCCAAACTTTTGGTTTAAGAAAAACCAAAAAAATTAGCTCTTTTTACTGAGCTTGAAGTATTCAGGTTTCTTTATCATCTAATTAATATATATATATATATATATATATATATATATATATATATATATATATAATTCTTGAATCTCATCTATGTTCAAGAATTCAGTAGATCAACATCCAACAGTGGAACATACTAATTGAACTTATATTGTCACAACAATTGTTTCGGGAAATAGTCCCATCTTCAGCAAAAGGGGGTGAAATCAACCATAAGCTCCCTTAACCAGCAAGTATATCCAAATATTTTCAGTGCCAACAGTTCTCCCACAAAGAAATGAGTGTTGAGAAGAAGTTACTGAAACGAAACTCATCACCCTGCAACAAAATTGACAGCTGACTTCTTTATAATCCATTCATACTTGAGCAATAATGTTTTTCTCTAGATGATACTCAATGAAATCCAATAATGTGATATCTTTCCATCAAGCATCACTGAAAAAAAATTACAACTGAACACATACCTAATATCTATGAACAGTTTTTTTCTTACGACTAACCTTCTTTCCAAGGCTACCATCAGCATCATCATTATCCTCACCCTTGTTTTACAACATAGCTTGAATTGGAAATGCTCCTCACTACACCTAAGTTCACAAAAAAGACTCCACTAAATTTCAACCATCTCAGAGTTAGGTGTCAAACTTGCCATGACATGTAATGGACAACTAAGAGATACTTCCATCAATTTAGTTCATTACACAGGCATCACAGATGATAGCCAGTTTTAAGGGGTTGTCATTGTCTATGAACAATAAAATTCCATCCTTGCCAACCTGATACTCATAAAGTACAAAGCTTTGAATTGATATAAATTGTGATAGCCAGTTTTAGGGGGTTGTCATTGTCTATGAACAATTACAAATGGGATATCTTGTATCATCACTTTCTCTAGAATAGTCCCAAATGCACAAAATTAAGATTTAATCAAGAATGCTTTTATATTAACAAATATCAAACATCTCTTTTCTCTCTCTAGGACCTCTTGTTCTTTTTTGCCTAGTGCATCAAACCAAATCACTCAAAAAACAATAAAAATCAACAAACCAACCGATCGAACTCTAAAAGTTTTGACCAAAACTTGCCATAAGAAGTATCGGCATAGGTTTACCGACACCCTCGAAAACTGATTTGAAAATGCCAAAATTTAGGGCTTGGGCCAATAATTAAAACCATGTCTTGGGACCACAGGGCCATATTGATTCATCACTTTCTCCAAAACCAACACCCTTGTGTCTTTCAGGAGGCTCAAGTTTGGACATCTCTGAAGTATTTGCATGCAATCATGTCCTAACCAACAAAGATATATATCTGCCTTGCACACATGGCTTCTGATACACTATTAATATGCTGCTGCTGCTGCTTCAACCAATAACCCACACTGAAATATGCTGACACTGGTACACATACAATTGTGTACACACTATACACATGGACATAACACTTGAACTACCCACATACTTATGATCTAACACCAAGGTAATGTGCATAGGCACTTACCTGCATATCCTCTTGCTGTCAGTTCAACTGCTCATAAGCAGTCCCAAAATATTGCTGCAACACTAGTTACTGCACTCACAACTGCACTCTGCAGAACCCAAGTAGCAGCTGTTAAGATACTGCTGCTGTTGACAGCCCCAAGTAGCAAACACACACAACTGCTGCTAGCAGATTCTGCTACCCACACTCGAACACCTATCCTCACCCTCATTTGATTCCGTGCAGTCCACACTACATCCTGCCACCAATTCTCCCCATTAAACCCAACCCCAAAATTCTAATTGATGCATACCCTTATAGATACTCCACTGATACACAACACTATAGGTTGACACAACAAACCTATGTGCACAGAAATTCGGATACACCTAGGCTATAGGGGCTGCATTGCATCCTCCAACTTCTTCTTATAATCAACATCAAGGTCAACTTGGAAATCAGAATCATTACATTGATTAGACTCATCCAAGCATTCTTCAAGGTCATCAAGATCAACTAGTCTAAATGTGTCATGGAACATGTCCGCCATTATCGGTAAGGCATCTTCAGTACAGTCATTAGTTGATGATGAAGTAGGAACCTGAACGTTGATGACACCTCTAGGAAGTTGTTCTCCATGATTAACCCAAGTTCTGTATGACTTATCAACTCCATTACAAACCAAATGCTCATCTATAACCTTTAGACTTTTTTTACCGCTATTATAATTACAAAATTTATCGCACGGGCAAAGAAACCAATTATTTCCTCCCCCAGAGTATCTTTTGTGGATTTAATGAAAGATGCAACACCTTCGAGATATTCGAGTGACAATTTAGGTGCATCCATCCAATCCTTACTTGGGTGTGCACAAGACATCTACATATATCCAATTAGTCAACAAATGTGCAAAAATATCAGTGATAGTAAAAAGTAATGAACAACTCAGTAAAAAGAGAAGCAGAAAAAAATTGAAATACTATATCCAATTGGAATATATCAATCTCATGTACGTATCAGGGAAAACAAAACATGAATATATTACTGAATGAAGCAATATATTACTGAATTACTTAAGCAGCTTCAGCTTAGGAGGATTACAAAGCTGTTAAGGAGGTATATCTTTCATACACAGTCATTGAACATCAAGAAAAACTATAATTTGTTATAGTTTAAATTAGATTATCAGAACAAATCAACCAACATATTTTAGGTAAGTTTCCTTCATGTTTAGAAAGCAGTTAATAACCATACCATACGGGAAGGTATCCCGTATATATGATACATTGGTTTTACGACATACTGAGACATAATTAATGCCCAACTGAAAGAATTATAAGAACATAATGAGATGCAGTTTGAATTAAAACAAACAAGAAATTCAAGTTATCATCGACCACATACAAATTAGTATCCGTATTAATGTCATCCAGACCTCTAACTTGCAAACCCTATTCTTTGAAATTTTGCCAAGATGCCAACAAAGTCTAAAAAAAAAATCACAGAATCTCAAATCTTACAAAATGGCAAATACAAAGGAAAAGAAGAAGAAAAAGTTGCAGGAAAACATCATAACACCAAAATGAATAGTCAAATCTTTGAACAACAGAATCACACAAGGAATAGTCAAATCTTGGGCACCTTAGAATCATCTCTTCCAATGCAGGAAAGCTTCAACATAATAGTATGGTGTCAAACTTGCCATGACATGTAATGGACAACTAAGAGATACTTCTATCAATTTAGTTCATTACACAAGCATCACAGATGAAACATGCAGAAGGGGAAACATGTAAGAGTGATCCTTCAAAGGATATGGAGAAACTTGTCACAAGTAAAAGACTCCACTAAATTTCAACCATCTCAGAGTTAGGTGTCAAACTTGTCATGACATGTAATGGACAACTAAGAGATACTTCCATCAATTTAGTTCATTACACAGGCATCACAGATGAAACATGCAGAAGGGGAAACATGTAAGAGTGATCCTTCAAAGGATATGGAGAAACTCGTCACAAGTAAAAACCAAGGATCAAGAGTTGGCATATATGTTGAAGTCTTCAAAAGATGTTCAAAAGAACAAGCAGCAGACTAATCAAATTAGCAAACAAACAATATCATCTGATGACATCTCGTAAATACAGACCATGCCATGCATGCAAATCAATAAAATTCCATCCTTGCCAACCTGATACTCATAACATACAAAGCTTTGAATTGATATAAATTGTGATAGCCAGTTTTAGGGGGGTGTCATTGTCTGTGAACAATTACAAAAGGGATATCTTGTATCATCACTTTCACCAGAATAGTCCCAAATGCACAAAATTAAGATTTAATCGAATGCTTTTATATTAACAAATATCAAACATCTCTTTTCTCTCTCGAGGACCTCTTGTTCTTTTTTGCCTAGTGCATCAAACCAAATCACTCAAAAAGGATGTTGTAATCTATCATAAACATTCAAGTTGACTTTATTGTGTTCAACATAATAGTAAATCGAACAACAATTGCACACTAGAGCATCAGAATCTTGCAAAAAGCTAGAGAATATGCTTAATAATTAGACGTGTACCTCAAAATGCTCTGGTAGAGAAACAATAAACCCTAGCTTTAGAAGTCCACGCTGAAACCGCTGACTTAGAGAGAATGAGAGATCCAGAAAATAGTGAATAATTTTAGAAAGAATATAGGATTGAGAAAATACAAAAAGATTAAACCCTAGAAAATAAACAAGAACAAATCCCCCTTCCGCCGCCTTCTCGATATGTAGAATACTACATTGCCACCACCGTAGAGGAAGATCGCTTGCATCCAGAGGTTCGTGCCCCTCGGCGGCTGGGGGTTTGGGGAGGGGGTGTTCGCGAGAGATCCGAACGGCAGTGTCGGGGGTTTGGGGAGGGGATGTTCGCGGGCGATTACCTGATGACGACGACGGTTCAGCTTAGAAGGTTTCAGAGAAGGTTAGAGAAGAAAAGTGGAGCCAAATTTTCCGTAGAATTTTGTGGAGAAGATAAGTGCGCGGGTTTAGGGAGGCGGTGTGCGCGGGTTTTCGGGGACATCCCAATTGGTGAAATAGGTTTAATATTAAATAACACTAGTTTGTCGAAAATGCAATGACGGTTTTGGTACGTCGTTGTTGGACATCTCTAACTGTCGCAAGGTTAGTGTTGTATCATATTTGTATTAGTGAGTAACAGTGGATATGTGTGTATACCTTAGAGAGGGGCACAACAGTAAGGGTGGACTAAGATGGGTAGATGTATGCGGAAATTGTTACATGAAAGGTTGATATGTGTTAGAGGTAGAAAAGGAGGAGCAAGCAGGCTGTCTTGGCAGCAGCACCAAGTTGCTGCAAGCACATCAGCAGCTCAGGCAGAGCTTGCAAGCCACCAGGAACCTGGTAGCTGCTGCAAATGTTCAGCAAGTCAAATGGGGTTTGCAGGGTAGTAACTGGAGAGTTGTGTTAGAACTTGGATGTTGGTTGTGGTAGTGTGTTGAAATGAGTAGTGTGAGTAGTGTGTGTGTGTGTGTGTGTGTGTGTGTGTATGTGTGTGTGTGCGTGTGTGTGTGTGTGTGAATTGATGCTTAGAGGTATTAAGTATATTTTGTGGTGGTGTGTATCAGATTTGTTGGTAGTGCAAGTGTCAAGTTATTGAATTAGAAGGTGTATTACTAAGGGGGAGATAACTGTGTGTGTGTTTAGTGTGTAGGTCTAATCTGAAGGGGGCTCGGGTTGGATATTTTGGGTGTGTGTTCATTAATTGTGCATGGTATAGTGAGTGATGAGAGATGCTATTGGGGGAAACTTGTTTCAGTTCACAGTAAGTGAAGTATGGTGTGTTCAGTTCAGAAGGAGAGAGCCAGTAAGTGCAGTATTAGAGATGTATTAGGGCATGATGAGGACCATTACAGGAGGGAGGTATAGAAAAATAGAAGCAGTAGCTGCTGGGTGCACTTAGTGCCAGTGCAAATACTAAGTTGATGAGTTGTAGTGATTGAGAGGGTGTTTAGGGCTCACAGTGTGAAGTATTGCACCTGTGTGATATGGATGTGTGGATGACTGATACACAAGTGTGTATCAGTCATCGTGCATCAATGTTAGTGCAAGGGGTGCACTGTGAGTGTGGTGAGGATAGGAGGTTGGTCTCAGTCAATTGAGCAAGGTTAGTGCTGATAGAAGATTTGGGGGCAGCACAGTATGTGCAATATGAGTGTGTGCAGTGTGTGTAGTGTGTGACTGTGAGGTTTGTTAGTATTTTAGATTCTAGAGTTGATGTATCAACTATTCAAAGTTGATTCAATTTGTGATTGAGTGACTATGTGAGTGATATAGTGTAGGTGAGCGAGTGTATCCTAGTGTGAGTGTATCTTTATGGGAGTACCTATAGTTGGTGTCTGTGTACTCAAAGATTGTTGAAGTGCAGAGCACCCAAACCTAGCAGGGTATGTGATAGTGGTGTTTTTGGTAGCAGAGAGTAGGTATCATTGATGTGTATATTAGGAATACCAATAGCATTGTGTCCTTCCAAAGTGTGTTACTAAAGTGCATGTAGTTGGGATATAAGAGCTACGTATGGATACACTATTATGTTTTTTCTTTCTTTCAGCTGTACACCTACAAGTGTATTAGTGTATCAATTGCTCAGGGGCAAGTAGGTATCAGAAGTAGAGCGTGTATACATAGGTCCGTGATCAGTGGTAGGTAAGTATCCTATCCTCTTGGTATATGTGAGTATGGGTGTATTATCTAGTATCTAGTAAGTATCATGAGAGGGTATTATTAGGTGAGTTATCCTAGTTAGGTTTTGAGTGTATAATATAATCGAGTTAGGTATTAGAGTGTATGGTTAGTGTCTTGGCACCAGGATGCTTGAGGGTATCAAGATAGCATGGCAAGTCTATGATACTATGTTAAGAAGTTGATACTAGGGTATTAGTGGTTAATAATGGGTAATAGGCCAGGATAATGGGATTTGAGGTAAGGTATTAGATTATATGTTAGGGTATATATGATACCTGGATATATGAGTCTAGAATTCGTATTGTATAAGAGATAAATGTTGGTATCAAGATACTAACGATTTGCTAAGATATTAGAATAGTCTAAGGTAATGGTAGATACTAGATAATACTAATATATTAAGTTTTATATATACTTAGTAGTATTAGTTAGTATAGTTACTAACCTTCAATGTATGGACCTAAAAATCTAGGTATAGCCTAGTATCACTTGTTATTAACTAGTTTAGCCTTGTAACTGTCATGCCCCAATACCAGAATACGGAGACGGACATGGCCAGCTCCCCCGTACAAGATATAGAACGTCGTACGACGATCACGGCGGTAACTAGACAAGGGGGTACATACTACAAGCAAGTCAGTTAGGGTCACACAGCACATCTATTGTCTCAATCAGTTAAGTAATTATAGTAAACATAGAACATGTATGACAAGGAAGTAAGGCATCCCAAACGTCCTACCACAATTTTTTGGAACCCAGCTGTGCAAAATAAGAAAGCTGGTAGAGTAGCAAAATACAAGACCATGATCAACTGCAGTCTGATTAATTACAATCATGTAAGAAAACTAAATATCCATATTTATGGCTAACAAGTGCTGGTGGCTAAAGTCCCAAAAGAGTAAAATATGTGATAGCGAGCAGGGAAGAAGAAACCCACTTATTTTCCTCAGCGGCCATCCGTCTGGTGCGAGCCATTGTTCAGGGAAAAGTATGCTTGATCCTCGGTTGTTGGCTCTAAACCTAGCCATGCCAAACCAGTGGGCTTAGACCCCAAATAGCAAGTACCACAAATGAAGTACGAATGAATAAACAAAACCAGAAAGAATAAATACACACACACACACACACACACACACACACATATATATATATAGTACTGTATCATAGTTTTGGTTCATGGCCTATCGTGATATAGCAATCTAAGCCTACAACCAAACAAGGACAAGGGTTAGACTATCGTATCATGATAGTCCATGTCCCTAAACTATTTAACAGAAGGTACAATGCACAATCAAGTTCAGTTACATAATCGGCCAATCACTTGTACGGCTTACTAGGTAGAGTTTGGGTTATCCCAAAAATATTATGCATATAATAGGAATCCTCATATCCAACCATGTTCTAACAGGGGCTAGCCGAGCCATGAATCATCGCGTAGCACATTGTAGTATACATCGGTCCCTCGGAAGGCCACCGTGATAAGATCGCATTGAACACATAGTATAATATAATAATCGGATATTGCCATCCACTAATGAGGATTTAAACAATATCCATGGGACCCAGCTTTTACTCCCCATATAATGGTTGAGGATAGCTAGTTAAGCACGATCTCGAGATTCCGTCACTCTCAATGTTATACATATTTTAGTTGCCTAGTTAACCCTACGGTTAACTGGAATCATATGGCATGGTCACATGTTACTCCCCTTATATATCGTACCATAGTACGGGCATGCTAGATATGAATCATCTTTATCACTTTGTATTTTAATTTGGATTCACCCCAGTGTGATGCAACAGTCAAACAAATCCTAGCCATGCTTGGTTATTGACTAACTATCATGTCCATGCTGGAGGAATTATATCATATCACATGTCGCTTAGCACGTAGGCACACCTCGGTGTGAAACATGTAACATAATCACGTAGAAGCACTTAGCACGTAGGAACACATAGCACGTAGTAAGTGTATCAGCACGGATACCAATAGTCGAGTTAAGTTACCAATCATTGATAAATCAAATGGGTTCTAGCACATAGTCAATCTAACACATGGTCACTTAGCTCACACACATTAGCAATCATTAAAACCACTCATGGAATCATAAAAATTCAATAAAGCATCCAAACTAAGCAAAACAGTAAAATATGCACATGGTGTAAACCACCTGATTTTTTAAGATTTTTAAAACTGAATTTTTTTAGAATTTTCTGGGATTTTTCGGAAATTTTTGCTAATTAAAAACCAGGGTATTTTGGCATTAAATAAAATTAAATATTTTTAAAGTATATTAAAATATTATGAAAATAATATTTTTGGGTGTAAAATAAAATATTGGACTTAGAATAATTTTTCTGGAATTTATTGGACCCAAAAAATATTTTTAAAAGCCCAAAACCTATTTTTTTAAATTAAATTAAATAAACCGGGTTGAACCGGGTTCAAACCGGTCTGAACCGGGCTGAACCTGGTCCAACCGAACCGGACCGCTCAGCTAGCGGGTCAGGCCGGGTCTGCCCAACCCGCACCCGCCTCCGACCCGACCCGACCCGCTTTCACTTCCCCCACGACCCAGCCTCCCCCGCATCTCCCGGCGCTGCCCGCTTCCTCCGCCGCCCAGTCCGGCCACGCGCCGCACCGGAGATGTTCCTGGAGATTTTACGAATACCAGAGCTACAATGGGAGTCAGGACCACAGGCAAGTGTCCCTTGTCAATTCACAGTGATTCCTGTTATAGTACTTTGCCTGAGTTCCTTGTATATACATATATACTCTTAATATAATGTTCAACCTAGGATCGTGTGACTTTACTTAGCGTCCGATTAATAGTCGGGTGCCAATGCCGTATGCGGTATTGTGTATTGTCATCTAGACATGGATACCGAGACCCTATATTTTTCGTACTTGTCTTATCAAGTACATCATAACCCAGGACACCTGACACTATTCATGAGACAGAATCTTCCTGAGACATTCATGGTGATTCTGTATAGGATACAGGTTCATGACATATTCTTTACATATATGCTTAGAGCTTATTATGACTTGCTGCATTAGATATGATCTTGCGTGACATGAACATGGGGCCACATGGACATGAGACGTGTGATTACATTGGGTGGGGAGAGACACACAGGCTACAGGCTGATCATATATATATATATGAAACCCCTATTATTGTGAGGCTCAAGACTCTAAACCCGAGCGTGGCCCTTTACGTATTATTACAGCTACCGGCTCCCCGACACAGAGCTTGTAGTGGCTTCAGCCTGAGTTCTAGTGATGCTCTCAACTTGCATATCACTTAGCTGGTTATATAGTTTACCCTATTGTTTATTTATTACTACACTACATTATTTATTTTGACTTGAGTTATTTTGTACCTTGCTATGTCCCCTGAAAACCTGGATCTAGATTATGTCCCCAGGTATAGCCGAAGAGATCCATCCCGAGATATACAGTACAGGAGCACTTCAAGGAGCTGTACCAGAACCTGGGGACGAGATCATGCTAGAGGACTTCTCCTGAGTATTGGCTATATATAGTCAGTTATTTCTGTTTCTATTTCCAGTTCCTTTATTTCCTATCTATTGTATTGATGTATCAGACTTGTTCTCGGATTGTTCTCCGAGACACTTTTATTGAGATTTGTTAGTTATTCTATTTGTATTATTCTGGCATTTAATCTGTGATTATCTGTTGCGGATGAGATTAGTATAGACTGTGACTTATAACATTGGACCTATTTATTGTTGTACTACAGCTTAAGTATGCCCTGATGGATCCATTAAATTGGATTTGTCCATCGGTGCATACTGCTGGCCATTGCCGCGCATCTAGTCCCTCGATATTTTGGGACTGGGGCGTGACATAGTTTTTATGGTGGCCCATGCAGGTCAACGACTAAATTGTTCGGTTTCGACTTAGGGACCGAACAGGCCCGCAATAAGAATAGGAAAAGTTTCTAGGATCTCATCCACTTGCTTGAATCGTTCTTGATATCTATTCAAATTAATTTATTGACTTGCAACCTATCTTGATTCCTGTGCGCCTCTTATTGTTAATTTTGGATGCAGGGAAATGGACCCACAAGCCAGCAACGAGGCTCATGCAGGAACACCATAAGACATTGTAGTTACCCACGAAGACGATGTGACACCAGTTGGTGAAGGTCAATTATCACAATACAGTCAAGCAAGTCAGCCTGCCTCAAGAATCCATCAAGATGACGTTCCACCATCGACGCAGTCTACTCCACTGATGCCTTCCTTTCCACTAGGACAGCCTATGGACGAACAACAAATGTTTCGAATGTTCTACGCGATGATGCAAGCATATCAGAAGGTTCATCAAGAAGCTCAGCAAAACCAAGCGGAGAAGTTCATCGACAGATTTAGCTCGGAGTTACGAACGTTAATCAGCTCAAATACAACTACCTTAGACGAGGACGTTCTTGCTGCATCATGACCCATGGAGGGCACCACAAGGATCGAGTCCAGCCAGAAGCGGCCGTATGCGTCAGCACCAGACCAAGCACAACAGGAAAGAGCTGCAAAGCGACCACAGATAAATCTACCACATAGAGCATCTACACCACTAGCACTAGTCCTTCCTACTTGTCACTACTGTGGCAAGGTAGGCTACCTCGCTAAAGAATGCTGATGCAGACTGGGACAATGTTTATCGTGTGGATCCAAAAAGCATTCGGTAAGGGATTGCCCTGAACGCCGAGAGAAAGCAGTGGTGACTCAACAACCAGCCACATCAGCACCTGCCGGAGCACCACAGGAAGAAATTATAAAAAGTTCTTCCATGCACCAGCCGCTAGAAGCATCTCCGTAAGTACTGCCTACCTGTCAGTATTGTCGCAAGATAGGCCAAATTAATAAGGAGTACAGACGCAAGATAGGATTATGCTTGATTTGCGGAACCAATCAACACTTAACCAAGGATTGTCCTCAGCATCGAGAGAAAGCATTGATGATTCATCAACCAGCCACATCAGCACCAACCGGAGCACCACAGGAAGAAATTGCAAGTAAGTCTCACATGCACCAGCCACCAGAAGCACCTCCTCAAGTACTACCTATCTGTCAGCATTGTCGTAAGCGAGGCCATATTGAGAACGAGTGCAGACGCAAAAGGAAATTATGCTTAGCTTACGGATCCAGTCAGCATTTATTAAAGGAATGCCCCGAACGTCGAGAATAAGCATTACCAGCACTAAGTCCAGCCTCTCCAGCATTGGAAGCACCACAAACGAGAGTTGAAGGAGTCAGATCACCAGCCCCAGGAGGATATCTGTCGAGGCCACCCTTGGCACCACAAACAACACTCTTCCAGCAGGCTCAACAGCAGCAGAGGAATCAACTGCAAGAACGGGAACAAGCATTTGCGATGACCAAGGAGAACGCGCAGACTCGTGGAGTAGCTAATGCGCGTAAGTAATTCGTAGCTATCGATTCTAGAATTGTTTTAGCTCATGCCTATTGGTTCGTGACCTCAGCCCCAACCTAGTAAATTGGAACTTGTTAATAATAACCTAGTTTTCCTAAAAGTTGTAGTTCTCTTGCTTTAACTAGATTTTTACTCAGGAAAGTGCATAACTTTCATTCTTAGGGAAACGATATTTCCCTAGGTGTCTTGTGATGTGTTTCCGAATAATAGTTGCAACCGTGTCATCTCTGTTGACCGATTATTCTTTGATTGCGAGAACGTAATCCTCTTAAGGGGGTAGATTGTAAGCCCCCTGATTTTTCAAGATTTTTAAAACTGGATTTTTTCAGAATTTTCTTGGATTTTTCGGGAATTTTTACTAATTAAAAACCAGGGTATTTTAGCATTAAATAAAATTAAATATTTTTAAAGTATATTAAAATATTATAAAAATAATATTTTTGGGTGTAAAATAAAATATTGGACTTAGGGTATTTTTTTGGAATTTATTGGACCCCAAAAATATTTTTAAAAGCCCAAAACCTATTTTTTTAAATTAAATTAAATAAACCGGGTTGAACCGGGTTCAAACCAGTCTGAACCGGGCTGAACCCGGTCCAACCGAACCGGACCGGACCGTTCAGCTAGCGGGTCGGGCCGGGTCTGCCCAACCCGCACCTGCCTCCGACCCGACCCGCTTTCACTTCCCCCACGACCCAGCCTCCCCCGCGTCTCCCGGCGCTGCCCGCTTCCTCCGCCGCCCTGTCTGGCCACGCGCCGCTCCACCCGGCCGCGTCTCCCCCTTCTCCCCCACGTCGACCTCCCCACTCCGCCTCGCCCGGCGCCACCCGTTCTCCCTCAGCCTATAAATCCCCTCCCCTTCCTCCTCCGGCCAACCTCAATCCCCCCGCCGGAAACCTCGACCCGACCACCGCAGCGCAGCCGCCTCCCCTCGCCGTGCCCCACCCTCGTCAACGCCGCTCCGGCTTCCTCCTCCTTCCTCCTCCCCCAGCAAGGCCCTCCGGCTCCCCCGACCCAGCACAGCCGCAGCAGCAGCCGTCCCCCGCCCGCTCCGGCGCACCGCCGCCTCCGGCCAGCGCAGCCCCGAGCCGCCCCGCCTCCCCGCCGTGCAGTGCCGCTCCGCCGACGAGCCAGCCCCAAGTCGCCGCCTCCGGCCGACAGAAACCCTAACCCTAGTTCCGACTCGGACACGGAGAAAAATTCGGTTTCTAGAGCCCTGTTCAGGTACCCGTTTCTCTCTCCTCGCTGCCCCATTTTTAATTTCGTCTGTTGCATCCTGAACCCTGCGTGACCCTCTCGGTGCCCGTGCAACCCGCTCGGTGTATCGCGTCCTGTGGCGATCGCGAACCGCGATCCAAAAATAGGAAAAATAATGCCCTGTTTTACCTCGGAACCGAGTACGCCCCGACAAACGGGATGACTTGGTCGTGTGCGGTCTTTACCGATACGTGCGCGCCGTTGATACGGATGTGCAGGATTTCGCAGAAGTTGATTTGGATGTGCGTGCACACCAAAATCAACGCGTATCCGCCGACACCTTCCTGTATTCGTCAGTTCTGGAATACGTCGTAACTTTGTGTACACACGTCGGATCGAAACAAAACTTATGCCATCGGACTCGTAGCGATACGCTGGTCCTGTGATCCAATTTTGGTTCGATTCTGAGAACGTTGACAAAATTGCGTATCGTGGGCCCCACAGGCTCCACTTGACGGGCAATTTTGTGATCGGCTCATCGGAATCCAATTCTGGAAGTTCTGTTGGGTTCGTATCATCGTTCCTGACTTGTTGATACTAAGTTTGATGAATTTGGAGACCTTTGTCCCTGATACATTTTTTGGTGCGAAGCGGGCCACATGTGGACCCCGCTTTGACCCGAAATTATTATTTTTTCCCTTGTCTCCAAGTTGGACTCAAGGACAGGCATTTCTAGCTATTTGATATTTTTTGAATCTGATGGTAATATTTGTTTCAGCATCCGGAGACGTTCCTGGAGATTTCACGAATACCAGAGCTACAGTGGGAGTCAGGACCACAGGCAAGTGTCCCTTGCCAATTCACAGTAATTCTTGTTATAGTACTTTGCCTGAGTTCCTTGTATATACATATATACTCTTGATATAATGTTCAACCTAGGACCGTGTGACTTTACTTAGCGTCCGAGTAATAGTCGGGTGCCAACGCCGTACGCGGCATTGTGTATTGTCATCTAGACATGGATACCGAGACCCTATATTTCTCGTACTTGTCTTATCAAGTACATCATAACTCAGGACACCTGACACTATTCATGAGACAGAATCTTCCTGAGACATTCATGGTGATTCTGTATAGGATACAGGTTCATGACATATTCTTTACATATATGCCTAGAGCTTATTATGACTTGCTGCATTAGATATGATCTTGCGTGACATGGACATGGGGCCACATGGACATGAGACGTGTGATTACATTGGGTGGGGAGAGACACACAGGCTACAGGCTGATCATATATATATGAAACCCCTATTATTGTGAGGCTCAAGACTCTAAACCCGAGCTTGGCCCGTTACGTGTTATTACAGCTACCGGCTCCCCGACACAGAGCTTGTAGTGGCTTCAGCCTGAGTTCTAGTGATGCTCTCAACTTGCATATCACTTAGCTGGTTACATAGTTTACCCTATTGTTTATTTATTACTGCACTGCATTATTTATTTTGGCTTGAGTTATTTTGTACCTTGCTATGTCCCCTAAGGACCTGGATCTGGATTATGTCTCCAGGTATAGCCGAAGAGATCCATCCCGAGATATACAGTACAAGAGCACTTCAAGGAGCTGTACCAGAACCTAAGGACGAGATCGTGCCAGAGGACTTCTCCCGAGTATTGGCTATATATAGTCAGTTATTTCTGTTTCTATTTCCAGTTCCTTTATTTCCTATCTATTGCATTGATGTATCAGACTTGTTCTCGGATTGTTCTCCGAGACACTTTTATTGAGATTTGTTAGTTATTCTATTTGTATTATTCTGGCATTTAATCTGTGATTATCTGTTGCGGATGAGATTAGTATAGACTGTGACTTGTAACATTGGACCTATTTATTGTTGTACTACAGCTTAAGTATGCCCTGATGGATCCATTAAATTGGGTTTGTCCATCGGTGCGTACTGCTGGCCATTGCTGCGCATCCAATCCCTCGATATTTTGGGACTGGGGCGTGACATGGTTTTTATGGTGGCCTATGCAGGTCAACAACTAAATTGTTCGGTTTCAACTTAGGGACTGAACAGGCCTGCAATAAGAATAGGAAAAGTTTCTAGGATCTCATCTACTTGCTTGAATCGTTCTTAATATCTATTCAAATTAATTTATTGACTTGCATCCTATCTTGATTCATGTGCGCCTCTTATTATTTATTTTGGATGCAGGGAAATGGACCCACAAGCCAGCAACGTGACTCATACAGGAACACCACAAGGCGTTGTGGTTACCCACAAAGACGATGTGACACCAGTTGGTGAAGGTCAATTATCATAATACAGTCAAGCAAGTCAGCCTGCCTCAAGAATCCATCAAGATGACGTTCCACCATCGACGCAGTCTACTCCACTGATGTCTTCCTTTCCACTAGGACAGCCTATGGACGAACAACAAATGTTTTGAATGTTCTACGCGATAATGCAAGCATATCAGAAGGTTCATCAAGCAGCTCAGCAAAACCAAGCGGAGAAGTTCATCGACAGATTTAGCTCGGAGTTACGGACGTTAATCAGCTCAAATACAACTACCCTAGACGAGGACGTTCTTGCTGCATCACGACCCATGGAGGGCACCACAAGGATCGAGTCCAGCAAGAAGCGGCTGTATGCGTCAGCACCAGACCAAGCACAACAGGAAAGATATGCAAAGCAACCACAAATAAATCCACCCCAGAGAGCATCTACACCACTAGCACTAGTCCTTCCTACTTGTCACTACTGTAGCAAGGTAGGCCACCTCGCTAAAGAATGCTGACGCAGACTGGGACAATGTTTATCTTGCGGATCCAAAAAGCATTCGGTAAGGGATTGCCCTGAACGCCGAGAGAAAGCAGTGGTGACTCAACAACCAGCCACATCAGCACCTGCCGGAGCACCACAGGAAGAAATTGTAAAAAGTTCTCCCATGCACCAGCCGCCAGAAGCATCCCCGCAAGTACTGCCTACCTGTCAGTATTGTCACAAGATAGGCCAAATTAATAAGGAGTGCAGACGCAAGTTAGGATTATGCTTGATTTGCGGAACCAATCAACACTTAGCCAAGGATTGTCCTCAGCATCGAGAGAAAGCATTGACGATTCATCAACCAGCCACATCAGCACCAATCGGAGCACCACAGGAAGAAATTGCAAGTAAGTCTCACATGCACCAGCCACCAGAAGCACCTTCTCAAGTACTACCTATCTGTCAGTATTGTCGTAAGCGAGGCCATATTGAGAACGAGTGCAGACGAAAAAGGAAATTATGCTTAGCTTACGGATCCAGTCAGCATTTATTAAAGGAATGCCCCGAACGTCGAGAACAAGCATTACCAGCACTAAGTCCAGCCTCTCCAGCATTGGAAGCACCACAAACGAGAGTTGAAGGAGTCAGACCACCAGCCCCAGGAGGATATCTGTCGAGGCCACCCTTGGCACCATAAACAACACTCTTCCAGCAGGCTCAACAGCAGTAGAAGAATCAACTGCAAGAACGGGAACAAGCGTTTGCGATGACCAAGGAGAACGCGCAGACTCGTGGAGTAGCTAATGCGCGTAAGTGAATCGTAGCTATCGATTCTAGAATTGTTTTAGCTCATGCCTATTGGTTCGTGACCTCAGCTCCAACCTAGTAAATTGGAACTTGTTAATAATAACCTAGTTTTCCTAAAAGTTGTAGTTCTCTTGCTTTAACTAGATTTTTACTCAGGAAAGTGCATAACTTTCATTCTTAGGGAAACGATATTTCCCTAGGTGTCTTGTGATGTATTTTCGAACAATACTTGCAACCGTGTCATCTCTGTTGACCAATTATTCTTTGATTGCGAGGACGCAATCCTTTTAAGGAGGGTAGATTGTAAGCCCCCTGATTTTTCAAGATTTTTAAAACTGGATTTTTTCAGAAATTTCTTGGATTTTTTGGGAATTTTTACTAATTAAAAACCAGGGTATTTTAGCATTAAATTTAAATATTTTTAAAGTATATTAAAATATTATAAAAATAATATTTTTGGGTGTAAAATAAAATATTGGACTTAGGGTATTTTTTTTTGGAATTTATTGGACCCCAAAAATATTTTTAAAAGCCCAAAACCTATTTTTTTAAATTAAATTAAATAAACCGGGTTGAACCGGGTTCAAACCGGTCTGAACCGGACTGAACCCGGTCCAACCGAACCGGACCGGACCGCTCAGCTAGCGGGTCAGGCCGGGTCTTCCCAACCCGCACCCGCCTCCGACCCGACCCGCTTTCACTTCCCCCACGACCCAGCCTCCCCCGCGTCTCCCGGCGCTGCCCGCTTCCTCCGCCGCCCCGTCCGGCCATGCGTCGCTCCTCCCGGCCGTGTCTCCCCCTTCTCCGCCACGTCCACCTCCCCGCTCTGCCTCACCCTGTGCCACCCGCTCCCCCTCAGCCTATAAATCCCCTCCCCTTCCTCCTCCGGCCAACCTCAATCCCCCCGTCGGAAACCTCGACCCGACCACCGCAGCGCAGCCGCCTCTGTAGCGCCCCGTTCTCCCGGTACGGAGAGCGCGGCTAAGAAACACTAGACGGTATCGTTCGATCGGGATAGATTGAATTAAGAACTCGTCCTCGTTATGGATTTGTTTCTTCGGAATCGATTCCCATATTCAGTGGACCGTGCCCCCGAGATCGACTTAGCGGCAGAGTCAGGAGGGACCTCTCCGCTGCTATCTTTTATTGCCTCGGTTTTTGATGTCGCTTGTTGCTTTCGTGCTTTGAGTTGGTTTTGGGATTTGCTTGTTTTCCTTGAACGGTTTTGATGGTTTCATTGTTTTCGTCCATTGAACTGCATTTTAATTCCGAGATTGGAAAGAGAGGAAGGAATATTAATCGAGTTATTTGTGTGCAGGTGAACGAGCAGTAGGCGGCTTGTGAGTGGAGTCGTGAAGCGCCTCTTTCCTTCTCCCTTCCAATAATCTAAGTGAGTGGCTACCAACCCGATTAGCTAGCCCTGCTTTCAAGCTTCACACTCAAAATCTTGCATTCTTCTTCGCCCGGATCAGACGATACCAAGTAATAATAAAAGATACCAAGATAAAAGAGAATAAACTTGAATAATACTGCTTGTTAATCAAACTTGTGAACGGTTATATCTTTGCATGCTTGTTCGTTCGGAATGTTCATTATATGCATAGATACAAGTTTGAATGTATGCTTCTCTTTTATTGTCCCGATGCATGAATGGAATGTAGATGCAATATACAAACGAATCATGCAATACTGCTTGTCTTGTGCTCACGTAGCCTTCGGGCGAATGATTATTCACGTAGCCTTCGGGCGAATGATTATTAACGTTCGATCACGGATAACTTGTGCACAAGGTATAGTTCCTGCGGGCGGCTGCTGGGGCACTGGCACCGTTCCGGCTCCGGACGGAACTCACGTTTAGTCTCACGTACTTGGACAAGGTGGTATGCGGCACCTCACGTACTAGCACGTAGCAAACCATCTTCGTCACAGACTAGTCCATAATGGCTATCAAGCCAGTGATCATCTTTTATATTTAAACCTGTTGTAACTAACTTGTATCTTCGTGGCAGGGAAGGCATGGTAAGTATTGTGCAGGTAATTCAGACGGGCAGGTAAAATCCACCGAAAGGTGGCACGTTCATTTCAGTAAATTTTATATGCTGCTTACTTGTAAATAAACTAAGGCAAGATAGAAACCCACAAATATGCATGCTTCATTAAAATAACGTGTTGATTGGTATAGTTCGGCTAGCTCGCCTTCACCAGTATATTTTGACATGCTGACCCTCGTTGAAACAGGTTCTCCGCACCAAGACGAACCGAGCGAGGAGCCAAAGTCGTCTTCCCGATCCAGTCCAGCTGTTGGCGCATCTTCACCGCGCCCCCTTGAAGCATTTTAAAGATAGGAGCTTGCAACTCTTCATACACAAATACAACTCCGTGGCAAAGCTATCCTCCAGCCTGGAGGTCTATATCTTTTGAAGTTTAGTAAAGGGATATAATGTACATGACTGCTATCTCATTTTGAGTCAACACTTTTGTAAGCCCGTGCGACATTTTAGCTAACTCGTTCAAGAGTTTGTAATAGATGTTCATTATCAATAAAGAGAACTTTCCATGTTTCAAATCTGTATTTCAATTTATCTGCGTACTATGACTATGTACTTGCTCTGCAAATCATTAAAGCCTTGTGCGGGCGCAACCCCAGGCCCGCACGGCGGTCACGATTCGGGGGACGCCTCAAATGATTCTACGGAATCGGGTCATGACATAATGGTATCAGAGCACAGATTCAAAGTTCCTTAGACTTCGTGCTGGAAAAGTTCCTTTAACGATCAAATTTATGTGCAAACTCTTGAACTCGCTAGGCCAAAATGAGATACGTTCATGTAATAAGTCCATAATACATTATAATTCTAATGTAATTTACCTTCTTTTGAAAGAATGGCACTAGCGCAATCTGCAGCACAAGCACCGAACGAAACACAAGAGAGTAGTTCGGGCACTTCGGGAAGCTCGCGGAGCCAGCGTGGCATATCTCAAGTCGACCCGCTAGAGCGGGTGATGCAAATGTTAGAATCGCAACGACAAAGAGATGATGCTCGCCAAGCCAAGTTCGAAAGCAATTTAGAGACCCGATTCTCAGTCCAACAGAAGCAGGTAGATACCCTGCAACAGATCATTCAGACTTTGGCCGCCAACCATTCCACCGCAACAGCAACGACTCCGGTGGAACATCCCGTGCTTGAAGTCGAGACGCCACAAATTCTAAGGCCGAGGGACGTGACTGCCTTCAACTTGGGACACTTCAAGAAAGTCTGCAATACCCCGTTCAACGGGTCTAAGGACCCAGTGGTAGCTCTAGATTGGCTAGCCGAGCTTGAAGATCACTTCGCTCTGCTAGAGGTCCCCGAAGAGAAGCGCGTCGCCTGCGCGCAACTTCAGCTCCGCCTCAACGTGCACGATTGGTGGAACGTGCATCGACGATCTCTCCAATTTGATCACGGAAAGGAGGCGATCTCGTGGACGACTTTTTGTGCCATGTTTGAAGAGGAGTTTATACCCCCTCCAGTACAACGTCAAATGGAGAATGATTTCGTGCAGCTGCGGCAGGGCAATATGACAGTGAAGCAATATTCTGCCGAATTCAACCGACTCTCCAAATTTGCTAGGGCCTATTTACCTGATGCAGCGAGTCGAGCTAGAAGGTTTGAAGGCGGTTTGCGCCCTGCCATCCATGCGCACGTGGTCAATAATCAGTATAGGACAATACGTGAAGTAATGAATGACGCCTTATCGCTAGAACCACAGTATCCTCATGTTGCTGCCGGCGCTGTGCATACATCCAGTCACAAACGCCAAAGCAACGAAGGAGAAAATACCACTACAAAGCGTCGCAACAACGGTGGTCCGCAGAGAGGGCAGCTATGTCACTTCTACAAGAAACCAGGGCACCTGGCCAACGAATGTCGTCTGAGACAAGGATTATGCCTCATCTGTGGTGCTGCAAGCCACAAAATGCGTGACTGCCCCAATTACTCTGCTAAGCATCCTCAACGTAACGTTCCCTGACGGTAAGCATTATTTCTAAGTTTTGGGACGAAACTTCCAATTAGTTGGGTAGGATGTAGTGCCCCGTTCTCCCGGTGTGGAGAGCACGGCTAAGAAACACTAGACGGTATCATTCGATCGGGATAGATTGAATTAAGAACTCGTCCTCGTTATGGATTTATTTCTTCGGAATCGATTTCCATATTCAATGGACCGTGCCCCCGGGATCGACTTAGCGGCAGAGTCAGGAGGGACCTCTCCGCTGCTATCTTTTATTGACTCGGTTTTCGATGTCGCTTGTTGCTTTCGTGCTTTGAGTTGGTTTTGGGATTTGCTTGTTTTCCTTGAACGGTTTTGATGGTTTCATTATTTTTGTCCATTGAACTGCATTTCAATTCCGAGATTGGAAAGAGAGGAAAGAATATTAATCGAGCTGTTCGTGTGCAGGTGAACGAGCAGTAGGCGACTTACGAGCGGAGTCGTGAAGTGCCTCTTTCCTTCTCCCTTCCAATAATCTAAGTGACCAACCCGATTAGCTAGCCCTGCTTCCAAGCTTCATACTCAAAATCTTGCATTCTTCTTCGCCCCGATCAGACGATACCAAGTAATAATAAAAGATATCATGATAAAAGAGAATAGACTTGAATAATACTGCTTGTTAATCAAACTTGTGAACGGTTATATCTTTGCATGCTTGTTCGTTCGGAATATTCATTATATGCATAGATACATGTTTGAATGTATGCTTCTCTTTTATTGTCCCGATGCATGAATGGAACGTAGATGCAATGTACAAACGAATCATGCAATACTAGTTGTCTTATGCTCACGTAGCCTTCGGGCGAATGATTGTTCACGTAGCCTTCGGGCGAATGATTATTAACGTTCGATCACGGACAACTTGTGTACAAGGTATAGTTCATGCGGGCGGCTGCTGGGGCACTGGCACCGTTCTGGCTCCGGACGAAACTCACGTTTAGTCTCACGTACTTGGACAAGGTGGTATGCGGTGCCTCACGTACTAGTACGTAGCAAACCATCTTCGTCACAGACTAGTCCATAATGGCTATCAAGCCAGTGATCATCTTGTATATTTAAACCTGTTGCAACTAACTTGTGTCTTCGTGGCAGGGAAGGCATGGTAAGTATTATGCAGATAATTCAGACGGGCAGGTAAAATCCACCGAACGGTGGCACGTTCATTTCAGTAAATTCTATATGCTGCTTACTTGTAAATGAACCAAGGCAAGATAAAAACCCACAAATATGCATGCTTTATTAAAACAACGTATTGATTGGTATAGTTCGGCTAGCTCGCCTTCACCAGTATGTTTCGACATGCTGACCCTCGTTGAAATATATTTTCCACACCAAGGCGAACCGAGCGAGGAGCCGAAGTCGTCTTCCCGATCTAGTCCAGCTGTTGGCGCATCTTCACCGTGCCCCCTTGAAGCATTTTGAAGATAGGAGCTTGCAACTCTTCATACACAAATGCAGCTCCGTGGCAAAGCTATCCTCCAGCCTGGAGGTCTATATCTTTTGAAGTTTAGTAAAGGGATATAATGTACAGGACTGCTATCTCATTTTGAGTCAACACTTTTGTAAGCCCGTGCGGCATTTTAGCTAACTCGTTCAAGAGTTTGTAATAGATGTTCATTATTAATAAAGAGAACTTTCCATGTTTCAAATCTGTGTTTCAATTTATCTGCATACTCTGAATATGTGCTTGCTATGCAAATCATTAAAGCCTTGTGCGGGCGCAACCCCAGGCCCGTACGGCGGTCACGATTCGGGGGATGCCTCAAACGATTCTACGGAATCGGGTCGTGACATAATGGTATCAGAGCACAGATTCAAAGTTCCTTAGACTTCGTGCTGGAAAAGTTCCTTTAATGATCAAATTCCTGTGCAAACTCTTGAACTCATTAGGCCAAAATAAGATACGTTCATGCATTAAGTCCATAATACATTATGATTCTAATGTAATTTACCTTCTTTTGAAGGAATGACACTAGCACAATCTGCAGCGCAAGCACCGAACGAAATACAAGAGAGTAGTTCGGGCACTTCGGGAAGCTCGCGGAGCCAGCGTGGCATATCTCAAGTCGACCCGCTAGAGCGGGTGATGCAAATGTTAGAATCGCAACGACAAAGAGATAATGCTCGCCAAGCCAAGTTTGAAAGCAATTTAGAGACCCGATTCTCAGTCCAACAGAAGCAGGTAGATACCCTGCAACAGATCGTTCAGACTTTGGCCGCCAACTATTCCACCGCAACAGCAACGACTCCGGTGGAATAGCCCGTGCTTGAAGTAGAGATGCCATAAATTCTAAGGCCGAGGGACGTGACTGCCTTTAACTTGGGACACTTCAAGAAAGTCTGCAACACCCCGTTCAACGGGACTGAGGACCCAGTGGTAGCTCTAGATTGGCTAGCCGAGCTTAAAGATCACTTTGCTCTGCTAGAGGTCCCCGAAGAGAAGCGCTTCGCCTGCGCGCAACTTCAGCTCCGCCTCAACGCACATGATTGGTGGAACGTGCATCGACGATCTCTCCAATTTGATCATGGAGAGGAGGCAATCTCGTGGACGACTTTTCGTGCCGCGTTTGAAGAGGAGTTTATACCCCCTCCAGTACAACGTCAAATGGAGAATAATTTCGTACAGCTGCGGCAGGGCAATATGACAGTGAAGTAATATTCTGCCGAATTCAACCGACTCTCCAAATTCGCTAGGGCCTATTTACCTGATGCAGCGAGTCGAGCTAGAAGTTTTGAAGGCAGTTTGCGCCCTGCCATCCATGCGCACGTGGTCAATAATCAGTACGGGATAATGCGTGAAGTAATGAATCATGCCTTATCGCTAGAACCACAGTATCCTCATGTTGCTGCCGGCGCTGTGCATACATCCAGTCACAAACGCCAAAGCAACGAAGGAGAAAACACCACTGCAAAGTGCCGCAACAACGGTGGTCCACAGAGAGGGCAGCTATGTCACTTCTGCAAGAAACCAGGGCACCTGGCCAACGAATGTCGTCTGAGATATGGATTATGCCTCATCTGTGGTACTGCAAGCCACAAAATACGTGACTGCTCCAATTACTCTGCTAAGCATCCTCAACGTAACGTTCTCTAACGGTAAGCATTATTCTTAAGTTTTGGGACGAAACTTCCAATTAGTTGGGTAGGATGTAGTGCCCCGTTCTCCCGGTGCGGAGAGCGCGGCTAAGAAACACTAGACGGTATCGTTCGATCGGGATAGATTGAATTAAGAACTCGTCCTCGTTATGGATTTGTTTCTTCGAAATCGATTCCCATATTCAGTGGACCGTGCCCCCGGGATCGACTTAGCGGCAGAGTCAGGAGGGACCTCTCCGCTGCTATCTTTTATTGCCTCAGTTTTCGATATCGCTTGTTGCTTTCGTGCTTTGAGTTGGTTTTAGGATTTGCTTGTTTTCCTTGAACGGTTTTGATGGTTTCATTATTTTCTTCCATTGAACTGCATTTTAATTCCGAGATTGGAAAGAGAGGAAGGAATATTAATCGAGCTATTCGTGTGCAGGTGAACGAGCAGTAGGCGGCTTGCGAGCGGAGTCGTGAAGCGCCTCTTTCCTTCTCCCTTCCAACAATCTAAGTGAGTGGCTACTAACCCGATTAGCTAGCCCTGCTTCCAAGCTTTACACTTAAAATCTTGCATTCTTCTTCGCCCCGATCAGACGATACCAAGTAATAATAAAAGATACCAAGATAAAAGAGAATAGACTTAAATAATACTGCTTGTTAATCAAACTTGTGAACGGTTATATCTTTGCGTGCTTGTTCGTTCGGAATGTTCATTATATGCATAGATACAAGTTTGAATGTATGCTTCTCTTTTATTATCCCGATGCATGAATGGAACGTAGATGCAATGTACAAACGAATCATGCAATACTGCTTGTCTTGTGCTCACGTAGCCTTCGGACGAATGATTGTTCACGTAGCCTTCGGGCGAATGATTGTTAAAGTTCGATCAACGACAACTTGTGTACAAGGTATAGTTCCTGCGGGCGGCTGCTGGGGCACTGGTACCGTTCTGGCTCCGGACGAAACTCACGTTTAGTCTCACGTACTTGGACAAGGTGGTATGTGGCGCCTCACGTACTAGCACGTAGCAAACCATCTTCATCACAGACTAGTCCATAATGGCTATCAAGCCAGTGATCATCTTGTATATTTAAACATGTTGCAACTAACTTGTGTCTTCGTAGCAGGGAAGGCATGGTAAGTATTGTGCAGGTAATTCAGGCGGGCAGGTAAAATCCACCGAACGGTGGCACGTTCATTTCAGTAAATTCTATATGCTGCTTACTTGTAAATGAACCAAGGCAAGATAAAAACCCACAAATGTGCATGCTTTATTAAAACAACGTATTGATTGGTATAGTTCGGCTAGCTCGCCTTCACCAGAATGTTTTGACATGCTGACTCTCGTTGAAACAGGTTCTCTGTACCAAGGCGAACCGAGCGAGGAGCCGAAGTCGTCTTCCCGATCCAGTCCAGCTGTTGGCGCATCTTCACCGTGCCCCCTTGAAGCATTTTGAAGATAGGAGCTTGCAACTCTTCATACACAAATGCAGCTCCGTGGCAAAGCTATCCTCCAGCCTGGAGGTCTATATCTTTTGAAGTTTAGTAAAGGGATATAATGTACAGGACTGCTATCTCATTTTAAGTCAACACTTTTGTAAGCCCTTGCGGCATTTTAGCTAACTCGTTCAAGAGTTTATAATAGATGTTCATTATCAATAAAGAGAACTTTCCATGTTTCAAATCTGTATTTCAATTTATCTGCGTACTCTGAATATGTGCTTGCTATGCAAATCATTAAAGCCTTATGCGGGCGCAACCCTAGGCCCGTACGGTGGTCACGATTCGGAGGATGTCTCAAACGATTCTACGGAATCAGGTCCTGTGACCCAAGTTTGGTTCGATTCTGAGAACGTTGACAAAATCGCGTATCGTGGGCCCCACAGGCTCCACTTGACGGGCGATTTTGTGATCGGCTCATCGGAATCCAATTCTGGAAGTTCCGTTGGGTTTGTATCATCGTTCCTGACTTGTTGACACTAAGTTTGACAAATTTAGAGACCTTTATCCTTGACACATTTTTTTGTGCGAAGCGGGCCACATGTGGACCCCGCTTTGACCCGAAATTATCATTTTTGCCCTTGTCTCCAAATTGGACTCAAGGACAGGCGTTTCTAGCTATTTAATATTTTCTGAATCTGATGGTAATATTTGTTTCAGCATCCGGAGATGTTTCTGGAGATTTCACGAATACCAGAGCTACAGTGGGAGTCAGGACCACAGGCAAGTGTCCCTTGCCAATTCGCAGTGATTCCTGTTATAGTACTTTGCCTGAATTCCTTGTATATACATATATACTCTTGATATAATGTTCAACCTAGGACCGTGTGACTTTACTTAGCGTCCGATTAATAGTCGGGTGCCAACGCCGTACGCGGCATTGTGTATTGTCATCTAGACATGGATACCGAGACCCTATATTTCTCGTACTTGTCTTATCAAGTACATCATAACCCAGGACACCTGACACTATTCATGAGACAGAATCTTCCTGAGATATTCATGGTGATTCTGTATAGGATACAGGTTCATGACATATTCTTTACATATATGCTTAGAGCTTATTATGACTTGCTGCATTAAATATGATCTTGCGTGACATGGACATGGGGCCATATGGACATGAGACGTGTGATTACATTGGGTGGGGAGAGACACACAGGCTACAGGCTGATCATATATATATGAAACCCCTATTATTGTGAGGCGCAAGACTCTAAACCCGAGCTTGGCTCGTTACGTGTTATTACCGCTACCGGCTCCCCGACACAGAGCTTGTAGTGGTTTCAGCCTGAGTTCTAGTGATGCTTTCAACTTGCATATCACTTAGCTGGTTACATAGTTTATCCTATTATTTATTTATTGCTGCACTGTATTATTTATTTTGGCTTGAGTTATTTTGTACCTTGCTATGTCCCCTGAGGACCTGGATCTGGATTATGTCCCCAGGTATAGCCGAAGAGATCCATCCCGAGATATATAGTACAGGAGCACTTCCAGGAGCTGTACCAGAACCTGAGGACGAGATCGTGCCAGAGGACTTCTCCTGAGTATTGGCTATATATAGTCACTTATTTCTGTTTCTATTTCCAGTTCCTTTATTTCCTATCTATTGTATTGATGTATCAGACTTGTTCTCGGATTGTTCTCCGAGACACTTTTATTGAGATTTGTTAGTTATTCTATTTGCATTATTCTGGCATTTAATATGTGATTATCTGTTGTGGATGAGATTAGTATAGACTGTGACTTGTAACATTGGACCTATTTATTGTTGTACTACAGATTAAGTATGCCCTGATAGATCCATTAAATTGGGTTTGTCCATCGGTGCGTACTGCTGGCCATTGCCGCGCGTCCAGTCCCTCGATATTTTGGGACTGGGGCGTGATACATGGGCCGCATGAGGATCAGGGATGCATAGAGTCAGTGCTACATAGGACAGGTGCCGTATAGGAAGTCGGCCACATATGCGTCGGTGCCGCATGGGAAGTCGGTCGCATATAGGTCGGTGTCGCATGAGAAGTTGGCCGTATATGGGTCGGTGCCGCATAGGATCAGTGCCGCATATGACAGGGCAAAGTCCACTCCTTGGGACAAGTATTGAGTGACGTGCATTTAATATGTGTCAGAGAAGTGACTGAAGTGATGGATGTGACCAGCCATAAAGTGTGTCAGGAAGAAAAGACAAACTCAAAGAAAAAAATATGCAAGAGCGAACATGGTTATGCGTCCACAAGAGAAGAGGCGTATAGTCGGTGCCGCATGATATGCTTGCCGAATATATGTCTCTTGGACTTAGCGAATTTCTTATTCGTTCAACGAGCAAAACACAAGGGGTTCTGTTACTTAGCTCCAAAATACTTTGTGTAATGGTCAGTCATGCTTCCAACAAAATGGACGCATGCTGGTCGACTATGCGACAAAGAGTTCGACCGCATAAGGATCATGCCTCATGGAAGTCTCGGCCGCATATTGCGCTGGCCGTATGAGAACTTCATCTTCTTCAGACAGCAAGTTCAGCCATGACGAAAAACTACAAAAACCAAAAATTATTTTCTCTATAAAAAATTTATTTTAACTCAAAATCAAGTGAACCAAAAGCCAAAATGCCTGAAATAGAATGCTTTATCAACCACAAAAACTGGTTTTCTAAAATACCATATTTTAGTATATCAAAAACAAGAAAAACTTTTAGAACCCATAAAAAATCTTAACAAAAATATAGATCTACACGAATCTATACATCAAAATCTAAAACTCCAAGTATTAAAAGTGTTTAGAATTATAATGTACATATAATAGACTAATAAAATGCAAGTAAAGAGAAAGAACTAAAATCAAAGAGTTTCTTCATGTCATGCAAGGTGTACTTGCCTAGAAAAAAAAGAAGGAGAAAAATAAGAGAAATGGAGGAAAAGAGAGAAATAAGTTAGCTTATATAGCTAGGGTTTGAGGTTTAGACCATAGGTTTAACTCATGACCAAACCAACCTAATAATTAAACCATGAGTTTAATTGAACCAAAGAATGGGTCCAGTCTCTATGACGTACAACCTAATTAACATGAAAAAATAACATAGGCAAGAAAAGAATACGTTCCAAATATGTATATCGGAAATGGGGAGTGACAATAACCAACCTAGAAGCTAGGTATGAATCTATAATCAAGGTATTGACCTAGTTTGACCTAATTTGACCTAGTTTGCTAATATGATCTAGTCTTGACCTAGAAAATCATATTTTAGCTCTTTTAAGCTTGTTCTTACTTTATTACACCAAATGACATAGAATTTTATATATAGGTCTGTGTGACACCAGTTTGGACACTGAGTCGCATTATTTGCTCAGGACCACAGGCGACTACATTCTCTGATAGTTTTTATTATTTGATATTTACTATAATTTATGTTTTATAGTATTGCTTTACCTTCTTTCTGACACGCTGGATACACGGATTGGTATTGTATAGATTTATTGTCTTGTGATATGTAGTTTCAGGCCTATTGACTTTTCTGGACTAATGAATTACTGGACTAATATATTTCTGGCATATTGATATTTTTTGGACTATTGAGATTCTTTGTGTCGGGACCTAGATCCATGATTACTAATCGGGTGGAGAAATATCTAGGAGACGTGTGAACATATCCTTTCTATCTCACGGTCTGACTGGAATAATAGCAGCCACACACGACACGTATTGTTTACCGGATTTTACCCCCTAGTCATTCACATGTCAACTTGGTATTTCAAAATATTAGTTTAGATATTGTCTTTCTGGATTACTCTTTAACTACTGGTTGCATATTTACATTGACAGGTTACTAGTTTCACATATCTGACTGTCTTACATACTTATATGTTCTTCTTTCTTGCCTTCCATTACTTCCTTATTTATTTGCTTACTCTATTTTATACCCTGCTTCCTTATTATCTGATCATCTAGTATTATATTACTATTTACTGTTTTATAGTCTTTGTCAATTAATTGGAACTACTGTTGGGTTATACTTTGCTCCAATCCTGATTGGATATATTTTTTAGACGACGACTTAGAGGACTGGTGCCCGATATTTTATGGACCACATAAGGGAGTGGCGACCATGGGTCCTGATATTCAGGAGTGATTACAGGGAGGATTAGTCGGTGCTACTAGATACCTTAGTTTTATCTACTTAGCTTATGTACTGGATTTGTCTCCAGCTCTTAGCCTTTATGATGGTGTAGCTAGACTTATAGACTTGGATATTGTTGTTACTTCTCTAGTTGTAATTTTGTGAATCCATTTCTTTATATGTTATCATGCCATTATCTTTCTCTAGTTTGCTGTGATTGAGTATTATATATCATTATCATCTTGTCGTACGTATGGAGTTAAGATATCATTGACAGGTTATTATATATTATTGTATGAGATAGTTATATGGTATTGTTGACCTAGACAGTACTGTCAAAGTTGTGGCGTAGGCTGGACGTACCCATGTACTCGTGCCCGATCATCTAGGTGCAAGTCGTGACACATTTTTGTGGTGGCCCATGCAGGCCATGCTTTCCAATTAGTGAAGTTGTGGTAGTGCAACAACTTAGTTGTACTATTGCGAGCCGGTGATATAATATAGGATATAGAATACTAAGATGAGAGAGAATGCTTAATCACAACTAGAAAACTTTCAATCTATTGATTTTGTTATCCTTATTCATTCTGGATACTGTTTCTTTGAATATTGCTATCATTCTTTGATGGTATCGTATCTCGTGCCTTATTGACTTTTTTTTGTTTTGATTTGTCTTCAAGATGCCGCCAAAGACTAGGTCGCAGCGATCTGGAGTAGCTTCCATGAGGTCGATGACTTCTCCACCTCCAATATGGACAACAGCTGATACTGTTTTGCATCCTCCATCTCAGAGGGTTGCCTTACCAGTTTAGGTGGGAGCCTCATCTTCTTTCGGGGGCCTTCCTCCACCTGTTCAGAGGATTGCCCAGTTGCTTCTAAGGGACTTCCACCACTTCCAGCCCCAGTAGATGTCGCACAAATATTTGTGCTCTTTAGAGAGATGATAGAGGCCCAGCGGGCCCAAGCCAAGGCATAGCAACGACAGTTAGATGTTATGCAACAGGGCATCAAGAATGCCCACCAGGTCTCCATGGAAGCAGTTGAGAGGGTATCGCTCATCCAGCCACAAATTATTCTGTCTCATCCCGTCCAGCATTAGCCGAGGCCAGGCACTATAGTAGATTTTAAGAGGATGCTTCCTAAAGATTTCAAGGTCATATAAGGGATACTCTACGTAGACGGTTGGCTAGAGGATATTCAGAGGATACTACGGTTGGCTAAGATTTTGGAGAGCTTGCATGTTGAGGCTATAGGTATCCATTTGTTCGATATTGCCCTTACCTGGTACAATACAAAGACGAGGATTGCCAGGCAGGGACTGACTTGGAAGGCTTTCAAGAAGCTTTTCAAGGATCTTTTCAAGGAGAAGTTTTTCCCTGATGTGGCTTTGAGTGCCTTAGAGAGCCAGTTTCAGGAGCTTATCCTGGGGAGTAAGACGGTGGATGAGTAAGCCGTTGAGTTTTGTCGGTTGAGTATGTTTGCATAGGTGCAGAACTGACTAGTGCGAGAAAGAAAATTTAGAAAAGTTTTGGTCAGGGAGATCAAATCGCACACCTTGGTCCGTCGTACCACAACATTCGAGCAGATTCTGGCAGATGCTCAGATAGTAGAGGATAACTTGGAGTTTAAGTCCAAGAGAGAAAGAGATGTTTCGGGTGGCGCTAGTAGAAATACAGGACCAATTATGCGTCCCCTTATCCAACAGCAGCAGATTTAGGCATTGGTTCATACTCTAGTTCAATAACAGCCTCAGATTAAGATGCAGCAGGATTTTTTGTGCAACTATTGTAAGAAGCCCGGTCATTCATGGGATGTCTACAGGAAGAGGCTGAAGGTGTGCCTGTTTTCTGGGTCAGTTGTACATCAGATGCGAGACTGCCCCCACTGTGCCTCCATTTGGTGGAGCATGAGATCAGAGAAGTGGAGTTAGGCCACATATGGTATCGCAGATTACTCAGCACCCGCAAAGGGAGCCACCCTGGCAGGGCCGAGCATTTGCGATGACGGTCGAGGAGGCCAACACTACAAGTGATGGGTTAGCAAGTTATGTTCCTTTTTTCTGTCATGTTCCATCTATTGATTTGATTGCTTTCTCGGTACCTTATAGTTGCTTGTGTTATATAGTTAGTATAATTAGTAGTGTACCCCTGACAGAGACTGCAATAACATAACAGACGAAGACCAACACTATGCATGTTGACAATAATTAGTGACTTCTTTAAATTACATACTTGTATGATTTAGATTGGACGAGGGTTTGACCTAGAGGGAGGTACGGTTATCTTTAAATTTTAAGGATATAATTTTTCTAAGAGGGATATGATTGTAACTACCTAAATCAGGGAGAGGGGTATTTTTGTAATTTTTATATTATTTAATTATTATAAATAATTATTATATTATAAATATATTATTGACTAGTAGACTAGCTCCTATTGATTAGACTTAGTACTAGTGAGCCCAAGTAGACCCAACTAGACTTGACTTGACCCTTTGGTTCAATTAATTAGAATAGTCATAATTAGACTAGTTAATTAGTTATTTCCTTAGTTAAATGAATAAAATATTCTTACTAGTTATAGAGATGCCTACTTTAATAAAATAGATTCTATTCATGACATGAAGTTGAGCTTTTAAGTCAACATAACCCTATTATGAGGCTATATAAGCCTCTTTATTCAAGAATAGCCTTTATTTGCTTTCCTAATTAATTCATCCCCAAATTTGAGAGCAAATCCTAGCCACCACTCTAAAAGAAATCCCTTCCCTACCAAATCCACCCTTATTTCTTCATTCCAAACCCATTCTAAGGAGCTTGGAGGAGCAAAAGAAAGCTTTGATGAGGAGCTTGCTTGAAGGAAGTGTCAATCCATCTCTTTGTGTCCTCTTGGTGTATTATAATGGAAATCCATCTCCCAATAGGTTAATTTCCTTTCTCCCTAGTAATCTTTATCATAAATAGTGTATTAGACCTATAATAACCCTTTTATGGCTAAGGACTGTCCATAGGAGGAAGAACAAGGTTCATATGATGTCTTTGGTGAAAGTTTCATTGAGTTTTTTTATCCATTTGCGAAAAACTCTGAATTTGGACACCAAGTGTTTGATAGAATGTCTATTGTGCTATTTATACTTTATTGACTAGATTAGATGTGTTCTCCTAGTTTTAGTAGTGTTGGTGAAGGTTAAAAAGGGTATGTAACCACCCTGATTTTTAGAATTTAATATTTTCGGTATTATGAAATTTTTATGATTAAGGAAATTTTTTATTTATTTTTAGCTAATTATAATATATAGTATTTATGAATTTATAATTATGTATATTTAATTAATTATTAGTATATACAAAAAATATATTTTTTTGGTGTACAACTATTAATAGTATATTCTATAATTTTTTTGGAATTTATTGAGGTATAAAACTATTTTTAATGGCCATATATATATATATATATATATATATATATATATATATATATATATAAGAAAAAGAATAAAAGAATTAAACCTAAACCTAAACCCATTAACCCAAACCCTACCCTAAACTCGTTAACCCATTAACCCTACCCAAACCCAAAACCTAAACTATAAAACCAACCCCTCCCCCGCGCACACAGGAACCTCTCCCTGGCTCTCTCTCTCTCTCTCTCTCTCTCTCTCTCTCTCTCTCTCTATATATATATATATATATATATATATATATATATATATATATATATATATATATATATATATATAACCAACCCCAAACCCTAACCCTAAACCCTAACCTCCATCCCCGACGACCGCCTGCAGCCCCGCCGCCCGCATCGTCGCGCCGGAGCAGCATCGACCGCCCCCACGCACAGCCATGTAGCCCCTCCTTCGTGCACAGCCTTTGCCCTCCTCACTCATCCAATTTGTGTCCCATCTTCGCTGGTATGTTCACAACCTAACTCTTTAGGATTCTCTTCAAGTGGAACGAATTTAGGCACCCGGGTTTGATCAAAAAATCGACCGGAAGTTGGCCAAAAAACTGTTCGAAAAAAGTTTAGAATTTCAGTCCAAGTACCCCTGTTCATGTCCAATTTTCTACTAACTCATTAATTATTTATAAAATATAATTGAAGGGACTTTTTCACAATATAACCAAGATTTTTACTGTTCTTTTAGTTTTTATTAGTTTTCTTTAATGGTAAAATTATTCTTGTTCCAAAATGACCAAAAACTTATTTTTAAAATACCAAAAATCTCATGATACAGGGTGCGTCCTGCCAAACGAGACAACTTTGTCGTATGCAGGTTATACCGAAAGGTGCGTAACGTATACACGGACGTATAAGCTTTCGTAAAACTTGATTTGGATGTGCGTGCACACCGGAATCAATGCGTATCCGCCAAAAAATATTGTATCGGCCTGTTATGACACTCGTCGTAACTTCGTGTGTGCTTGTCATTTCACAACGAAACTTATGCCATTGGATTCACAGTATTACGCTGGTCCTGTGACCCAAGTTTGGTTCGATTCTGAGAACGTTGACAAAACGTTATTTTGTGGAACCTACGGTACCACATAACGGGAGATTTCGTGATCGGCTCATCGGAATCCAGTTATGGACATTTCATTGGGTTCGTATCGTCGTTCTGGACTCATAGATACTAAGTAGGACAAATTTGGAGAACTTTGTCTTTGACATATTTTTCGATACGAAGTAGGCCACATGTGGATTCCGCTTTGATCCAAAATTGTTAATCTTGCCCCTGTGTCCAAATTGGACTTATGGGTAGTCAATCCTAGCTATTTCAAGTATTCTGAGAATATTGGTGATGTTTGTTTCAGTATCAGGAGGTGTACGTACAAATTTTACTTTCCCAGGAGCAGTTGACGGAGTTCAGAACCCAGACAAGTGTACCTTGCTATGACGTATCACAATTCCTTGCCTTTATTATCTTATTTAGTTATTATAGTTACTTGATATGGTTGATGTGTGTGTTTACCCTAGGACCGTAAGACATTGATTAGCATCTGAACAAGATTCGGGTGTCGATGGCGTACTCGGAGTCGAGTAACGTCACTTAGAGAGTTGATTTTACGATCCTATTTTTACGTGCTTGCTTTACCAAGTACGCCATACCCTATGTAAACCCCCTCAATTTATTCTGTAGATAGTTAGAGTGGGCCAGGAAATATTTTGATAAAAGATATTGAGGTTTGGAGTTGAGGATATTTACCTGGAATTTTAATCCATTTAATTAAAACATTATTCCACCCTATCTTTGTCTAATTATTCGGAGCCCATTTTCAGCCCATAAAATTCCGTACAAATTTTGTACACTCGACTCAACTCGCCAAATTAGGCACTGGACTTTTCTGATTGTTAAAATCAACTTTTGTGTGCTCTAAATTAATTGCGCAACATTCCGAAATCGTAAACCGTATTTTATTTCGTGTCGGACACCTGTGTCGTTACCCTCGATTTTGGAGTACCAACTTAACCCGTTGAGCCGGACCAACTAAAGGGTCCAAGACTGACTCCAAGCCCCCACCATTTTTGGCCTTTGCGCCGTTTTCAGATTTTGACCCCGCGGGCCCCAATTAAATTAAATTCGTGGGACGCGTTATCGTCAATTAAATCGGGATTTAACAACCTTGTAAATTCTATTTTTTAATATTAAATTAATCCCAATGCCCTTCAAATTTGACCCGCGCCTGACGCTCGACGCCCCCTCACTATGACAATTTTTAATTATATTTTCTCCGCAAATTTTTGCGTCATTTCATGTGTTCATGCAAATTTCCGAATTTACAGGGGCTAATTTGCAATTATTGAATTGTTGGCAACACCTCTTTGGTCATGATAAATTGTTGGGTCCCAAAATGGGGTCCCAAACCCATTTTCCTCATTCCCTCATGAAGAAACCTCACACCCTATCCATATTAAATCACCACCACTCATTTATTCTAAGAGGATCCCAACCACTCATTCAAACCCACACATCCCCCTATAAAACAACATTTTCCCCCACCCTCATTGAAACCAACCGGCCCTAATCCCAACACCACTCTCTCTCTCCTACCTCATTTACTTCTTCATGCAAGAAGAAACTCCATTCTTCTTCTTCTCCCATCATTCTCCTTCTTCTCCTTCCCATATCACTCTCTCCCCACTTAAGTGACTCCGGCCGACCAACTATTCCGACCGTCGGCCGTCAACCCACGCCGACCACCCCACACTACAGCCGAGCAGGTCCGGCGTAGCCACCCCGCTGCAGCCCGCGCGGCCCCCCCGCGCTGCAGTCGATCTCTTCCGGCCGACGCTGTGCGTCCATCCCCGCGCTGCAGCCGATCTCTTCCGGCCGAAGCTGTGTGTTCCCTCCTCGCGCTGCAGCCGAGCAAGTTCGGCGCTGCCGAACCCTCCCCGCCGGCGCAGTTCTCCTCCACCCTGCTGTGTGCGTCCCCGCCGGTGCCGTCAGTCCGGCCCACTCTAGCCACCCGCTCCTGCTGTGTCGCTTCTCTTCCGGCCATCTCCACGGTTATCCCATCATCACCACCACCATTCGGCACCACCCTCCACCGACCATACCCCGTCGGACGTGCTTCGACATCGGCAAGGTCGACTTCCCCTCTCATTCTTTAATTTCCAGATCTTTATATGGATGTTTAACAGGGATTTATTTACATATATTCAGGTGTTAATACTAACTAGGGTTTAGGTTTCAATGTGGTATATGTTGTAGTGTTTTAAGCATATATGTAGATATGGTTGATAGGGTTTGATGGATATATTGTTGGCATATATATGGATGTGGAGATTTAGCTAGGGTTTGTATTTATTAATATTGTGTAGTTGTGGTGAAAGTATAAATAATCATGTGTGCCTAATGTTGATTAATGATCATGTTGAATAAGGGGAATATGTTTTAGATTATTGATGACTAAGGTCGATGATGATTAAGGTGAATATAGAATATAATGACATGAGATTTAAGGTTTAATGGTGACCTTGGAGATTCATTCGTCATCAATATATTAATACATTTGAATGATGGACATTGAGGTTTTGGGTTAACATATTTATTTATGTGCATCGAAATCTGTGGGGATGAACAGTGATTGTGGGTGAAAGGATACGGAGGGTTGAGGAAGACCTAATTTTTAATAAGTAAATACTGTCAGGGAGTGAGCACACCTGATACTGAACCATGTGATGATTATTGTCAAAATGAGGATTTGTCAAGGAGAGTGTAAAGAAGACTAGTGATGGACTACCGTACCAACCGTCAACCGTAATCAACCCCCTAGTGACTTGTTCCTGAGAGTCGTGTCAGAGACTGAGTCTAGATGTAGTAGCACACATGTCTGTCTTAATTAGATTATTGATTCTGGTCTGTATCTCTACTCTAGGTATTGCGGGATCTGAGGACTTGGACGCAGTACCCGATCCCCGTCATCAGCAGCCGCACGCAGGCAAGTGTACCTTGCCACCCAGTATTTCAGTTTACAGATATTGTTTTTCTTATTGTATATTGTGCGCTTGTTTACGTTGATGTTCGATATTCCGTGTCCGGTTCACAACCGGGTGTTGACATTCGACTTAACGACTTAGATTAATTACTGTTGCTTCATAGCACCTCGATGTACGTACCAGAGTACATCGATACCCCAGGACACACTCATACACTGTGTTCGTGCCAGATTCCTGTATCCTGATACTGACATCATGACCAGAGACTGGAACGACCTTAGGGTCGTGTCTGTTGAGTTAAATTCTGTGTGTGTCAAGACTGTAGTTAGAGGTTCAGGTTCAACGCACAATCGTTGACCGCTTGGGAAGGGGAAGACAGTTACTAGACGTTTGGGCTACTCTGCACGCTCTTATAGATGTAGTGATCCTGTTTCATAGTGTAGTGGTAGCACCCGTGTGTCTCTGTGCTCGGAGCTGCGGTACGACCCGTGTGTCTCTGTGTTCGGAGCTGCGGTTTTATTTTGGACGGCCCACGCGTCGAACGTTGTCTTTAAACTGTGTCACACTTGTTTGGTTGTACTAGATTACCCTGTTTCTGCACTTGTACTATCTGTTTACCTGGCATGTTATTTTCTTGTACCTTGTTACGTCCCTCTGAGGACCTGGTTCCCTTCCAGGTGTAGGCTTCGAGGATTACTCGGAGGAGTACGGACCGGGCATCTATCCAGCAGCTGTACTCACTGCCGAGGACGAGGTCACCCCTGAGGACTTTGCCTGATCGCTGGTAGTGACTCTTTCCTTGGGACGGTATCTCTACCTAGTTACCTGCTACCGTTCCAAGTTATCTTATTGCTTATTTCCATTCCAGTTTATTTGTGCTAGCGGGTTTATCCCCGTGTGACTACTCTAGTGTTTGTACTTGATACTTATTTGGATGTTTTTCCTTCCCGCACATTAGTCGTTGTATTTACTTCTATTGTGCTCTTTTATTGCTGCCTGTGGATGAGATTTAGATTGAGTTTACTTGTGTTGTGTGATGGGTTATTCATTGTACTTTACAGCTTAAGTGTACTCCGACGGGCCCATTGGATTGGAATGCCCGCCGAAGTACACTGCTGGCCATTGCCACGTGGCTCGGTTCCTTATCCATGGGACCGGGACGTGACAAGGTTTTTGTGGTGGCCCATGCAGGTCTGATTTAAATCGTCTTGGTCACCTGACTGTGCCAAGCGAGCCTGCAAATTAGGAATAGAGTTAGAAATCTCATCTGCAAAGTTTGAAACCTTCACATGACACCTCTATCTCGATATCGTTTATCCAATTGCATCTTGTTTATTTTCCTCAAACGCTGATCGCAATCATGACTTCTTTTCAGAGTTATAAATCTCCGCAGTGGACGTATCGCGCAGCCTGACGACGTTCCCCGAGACGCTGGATCATCCGGGGAACCGGATCTGGAGCAGGTCCTTCTACTGACTCCAGCTCCCATGGGACAGTCATCAGGACATCCCGACATGCCATCAGGCGGACACCAGACTCCGCATCAGGCAGGACCCGAGGATCAGAGGATCCCGAGTCAGGAGGAGCAGCAGTTACCACCTCCTCCACCATTCCCGCCCCAGATGCCCTATATGCCATTCCCCACAGGGCAACCGATGGATGGAACCCAGATGTTCCAGATGATGTTCGCGATGATGCAGGCCCAGCAGCAGGCCCAGCAGGCTCAGCAGCACCAGGCTGAGACCTTGAGAGAGAGCATCGTGACGGCCTTGGGGCAGGCGACACCACCCGCATGTGCGCCGACGAGAGGGTCTGTCATAGACTTCCGTCGTTTGATACCGCAACCTTTTGCGGGCACCGAGGAGTCGACGGAGGTACACGCTTGGCTCACCGGTATTTAGCACCAGCTAGAGGCTACTGACCTCCCCCTACACCGATGGATGACGGCTGTCAGGATGCAGCTCACCGGCAACGCTCATCACTGGTGGCTTTCCGAGGAGGAGCGTTTGGGACCGGATCGCGTCACCTGGGAAGAGTTCTCCAGACTCTTCCAGGAGATGTACATACCCTCTACCGCCCGAGCAGAGCTTCGGAGCAGATTCCAGAACCTCATCCAGGGGAGTATGACTTTAGAGGAATACAATTCTGAGTTCCTCCGCCTGAGCAGATTTGCACCATACCTGATCCCCACTGAAGAAGCAAAGGCCGAGAAGTTTTTTGAGGGCCTGAGATATGAGAACCAGAGGCTTATCGGGTCCACAGCCTACACCACTTACTCCGAGGTACTACTTGCAGCGCGGCGCCAAGACCGTATCAGCAAGTTGGAGGCTAGTCAGAAATGCCCCTTTGCGTCGACATCAGCAGTCCGAGCCCCGCAGGGAGGACCTGCGAAGCGCCCTCTCGTACAGCAGCAGCAACAGAGGGCAGCACCCCAGCAGGGAGCAGTCATTCCCACATGCCATTTCTGCAGCAAGAGGGGACACTTGATGAGGGACTGTAGACGGAGGTTGGGCGTATGTTTGAGATGTGGATCGCCCCAGCATGCCATCAGAGATTGCCCTGAGCAGAGAGATCCAGTACAGATGGTACACCGTCCAGCCCTGCCAGCGCCGAGGCCTTATCAGCAGCCTCCTGGGCCGAGGCCACCCTACGCAGGAGCTGGAGCACAGCGACCCCCAGCACCAGGAGTGAACCAGAGGAGGCCACCTTTGGCTCCACAGGGAGAGCGATACCAGCAGGTTCAGCAGCAGCAGCAGAGGGCACCGGCACCGAGGCAAGGACAGGCCTATGCTATGACCATCGAGGAGGCTGAGACAGCAGGAGAAGTGATAGCAGGTACAATTTTAGTAGCTACATTACCAGCATTAGTCCTATTTGATTCTGGTGCCGCACACTCTTTTATAGCTGCTAGTTTCGTGGCTACCCATAGAATAGCCACTGCACCCCTTCCGAAGGTCAAGAGGATTCTTACGGGAGGTGGAATAGTACCTGTTAGTGACACTTGTAGGTCATGTTCAGTAGTTGTCTGCGGGCGAGAGATGCGTGCCCGATTTTTGGTTTTCTCTATGCCGGACTATGACATTGTCCTAGGCATGGATTGGTTGAGCCAGTACCACGCAACGCTAGATTGCCATCGTGGTTGTGTCATCTTTAGACCCCCAGATCTCCCAGAGTTTGAGTTTCTTCGGGGAGCCCGAGAGCATGGTGTCCAACCTACCCTAGCGACACACATTGCAGAAGGTGAACCGATGTACCCTCACTTTATAGCAGAGTTTGAGGATGTGTTTCCAGAGGATCTCCCAGGACTGCCACCTGACCGAGAGATTGAGTTCACTATAGAGTTGACTCCAGGAGCCGAGCCAGTTACTTCTCCCGTTTACAGACTAGCACCGAAGGAGTTGGTTGAGCTGAAGGTACAAGTAGATGATCTCTTAGAAAAGGATTTCATTCGGGCTAGTGTATCTCCATGGGGAGCACCCATTTTGTTCGTACCGAAGAAGGATGGGACGGTACGCTTGTGTATCGATTACAGGGCGCTAAATGCTGTAACGATAAAGAACAAGTATCCACTACCGCGCATCGATGATTTGTTTGATCAGCTTAGCGGTGCATGTGTATTCTCAAAGATTGACCTCAGATCCAGATATCATCAGATCAAGGTACGGAAAGAGGACATCCAGAAGACGGCCTTTCGGACGAAGTATGGCCACTATGAGTTTTTAGTCATGCCATTTGGTTTAACCAACGCGCCAGCAGTATTCATGTGTTTGATGAACAATGTTTTCCACCAGTACTTAGATAAGTTTGTGGTGGTATTTATTGACGATATCCTGATATATTCCAAGAGCCAGGAGGAGCATGAGAGACATCTCAGGATTGTGTTAGAGACGCTGAGACATGAGAGGCTGTACGCCAAACTCAGCAAATGTGAGTTTTGCTTGGACAGAGTACCATTTCTGGGACACATAATCACCGGAGATGGACTATCAGTGGATCCGGAGAAGATAGCTGCAGTAGAGACCTGGCCTACCCCTACATCAGTTACAGAGGTGAGGAGTTTCCTCGGACTTGCCGGATATTACCGGAGGTTCGTGGAAAACTTTTCGAGGATAGCTGCGCCCATGACGCGACTGACGCGTAAAGGCGAAGAGTTTATCTGGACCGACGAGTGTCAGACGGCTTTCGATGAGCTAAAGAAGCGTCTGACATCAGCACCGATTTTGACACTACCTTCCGGATCAGGAGGATTTGTAGTGTACAGTGATGCGTCAGGGAGCGGATTGGGATGTGTACTGATGCAACACGGCAAGGTGATAGCCTACGCATCGAGACAGTTGAGAGTTCATGAGAAGAACTATCCGACGCACGACTTGGAGCTAGCTGCGGTGATATTTGCACTAAAGCTATGGAGACATTACCTTTATGGTGAGCGTGTTGAGATTTATACAGATCATAAAAGCCTGAAGTACGTCTACACGCAGAAGGAGCTCAATATGAGGCAGAGACGTTGGCTAGAGCTGATGACAGATTATGACATTGAGCTACAGTACCACCCTGGCAAGGCGAACGTCGTCGCAGATGCCTTAAGCAGGAAGCCCATGGCATACTTTCTGACAACGCAGCGACAGTTGCTAGAGGATCTCCAGGAGCTTGGGATAGAGATCGTATTGCCAGGCATGGATGGACAGATGGCCAGTCTTGAGGTTCAGTCTACTTTGATTGAGAGGATCAGGACAGCATTGCCTACAGATGCGAGATTTCGACGTCTACGAGAGAGAACAGAAGCCGGCCTGCAGACGGGACTCAGGATTCATGAAGACGGAACGCTGAGGTACGGAGATCGCCTATATGTTCCGAGTGGCGAGCTACGCCAAGAGTTGATGACAGAGGCTCATAGCTCGATATATTCCATTCATCCCGGGGGTACGAAGATGTACCGAGACTTGAGACAGCATTTCTGGTGGCATGGGATGAAGAGGGAAATTGCAAGATTTGTGGCGAAGTATTTAGTTTGTCAGCAAGTCAAGGCTGAACATCAGAGGACTGCAGGATTATTGCAGCCCCTCCCCATTCTCGAGTGGAAGTGGGAACACATTACCATGGACTTCGTCACAGGATTCCCGCGAAGCCCTAGCGGGAAAGATGCAGTTTGGGTTGTAGTAGACAGACTCACCAAGTCTGCACATTTCTTGCCCTTCAGAGTTGGGCAATCCACCGAGATACTAGCTGACATGTATATGAGGCAGATAGTACGATTATATGGAGTGCCTGTCAGCATCGTATCGGATCGTGATTCCAGGTTCACGTCACATTTTTGGCGGAGTATGCAGGAGAGCTTAGGAACTCGTCTCAAGTTCAGCACTGCGTATCATCCACAGACAGACGGACAGTCAGAGCGCACGATACAGATATTAGAGGATATGTTGCGAGCGTACATGATTGATTTTGGAGGATCTTGGGAGGACCATCTACACTTGGTGGAATTCTCCTACAATAACAGTTACCAGGCCAGCATACAGATGGCACCTTATGAGGCACTGTATGGCAGGAAATGCAGGTCGCCAGTTTGTTGGAGTGACGTGGGAGAGCGTCAGATACTTGGGCCCGAATTGGTGACACAGACAGTAGAGAAGGTCAAGCAGATTCAGAGCCACCTGCGCGCAGCACAGGACAGACAGAAACACTGGACAGATGCGCACCGCAGACCATTGGAGTTCAAGGAGGGTGACCACGTGTTTTTGAGGATATCGCCCACTCGTGGTACCATCAGATTCGGAGGCAGAGGCAAGCTGAGTCCGAGGTATATCGGACCTTTTGACATTCTGGAACGAGTTGGCGAAGTGGCATACCGTCTTGCTTTACCTCCATCATTAGAGGGAGTGCATGACGTATTTCACGTATCGCAGTTGAGGAGATATGTCGCAGACCCTAGCCACGTGCTTGATCATTCGGAGATTACAGTCGGGCCCCGCCTGTCTTACGTAGAGCAGCCAGTTGAGATCCTCGATCGCAGCGAGAAGACTCTGAGAGGGCAGACGATTCGACTGGTCAGAGTGGCATGAAAGCACCATTCACCAGGCGAGTCTACTTGGGAGCGCGAGGATTCTATTAGGCAGCGATTCCCGTACTTATTTGAGGAGCAAGGTATGAATTTACATACGGCAATTTAATTATTAGTTATTTTAAATTCTGTTAGATACTATCGTGCTTTACTTTTAATTTCGGGGACGAAATTTTTCTAAGTTGGGAAGAATGTAAACCCCCTCAATTTATTCTGTAGATAGTTAGAGTGGGCCAGGAAATATTTTGATAAAAGATATTGAGGTTTGGAGTTGAGGATATTTACCTGGAATTTTAATCCATTTAATTAAAACATTATTCCACCCTATCTTTGTCTAATTATTCGGAGCCCATTTTCAGCCCATAAAATTCCGTACAAATTTTGTACACTCGACTCAACTCGCCAAATTAGGCACTGGACTTTTCTGATTGTTAAAATCAACTTTTGTGTGCTCTAAATTAATTGCGCAACATTCCGAAATCGTAAACCGTATTTTATTCCGTGTCGGACACCTGTGTCGTTACCCTCGATTTTGGAGTACCAACTTAACCCGTTGAGCCGGACCAACTAAAGGGTCCAAGACTGACTCCAAGCCCCCACCATTTTTGGCCTTTGCGCCATTTCCAGATTTTGACCCCGCGGGCCCCAATTAAATTAAATTCGCGGGACGCGTTATCATCAATTAAATCGGGATTTAACAACCTTGTAAATTCAATTTTTTAATATTAAATTAATCCCAATGCCCTTCAAATTTGACCCGCGCCTGACGCGCGACGCCCCCTCACTATGACAATTTTTAATTATATTTTCTCCGCAAATTTTTGCGTTATTTCATGTGTTCATGCAAATTTTCGAATTTACAGGGGCTAATTTGCAATTATTGAATTGTTGGCAACACCTCTTTGGTCATGATAAATTGTTGGGTCCCAAAATGGGGTCCCAAACCCATTTTCCTCATTCCCTCATGAAGAAACCTCACACCCTATCCATATTAAATCACCACCACTCATTTATTCTAAGAGGATCCCAACCACTCATTCAAACCCACACATCCCCCTATAAAACAACATTTTCCCCCACCCTCATTGAAACCAACCGGCCCTAATCCCAACACCACTCTCTCTCTCCTACCTCATTTACTTCTTCATGCAAGAAGAAACTCCATTCTTCTTCTTCTCCCATCATTCTCCTTCTTCTCCTTCCCATATCACTCTCTCCCCACTTAAGTGACTCCGGCCGACCAACTATTCCGACCGTCGGCCGTCAACCCACGCCGACCACCCCACACAACAGCCGAGCAAGTCCGGCGTAGCTACCCCGCTGCAGCCCGCGCGGCCCCCCCGCGCTGCAGTCGATCTCTTCCGGCCGACGCTGTGCGTCCATCCCCGTGCTGCAGCCGATCTCTTCCGGCCGAAGCTGTGTGTTCCCTCCTCGCGCTGCAGCCGAGCAAGTTCGGCGCTGCCGAACCCTCCCCGCCGGCGCAGTTCTCCTCCACCCTGCTGTGTGCGTCCCCGCCGGTGCCGTCAGTCCGGCCCACTCTAGCCACCCGCTCCTGCTGTGTCGCTTCTCTTCCGGCCATCTCCACGGTTATCCCATCATCACCACCACCATTCGGCACCACCCTCCACCGACCATACCCCGTCGGACGTGCTTCGACATCGGCAAGGTCGACTTCCCCTCTCATTCTTTAATTTCCAGATCTTTATATGGATGTTTAACAGGGATTTATTTACATATATTCAGGTGTTAATACTAACTAGGGTTTAGGTTTTAATGTGGTATATGTTGTAGTGTTTTAAGCATATATGTAGATATGGTTGATAGGGTTTGATGGATATATTGTTGGCATATATATGGATGTGGAGATTTAGCTAGGGTTTGTATTTATTAATATTGTGTAGTTGTGGTGAAAGTATAAATAATCATGTGTGCCTAATGTTGATTAATGATCATGTTGAATAAGGGGAATGTGTTTTAGATTATTGATGACTAAGGTCGATGATGATTAAGGTGAATATAGAATATAATGACTTGAGATTTAAGGTTTAATGGTGACCTTGGAGATTCATTCGTCATCAATATATTAATACATTTGAATGATGGACATTGAGGTTTTGGGTTAACATATTTATTTATGTGCATCGAAATCTGTGGGGATGAACAGTGATTGTGGGTGAAAGGATACGGAGGGTTGAGGAAGACCTAATTTTTAATAAGTAAATACTGTCAGGGAGTGAGCACACTTGATACTGAACCATGTGATGATTATTGTCAAAATGAGGATTTGTCAAGGAGAGTGTAAAGAAGACTAGTGATGGACTACCGTACCAACCGTCAACCGTAATCAACCCCCTAGTGACTTGTTCCTGAGAGTCGTGTCAGAGACTGAGTCTAGATGTAGTAGCACACCTGTCTGTCTTAATTAGATTATTGATTCTGGTCTGTATCTCTACTCTAGGTATTGCGGGATCTGAGGACTTGGACGCAGTACCCGATCTCCGTCATCAGCAGCCGCACGCAGGCAAGTGTACCTTGCCACCCAGTATTTCAGTTTATAGATATTGTTTTTCTTATTGTATATTGTGCGCTTGTTTACGTTGATGTTCGATATTCCGTGTCCGGTTCACAACCGGGTGTTGACATTCGACTTAACGACTTAGATTAATTACTGTTGCTTCATAGCACCTCGATGTACGTACCAGAGTACATCGATACCCCAGGACACACTCATACACTGTGTTCATGCCAGATTCCTGTATCCTGATACTGACATCATGACCAGAGACTGGGACGACCTTAGGGTCGCGTCTGTTGAGTTAAATTCTGTGTGTGTCAAGACTGTAGTTAGAGGTTCAGGTTCAACGCACAATCGTTGACCGCTTGGGAAGGGGAAGACAGTTACTAGACGTTTGGGCTACTCTGCACGCGCTTATAGATGTAGTGATCCTGTTTCATAGTGTAGTGGTAGCACCCGTGTGTCTCTGTGCTCGGAGCTGCGGTACGACCCGTGTGTCTCTGTGTTCGGAGCTGCGGTTTTATTTTGGACGGCCCACGCGTCGAACGTTGTCTTTAAACTGTGTCACACTTGTTTGGTTGTACTAGATTACCCTGTTTCTGCACTTGTACTATCTGTTTACCTGGCATGTTATTTTCTTGTACCTTGTTACGTCCCTCTGAGGACCTGGTTCCCTTCCAGGTGTAGGCTTCGAGGATTACTCGGAGGAGTACGGACCGGGCATCTATCCAGCAGCTGTACTCACTGCCGAGGACGAGGTCACCCCTGAGGACTTCGCCTGATCGCTGGTAGTGACTCTTTCCTTGGGACGGTATCTCTACCTAGTTACCTGCTACCGTTCCAAGTTATCTTATTGCTTATTTCCATTCCAGTTTATTTGTGCTAGCGGGTTTATCCCCGTGTGACTACTCTAGTGTTTGTACTTGATACTTATTTGGATGTTTTTCCTTCCCGCACATTAGTCGTTGTATTTACTTCTATTGTGCTCTTTTATTGCTGCCTGTGGATGAGATTTAGATTGAGTTTACTTGTGTTGTGTGATGGGTTATTCATTGTACTTTACAGCTTAAGTGTACTCCGACGGGCCCATTGGATTGGAATGCCCGCCGAAGTACACTGCTGGCCATTGCCACGTGGCTCGGTTCCTTATCCATAGGACCGGGGCGTGACACCCTAGGACACTTGACACTATTTCATGTGACAGAATCTTTCTTGAGTTATTCATGGTGATTCTATATAGGCTTATAGGATTTGTGATATGAGACTTGCATATTATATGTATATTATTATAACTCATTGCACTAGCTAGAGGTCATGATCTTGCGTGTTATAGACATGAGAAATTGTGGACATAAGACATGAGGTTACATTGGGTGGGGAGAGACACACCATACTACAGGCTGATTATTGATATATATACTATAATTCTAGGGGTGATGTGGCACATATACTGGAGTCGTGATACTACTAAAGGTACCTTGGACTCTGTCTGAGATCTTTGGCACCTGTACTTGAGTCTTGATACTACTTGCAGCTATGGGCTCCTCGACACAGAACCTGTAGTAATTTCAGCCTGAGTATGATTGATGCTCTCACGTGCATATCACATAGATGGTTACAATAGTTTACCCTTGAGTATGTGGCATTATATTATTTTACTTTTGGCATGTTGTTTCTTGTACCTTGTTACGTCCCTCTGAGGACCTGGTCCCCTGCCAGTTTTTGCAGCATAGACGGTTACGGAGCCTTTGGAGTTGCTGATGGAGTTGCTTGTCTTGCAGGCATTGGTACCAGGTAGTTATATCATTTCTCCCGGAGTTATGGCTATTTATTTATATTGTTTATTCATCTGCTGATGTAGCCTAGTTTTATAGACTCATATTTCTTTTTCGAGTCGATTCGAGTTTGTGTGTTACTGGGTGGCCGACTTTAGCACATGTAGCTCATTATTGTGTATTATATTCATTGTGGATTGAGGCATAAATATTTATATTTACTTGATTATTTAGATAGTGACCATTATAATACAGCTTATACGTATTCGAGTCGGACCGGAGTCTGGTCGAATGCGTAGCTGAAATATTACGTATTCCTAGTCCTACATATTTTGGGACTGGGGCGTAACCTATTTTAGTGGTGGCCCATGCAGGTCCTGATTAAATCATTTCGGTTACTTTTCGGTACCGAACGAGCATGTAATCAGGATTAGCAGTATTAGTATCTCAATCCACAACTGATTTAAAAATTCCTTAGCAATTGATTATCGCCCTTGGACTTTATAATTGTACTCGTTTATTCCCCTCGACATCATTATTATTGTTTATCATCTTTTCCTATTTCAGAGAGATGGAAGTTCATGCGCGATATTTCCTCCAGAAGCAGATCCTTGTCAAGGCGGAAGAAGACATGCTAGATATAAAGTTTTGAGAAGATGGTTATTCTTAGTAGGGTAGATAGATAGGTTATTCCTATATGCTAGAGCTAGTGTAGATTGTTAGCATGAGAATTGAATATATTATTAAGTTTAAGGATTAGTTGTATTATCCCCTCGACTGCATCCCTATCCTTCCTATCAAATTCTTATCTTGTGTTACATATATGACCTCGTGCTTTTATAACAACGATCTTCCTAATTATAACAATGAGTAGATCTTTTCTCTTTTCCTAGTTGTGCCTTAATTATAAAATCAATCTCTTAGTTGGTATCATTCCTTGTGTTAATATCCATATCACCATAGGTGTCAGTTTTTTTCTACTCTAATCTCCTTGATCTAGTCACCATGACTCGATTCTCCAAATACCTGCCTAATCGTACCTTATTCAACCATGTAGACTTATCAAAAAAAAAATTTTATCGTTGCCTAAATTTTTGGTCTCTTCCTCATCAATGCCAATCAATGATCGAAGCCTCTATGCCACCTTGCCTTAGTCGGATCTGACTCAGTCATTTCTTCTATCTTGTAGAAGCTTGACCTATATAAGAGCAGTAGTGGATAGGTAGTAATTTCTCTTATACGGTTGTTGATCAATAGCACCGTGATAGTTTCTAGGTTCCTTTAGAAAATCCTTGATTACGACTAGTAAATCCTAGAATTCTTGTATCCTTATTTAGAAAATAGGCCATTCCAGAAATCTTGTTAGCAAGACCATGACCTTAGTTTTGGATACCAACTTAATTTTTATAAGTTGGGTAGATCGTAGCCCCTGGTTTTAGTGTAGGGTTATTTCTAGAAATTTAGGGTAAATTTGAATTTACTTTGGTGTTAATTAGGTTAATCTCAAACGGATTAAATTACCTATTTAATTTTTGTATCCTTGATACCATTTGTTGTGGCTCGGATATTTGGAGCACAACACTATCCTTTCATTTCCAACAACTTATCCCTTATGACCTAGACTAGTCACTCTATACCTATGACATGACTATCACTAACAAACTGGCCTTCCCATATTTTGTTTTAGTCGTACGACATTTGCAACGCAATTGTACACACATGACACATAGGTATCATTTTTCTGTTGCGGTCGATTTTAATACTCAACACCGACTTAATTCTTCCGACAACCTTGATATTCATGAGGCTAACTGGAACCTACTCACTGATAACACAACTGTTACTTCCAAATATACACACCCATACTCTATATAGACCCCACAACATTCATGGCATATCTTCTTCTAAACCCTATGTCCAACTCCGTTGCAATTGAATTAAATTATACATAGGCAACCCAAATATCCCAACCACTGATATACTCGTATCCTATTCATGCCAACCTACATCCGGGACACTTGTATTGCATTAAATTGAACCCCTTGTACTCTTTACACAATACAAAATACCTTGATGAGTTATATCACCTTTTGACGCTTATTGTTGAATCATTCGTCGGCATCCATGATATGCAATGAACAACTTCTCGGTACCATCTCACCCTAATTATATTTGGCTATGATATTTCCTACTGTCTTGTAGACTTATGACCTAATTAGAAGCAAGGAGAATTGGTAAAACTTCCTTTATAGAGTTATTGACTCAGTAACGCCATGGTAGTGCATAGATTTTCTTTGATAGGCTGTGACAACGGTCACAAAATTCTTACCATCTCGAATTTCTCCTTGAAGTTAGACTTTCTAAAAATTCTTAGAAATATGATCGTGACTATACTTCCTGCGGCCAACTTTATTCTTATAAGTTAGGTAGAGCCCTGAGTAAGCGTACCCTTATTCTTAGAATGCGACGTCAAACTAAGACTCCATTTGGTAACTGCGTCCACATCTTTAGTGCAACCTTCTAAACTAAAATCTTTTTTACTATGGTTGTTTTTAATTTTGAGGACAAAATTTTATAAGTTGGGTAGATTGTAACCACCCTGATTTTTAGAATTTAATATTTTTGGTATTCTAAAATTTTTGTGATTAAGGAAAAAAATTTATTTATTTTTAGCTAATTATAACATATAGTATTCATGAATTTATAATTATGTGTATTTAATTAATTATTAATATGTACAAATATATATATATATATTTTTGGGTGTACAACTATTAATAGTATATTGTATAATTTTTTTGGAATTTATTAAGGTTAAAACTATTTTTAATATATATATATATATATATATATATATATATATATATATATATATATATATATATATATATATATATATCAATAAAAGAAAAATAATTAAAGAATTAAACCTAAACCTAAACCCATTAACCCAAACACTACCCTAAACCTATTAACCCTACCCAAACCCAAACCCAAAACCTAAACATAAATCTATCTTGGAGAAGACTCTTGCTTCACTTAACTGGTCAAACAAATCATCAATCCTTAGTAATGGGTACTTATTCTTCACGATCACTGCATTATACTACCTATAATCCATACACAATCACGTTGATCCATCTTTCTTCTTCACCAATATTGTTGGTGCTCCCCATGGTGATACACTGGTCCAAATAAACTTCTTTGCCTTCAGTTCTTCCACGTGTCGATATAATTGATCAAATTCTGACGGTGACATTGGGTACACCTTCTGGGATACTGGTTCTGCTCCTAGCATCAACTCTATATAGAACTTTATTGCTCTAACTGGGGGTAATTCGGTAAGATCGTTGGGAAAGACATACATAAACTCTTCAACTATCTTGGGCAGCGGGTTTGCTTCCCTTGCTACTGTTGTGACTCCTCCCTTATGCTGGTCTCTTGCTATTCAGCTAAATATAAAGTCTTCTAGATCAGGAATTCTAAATAATACTCCACCCTCACGATAATCTATCATTGTATCACTGTCTCTCAATTAGTCCATCCTAAGATAACGTCAAAGTTACCCATAGAAAACTCGATCAACTTTGCAGGTAATAAATGTCCATATACTACGACTGGACATGCTAGGCATACCCTACTAAATTCTATGATCCCATTACCAGTGAGTATATTCAGCTTCGCTGGCAATGCCTTAAACTTTAATCCAATACATTTCGCATATTGTGCAGATATAAATGAGTACAAAGCTCCAGAATCAAATAAAGTTATGGCAGGAAAGGTTGTAACAAAAATGTTACCTACCACAATATCGCCCGACGCCATAGCTTCTTCCAAAGACAAGGTGAGTGCCTGCCCTTGGCCTTGTTGAGCTCCCTGCTGCTGTCTTTCTTGCTACCGTAGTTGTGGCACCTGCTGATTCTGCTGTTGCTTCCTATAAAGCTGGGCCTACATCGGCAATGGATGTTGAGCCAAAGGTCGTGCTTCTACTGCGGGTCCTCCTTGCTGCACTGCCCTCGGAGATGGCAATAAAAAAAACTATTGTAATGTTCCTCCTGGCCTCTACATCAATGGACACATGGTAATATTGTGATCAGAGCTCCCATATCTTAAACATAATTTGTTAGCTGCCCGACAAATATCCCGGGTATGACCTCCTTTGCCACAATAGGTACAACCTGTCGGCGCTCCCCGCCGTTGTTGTTGTTGTTGTTGTTATTATTGTTGTTGCTGCTGTTGCTGCTGCTGCTGCCTCTGTTGCTGTTGCGGAGTTGGTATTCTCACTGTTGGAACTATTGCCCTTCGCAGTATTGAATCATGTATACGAACGCCAGGTGATAGTGCTGACGTTCGGGGTAGTGGTCCTCCCTCATTGTTCTGTCCATGAGGCCTCTTCCGATCCACTCTTCTTGATGCCATCCTCTGGGAAGTAAGCCCTACTCTCTTGGCTGCTATCAATACTGTCACGACCCGCACCCAGATTTTGGGACACGAATACGTGGGTACGTCCAGCCTACGCCGCAACATCGGCGATAGAATGCTGTCTAGGTCACAATACTATCTAATCATTCTCACACGAGCATCCAACTCCATAAGGAATCACAGATATCACAATATAATATGAAATACTCAATCACATAAACTAAAGCACGATAAGATATCGAAGAAATAAATAAATCAAATGCAACACGAGTCTAAAATAGAATAATCTAACTCAACAATAATATCCAAGTCTCAACTAAATATGCCGGAGACAAATCCGGTAACAAAACTTCTAAAAGAAACTAACTAAATAACTAGTAATCCCGACTAGACCTTCCGGGAATCACACCTGTGCTACCAAGTCTAAGTCTGCAGCTACTCTTCCTGTGGTCCGTAATATGTCGGACACCAGTCCTCTAAGGCGCAGTCTGGAAAAATATTTCCAGTCAGGATGGAGCAAAGTACATCTCAAATAACAGTTCTAGTTAATTGATAAGGACTATAAAACAATAAATAGATGATGCTATATACTAAGAGAAGACAATAAGTAAATGCAATGGTAAAACAAAGAGACAGGCAATATAGGCAAATATGGTACAGTCAGTGCATATGTGAAATGAAAGAAAAGAGGTACAACATCATATACGAGTGATGTAGTATATGAACTAAAATAGAGAACTGTAACTATTCTAAGTGTTTGAAATCGTAGTTTCAAAATGTGATCGGCTTGGGAACTTGTTCGATGGCTACATGGTCTGGCTAATCATACGTGAGGTGTATGATTAACACTGTTCAATGTCTACACTTGTACGATAGGTATTTTGATCACATCTCTCACTAGCAATTTCTCCGCCCCCAACTATTTCTGTGGATCCAACCATGACACGTCACGATACACGATCAATATCTAATATATCATGTACAATGTCTAATATCAATGTCTAATGTCAATGTCGTGTATAATGTCAATACGATAACCAATATAACATCTCATGACTAAAGATCCAATCTATATACTAGTCCGTGTAGCACAGTGTCAAGAGTCAGATGTAATATTTCTAAATACTAGAATTATAAAAATTATCAAATAATAGAAATTATCAGATAATGTACTCGTCTGTGGTCCTTAGCTGGTATGAATCAGAGTCCAAGTCACAGTCCAAATAGCCTATGTATTACAAATCTACCATGTCAAAAGATAATTTATTTTAATTTATTTAATTCTGGAATAATTACTTTAAAATCCTATTTTAATCTTATTATTCTAATTTTTAGGTTAATTCCTAAATTTTGTCCAAAGGAACTGAATTTTATCAACTCGAGACTCATGACACGCAAATCGAGGCGATCTGTTGACTGAAAAGTCAACCAGCACAAACTCGACTTTCATGCATGATTTCCTATAGATTTTAGTGTCAAAAACATGCTGGAATTTATGGCTCATCCGAATTCAAATTTGTTTGAAAATTATGGCACATACAAATTTTGTATCATGCAACGATGGTTAAATTCTAATCTAGAAGTTCTACAGAATTAACAGTATATAAATACTTCGAATTAAATTCTGGAAAAAATATATGTCAATGATCTTGACATTATCTTTCTGAAACTTTAAACGGTTTATGATTCTGATTCCTGGTTCAACCAAAATTGCGAAAACATCAAAACACGTCTATTTTCGGATATGCCGTGCTCTACGAATTTTCCAGAATTTAATACTCATAATTTTATAAAAAAATTTATATAATCATAAATCTAACCTCAATATCGTTCTAACACAAAAAACTAGGCCTCGTTTGGAGTCCGGAGCTATGCGCAATGGCTTCTGGAAGATGGAGGAACCCTAGATGGCAAATCTCCAAAAATTGGCTCAAGAAAAACACTAGAAAATAACTTAAACTATTATATATATATAGAGGAGAGAGAGTACAGCTGCGGCTCGGAGTTGACATGTGTCAGACATCCGTGCAGCTCCACCCAAATCGGACGATCATGATTTGACCCGGCTCGGCTCATCTGAGTCCGAGTCGAACTCTGACTCGGCTCGGCTCAAGGTTGGCTCGGCTCGGCTCGCATCCACTCCGCGGTCACTGACAAGCGGGCCCCGCGATGTTCACTGCGGGAGGCTGACAGGTGGGCCCCCTGTTTGCTGACTGGGCAAAATTAATTACTTTTTGGGTTTTTTTTTCAGAAATTAGTTTTTAATTCAGTTTTCCCTAATTAACTCAAAATAAATGCTAAAAATAATCAGAAAATTTCCAAAAAATTCTATAAAATATATTTTATTATTTAGAATATAAAATAAATTTTGGGATATTTTTAATTATATTTAGCCCTAAAATAAATTCTTGAAAGTCCTAAAAAATTAGGGTTACTAGTTTTTAATTAACTAAAAATTATGAAAATTTTTTAATAGTCCCAAATTAACCTAATAATAATATTTAAGCAAGAATTTCAGGATACAGAGGTTACAAATACCGCCTCGAAGGTCTAGTAGTCGTGTACCTTTACCAAGTGAAGTCCCTGCTGGAACCTCATTTCTCTCTCCAACTCTGTTGCCACCATTGTTGGAGCAAATCTTCTAAGTCGACAAAACTCTGTCGTATAGTCGTCTACTATCCTTCCAGCTTGCTTAAGGTTAATGAACCTTTGCTGTAACTCACACTGAGCAACAATCCCAAAGTACTTCAACCTAAATTGGGTCCTAAAATTCTTCCATGAAATAGGACGCCTCAATCCTACCTCCATCGTAGGTCCTGAAATCCTTTCATAAAATTGGTTCAACAGGACATTCTGTTCCTGCTGCTGGAGCTGTTGTTGCTGATGTTGCTGTTGTTGTGTTGTTGCACCACCATCTGGTGTTGTTGTGCAGCCAAAAATCTATGGATAATCTCTAGCAAGGCTGGGATATCCAGTACTGCCGGCACTGTAGGAGGTATGGGGACACCTAGAGCCTGCTGCTCTGTCCCATTCATCATGGATCCAACTCGAATCCTTGGCTGGAGTTCTACAAGATTTTGTCCTACTGGCAACTCTGCCTCTCTTGTTGCTGCAGCATCGGGGGAAGGAGAAGCCCTAAATAAGAGCACAAGAAATAATAAGTATATGACGATAAGGAATAATGAAGCAATCAATCTAGAAGAATTCAAGCTGAGTATCGAAGATAACGAATTCAAAATTTCAAGAAGGATCATGTTTGGTTGAGACTCCTATGATTATGACACCCCACAAGTCTGAAGAACAGATCTTCATGGGCCACCACTAAAATATTGTTATGGCCCAGTACCAGAATACTGAGGCGGACATGGCCAGCTACCCCGTATAAGGTTCTATATGTCGTACGACGGTCACAGCTGTATAAGACAGGGGGTGCATGCTACAGTCAAGTCTCCTATCGTCAATAACTTTTATGTCTCAATCATTCAAACAAGAATTAGTAAGAATAGAGCATATAAGAAAAACTAATGTCCAGACGAGTCGGCTATAAGAAGCTGGAAGAGTAAAAAAAGTACATGACAGTGATCAACTGCAGTCTGATTTAATATAATCATGAAAGAAAAACTAATGTCCAGACGAGCCGGCTAACAGGTGCCGGTGGCTAAACGCCAAAAAGAAGTAAATTTTTATTTGACAATCAGGGAAGAAGAAAACCCACTCGCTATCCCCTACGACCATAGTCCTGGTGCACGTCATGAGTTGGGGAAAAGTGCGCTGGATTCTCGGGTGTTGGCTGGAAATCTGGCCTTGCAAAACTAGTGGGGTTAGACCACAAATAACAAGTACCACAAAGGAAGCACGAAATAGAGAAAGCAAAAAATCCAAGAAAAATATATAATATTATATAGGTTCAGTGTTGTAACTTAGGTCAATATCATATCCTAACGCTAAGGCTGAACCCTATAACCAAACAAGGACAAGGGTTGAACCCTCACACTATGATAGTCCATTTTCCTAGGCTACTAGCTGAATAAATACAATCACAACCAAGTCCATTTCTTATATCGGCCAATCATTGGTACGACTTGCTATTTTGTGGAGTCTGAGGTTATCTCAGAATAATGCATAATAGGTATCCTCAGATCACGCCAGTGCCGAACATAAGCTAACCGAACCAATTTAATAAAATAAGCACTTCCAGGATGCACTAGTTCCCCGTAGGGCCACTTCGCTAAAAATACGGTATTAGTGGTTCCAGTATTCCTATATTAAAAAAGTGATTAGCACAATAATAAGTCAGATACTGTACTCCCCTAAGGCAGATGATATACATTATCTGTGGTGGCCAGCCTATAGTGTACTTAGAATGAATCTCTGTGGAAAAGTTCGTTGGCATGATCTCAAAAAATCGTTCCCTCCAAATGTTACTACCACTTTTAGTTACTTAATTAGCCCTATGTTGTGTTTAAAATCTCAAGGCATGGTCACATGAGAATTTCGATTAAGATATCGTACAAAGTACTGACACGCTAGATACGAATCCATGGAAGTCAAATCTGGATTCACCCGAGCCACTACCAGAATAAGTCAAATTAGCAACGTCTGGAAACGTCGCTAAATGGCCTAAAAATATCGCTAAAAAATTAGCGACGTAATTAGCGATGTTATAATGAAGTCGCATTTAAGCTAGTCGCTGACAGCAAAAATGTCATAAAATATCGCTATTGCTATGTTTTCTAGCGATGTATTTGCGTCACTAATATTTTCCATATTAGCGACGTTTAGCGACTCAACGTCGCTAAATTAGCGACGTGTTTGTGTGTCGCTAAACGTCGCTAAATTTTTTTTGTTTAGCAATATTTTGCAACACATTTAGCGATATTTTATTCACTGTCAAATATTGTCATGTCAGCAATTTAGCGACATTCAGCGACGTATTTAGCGACGTATTCAGCAACATATTTAGCGATGTATTCATCGACGTATTAACCGATGTATTCAGCGACGTATTTAGCAATGTATATAAACGTCGCTAAACGACGCTAAATGTCGCTAAATTTTCAGTAAAAATAAAAAAATGAATATAAAATGGTTTCCAAACCAATCTTTCTGCAGTTTATGAATTCATAATTGATATAAATAGACCTGGAGCAATCCTCCGTTGAATTCTCTGGGTTCGTCAACCCCTTCGATGGAACACTCAATACCGATAAATTAACGTACATTTAATATAAATAAAATAAATACACAGAATTATAATAGTTCATAAAAATAGACAGACCTGGAGCAATCTTCCGTTGAATTTTTTGGGTACGAAATATCATAAAAGTATATAAAATATCACAGTCATACAATAAACACAAAATAAAAGTATCACAGTCACACAAAAAATAAAATAAAAAAGTATCACAGTCACACAATAAGCACAATAAAAGTATCACAGTTACAACATAAGTCTTATCCAATTTCTCAATCTCTCAAGGAAATCCAATACGCTGGGGCAGAACCCAGTCCCTCGGATACTTCATATAAGCAGCATCTAGGTGATCAATCACCACTATAAGTGATGGGTGACTGGAACTCCCCCTCTGAGCTGGTGCCTGCCCAACAGTAAGAGGTTACCACTTCCTCCTTAACAGTAGGAGTTGCTACTTCTTCCTTAACAACCGCTTCCAATTTCACAGTAGGAGGTGCCACTTCCTCCTTAACTGTAGGAGGTATCACTTCCTCCTTAACAGTAGGAGGTGCCTCTCTCAAGCGACGTGCACATGCTCGGGTCATGGGTGTCATCTGGTAAGATAAATGGAAATAAAGAATATAATTGATAACATATATAAATATATGTATCCATATAGTTAAAATAGATGTTATATTCCATATTAAAAATATAGTACATGTATCAGTATCGGCCATATCGGGTCAGTATCGACCGATAATAAGTTCAAACTCGTCCTCTTTTCCAAGCTTTGGTGTCACACTGGATAAAGTTGAACGAGGATGGTGTTATATATATATATATATATATATATATATATATATATATATATATATATATATATATTCAAACAACAATAATAAAATATACATTGTAATTTTCTCGAGGTCTTATAATAATCTTTATTTTTTTAATTTTTTAGACTTAATGGTGGTAACTACTTATATATACTCGTTTTAATGGGCTGGACATATATAATTTTGCTTTAGCCCTACCTCTGCGGAATCTATTTCTTGGTTATGAATTCATTCAACCTGTAGCTGATGAATGGCTTTCTTGGTTATTTTTATGTCTCTTAGTCGTGTGGTAGTATAGTATGAAAGAAAGGCGTCCATGCTCTATAGAGCAATCTTTTTGCATGTCTTAAAATATACCATGATCCTGAAACTGTAATTTGCATGACTAATATTTTTTCCTTATATTCTTTGTGTCAATTAATTTATCTATAAATATTCTGTGAAATAATATTTGATTTTTTGTACTTCTAGTGTGTTGGCATCAAAAAATCTAGGTGAAATAGCTGACGATAATTTCTTGGATCACACTTTCATTAGTGATCGGAAGACGACCATTCGTAGGATGAGCCTCCTGAAGCAGTACTTCCAGAGCAAACTCTCGAGCACAGATTTTTTATTTCATGGAAGAAGAGCCTCTTGAAGCACTCAAGACTTGCTACGGAGGATGGAAATTCCAGATAATGCATCAATAAAGAACCGAAGACTTCAATTCTTACAACTTTCTACGTAATGGCGTGCATATTGAATACAAATTGTTGTTGATAAGGGGGACAAGAATATTATAAATGTTAAAAATAAAAAACCTGTGCTCGAGAGTTTGCTCTGGAAGTACTGCAGTGGGGAGCAAGAAAAGTATGTTTAATTAATTTTTAAATAAGGTGGGAAGCTGGAGGAGGCAACCCACCAACAATCCTATAACATAAATTCTTTCCAATACTATTAAGAATAATACTATTCCTACCTCTAAATTATCTCACCAAACTATTCTTTGTAGTTGATGTGACAATTATTGTGGCAGCATACAAGTTTACAATGTCCAATATTAATTTTATAACAAGTGTCCCAACTAATTCCTTAATTTGGGAAATACTAAATATTTTATAAACTATCCGAATACAAAATTATAAATACTTATTTATAATTAAAAAAACTATAGTATCTAAAGAGATACTTGGTCCCATCTTAATCTAAAATTCCAAGTGGACACATGCATACTTAATATAATACAGTCAAATTCAAATCCAAATCTAATCTATTTTAAAATTTTCTAATTACACAAAAAAAAATATATAGATAAAATTGATCTATAAAAAACTACATTAAGTTTTGTAAAGGCCATGACTTTCTAATTAAAAAGTCATCTACTGGAGTGTTCATACTTCCTAGAGCTAGGGATTAGGCAGAGTGACTCATCTTTTGGTTTGAAAACACTATCCCAGAATTAACTCTGGTTAAGTCCATTAAGTGTTCTATTTTATTCTTGTACACTTCTTTCGAAAAATGCCATTTCACAAACAAAACAGACACAGGTCAGTGAAGCTTGGTTTTCTAATGAGTAAATGAGAGAAAATCAAGATACTTATTCTATTTGAATTAGATGAATTTGCAGAATCATATAGAAGAAACACATAGAATGCAACAAAAAAATGCATTCAAACGAGAGAAGAAGCATTCACTCAATGCTCTAAGTAATGTTATGTTTGCTTTTTGATACAAAAAATCCTAATAATTATTTACTTAAATGTATAAAATATTCTTTCTAAATGTATAATTGTTTGCTTGAATTAGATGAATTTGCAGAAACACATAGAAGAAACTCTTATGCCTAAATGTATAAAATATTCTTTCTAAAATTCTAATAATTTATTAATAATTATTTGTTTTTCGATGCCAAAAATCTGATATTTTGATCCGAAACCACAGATATACTACAGATAACGCCGACCCCAATACTCATAGTAAGGGTCCGATACCGATTCCAATATCGATACTTCGAACCCAACTTAATTTATGATCCAATACAAGATTTTCAGTATAACAAACAACATTGTTCTTCCAATAAAAGTGTCTTACAAGAATATTAGCCCGCGACATGATATGAACGAAATCATAAACTTTATACAGTGGACAACTGACCATGCGATAATCTGAAACAAATCGGTTGTCTACTAACTGTCCTTACAAAACACTCAAAAGTATAATTTCTCTCAAAGTTTCATAAGACTATCCCCCAGTAATATTTTGAAACCCAACACTTAAAATTACAACAATGTCCTGTGTGTGTCCATGTGTCCTGATTATGTCCAATCTGTGTGTGTGTGTGTCCTAGTTGTGTCCGGGTCTAGGTTAGGGTTTACCAAGCCGGGAGGAAGGGAGGAGGAGCGCCTGAGAGAGGGGTCGACAGAGGAGGACCATGCCGGAGGGGAGGAGCCACGCCGGTGGGGGAGGAGCCGCGTCTGGGGTCGCCTGTGTCGGGGTTGGGGGGTGAACGCTGCCGCGTAATGGTGGGGGGTGAGAGAGGCTACCGTGTGTCATGTTTATCTCAGTGTTGTATCTATGACAGTCACTCGTGTGTGTGTCAGTGTATGTATGTGTCGTGTCTGTGGCAGTGTGTGTTGTGTCTGTGTCAGGGTTTGTTTGTGATAGTGTCATATTGTGTCTGTATCTGAGAGAGAGAGAGAGATACAGTTAGGGTTTACCTAGATGAGGAGGAGGAGGAGAATCCCTCGGTCGTCGGGGGGGGAGGAACCACGCCAGAAGGAAGGAGCTGTGCGGGCGAGGGGGAGCTCTGGGGGTGGAGAGCCGGAGTAGGGGGCTGTGGGGGAGACGGTGGGTGGGGGTAGGGACGGGGGAGGAGGAGGATGCCGGATGGGGGATACTTCATCGGAGAGAGGGAGATGGGGTGGTTTTGAATTTTTGGGGATCGACAGAATGGGGGGAAATGAAATCATGAACCCTATATTAAAATATTTAGCGACATCATCAATCGACGTCGCTAAACGTCGCCAATTAAAAAATTAGCGACGTCATCAATAAATGTCGCTAAACGTCGCTAAAAACAAAAAGTTTGCGACGTTAGTGACGTCGATAACGTCTCTAAAAATCGAAAAAGTCAGTAAATATGTCGCTAAATCGAAATACTCAGCGTTGTTTAGCGATGTTAAAGAAGCTTATAGCGACTATTCTTTAAAAAATGCAGTGCAGTCGCTAAATGTCGGTATCTGTCGCCAACAGTGACGTATAGCGACGTTTATTTTTTTAGTCGCTCAAGTCTTTAATATTAGCGACGTTTTATTAAGACATTGCTAAAAATGTTGCTATTTTATCATATTTTGGTATTGAGCGTGTATGCAACATTCATACAATCAATATCTTTGCCACGCTTTGGTAGTTTGACTCGCTTATTATGCCCATGCTGGAAAAATAATGTATATTTATAATATCACGAGTTTAGGAATTTGGAGGCATTCTCGATGCACAACTCAAATATAATCTCTTAACACGTGATAGGATGTGTCGCACCTTGGCGCACATTAAAACATGAACAATAATTCAGAAAATAGTGGTATCAGCACGGATACAGTATTCGAGTCCAATTACTATACATTGGGTCACATGAATCAAGAAACATTCAATTGATAAGCAGGGCCACATGGGTCTCTAGAACGCATGGGAAGTCAGGCCGCATAAACTATTTTGCCGCATGCCCAAGGTTAAGTCTACTCCTTGGGACAAGTGTTGAAGTGACAGTCAAATAAATAAAGTGCCAGTGATGAGACATAAAGTGATTGATGTGACAAGCCATAAAGTATGTCGGGAAGAAAAGACAAAACTATAGAAATAAATGCCAACGGTTCAGAGTCATGCGACCAAGAAATATGGCCACATGTTCTCCTGGCCGCATAGGTGTCAGTGCCACATGGATCCAATACCACATAGAGTTCTCTAGGACTTAGCAAAATATTTATTCGTTCAGTGAGTGAAAGTACAAGGTGTTCAAGGATACTGTGCAAATCAGCAGTCATGCTTCCAACAAGATGGACGCATGCTGTCAGTATGCGACAAGAGTTTAGGCCGCATAACCCTATCGGGCCACATGGCACTCTCGGTCGCATAATCTCATTGGCCGCATGAAGACTTCGCCTTCTCCAACAGCAGGTTCAACCATGGCAAAAAAGCTCCAAAAACTAAAATTTTGTTTTGCTCATAAAAACCTCATTTTAAGTCCAAATCGGGTGAACCAAAAGCCACAATACTCTAAATTAAAAGCTCTAACATGTAGCAAAAATTAGTTTTCAAATACACAAGTTTAATAGATCAAAACTAAGAAAAACTTATAAAACCCATAAAATCCTAAGTTAGAAATATAGATTTACACTAATCCATCCATCAAAACAGAAAAATCCAAGAACTAAAAGTTCTAAGAAATATATAATAAACATAATAGAATAATAATATAGAGGGTTTCTCAATTTCTCATGCAAGGTGTACTTGCCTATGGAAATGGGGAGAGAAAACTGAAGAAAGAGGAAGTGATAAAGAAGTGAGGAGAGAGAAACAATATTGGGTTATATATAGTAGGGTTTGAGGGTTGAACCAAAAGCTCTCATGAGTTGAACCAACCAACAAAATAAATCATGAACCAGGTTAAACCAAAGAATGGGTCCAGTCTCTATGCACATGCTACCATGCTAAATTAAAAATACGTTCAAAATACGTATATCCAGAACGGGGAGTGACAATGTGGTGGTGTCACAACCACTTTCCCGTAGAAGGGTAATTTTGACTTTTCCTATTTTTTGTTATTATTGTGAATATTGGCATTTCAAATTATTGTTGAGTGATAATTTTTTATTTTTACAAAACTAGCATTTTTATTTTTGGATTATTTTATTCCAATAATTAGTATAGTTGTTTATGTTATATTATTATATATTGTTAGTGGTTAGCTATTAGTTAGATTAGTTGTTAGTGACCCTAGTCGACCTAACCAACTTGACTTGACAATCTAATTAAACCATTTGGTTAGACTCTAGTTAGACTAGTGTATTAATTGGAAAAGTTAGTCTAAACACTTTTAGGAAAAAAAGCTTCTTCTCTAATTTTGTCATGACTAACTGGAGGGTATTTTAGACACTTTATATTAGCATTAAACCCTAACCCTAATGACTAGATGGCAGCCCCCTCCCCTATAAAATTATAACTTCATCTTCTTCCTCCCACTATTTCAAAGAGAAACCATAAATTGAAAGCTTCCCTTCTACCTTTCCTCCTACCACCAAATCTTCACCAAATTGACCCCAAACCCTATCATTCTTTTCCCCAAGAAGACTACAAGACATTAGAAGCGAGGGTTGGAGAAGAGGAGCACTTGGAGTTTGTGTTTTTAGAAATTTTTGGGTGTTGGAGCTATAGCATTAGTAATCCATCTCCCAATAGGTAAATCTAAAATTTATCTCTTTAGAATGCATTATTAGAGTAAATATCTCATTTAGGGACCCCCTTGCATTAGGGCTACCCATGGGGAGGAGTTTTGACTTCTCTTGACCCATTTGGAGATTTTTCTTATGTATTTGTGCCATTTTGGGGAAAATCAGAGAATGACATTTTTTGGGTTTGTGAGTAGGTTCTTTAGGTCCTAATTGTGATTTAGAATACGTGGATGTGCTTCGGGTCGAGTTTTGATCCATTTGGGGTGCGTATCATGGACGTATCCCAACGTATCATGATACGCACGCCAAGTATTTGACAAAATGTCCAATTGGACACACATTGCTCTAATATCATATTTAACACTTATTTCTAGTTATATATTGTTATAGATAATCATTTATATATATATATATATATATATATATATATATGGTTCTACATGCATTTACATTTAAGTGGGGGTGTTGGAGAAGTTAGTAGCAGTTGTAGCAAGAAGCTCACAGCAGTAGTAGCATGAACAATGCAAGTATTGCATTGGGGGTGCAGCAGCTAGGATGCTCGGGTTCAGGCAAGGTGTGGGGAGTAGGTACTACCAGGATAGTGCAGTAAAGTCTATCTCAGTTCTGTGGTGAGGTGTTGTGAGGAGGAGTATCATTGGCCTGCAGTAACTTAAGTACTGCTGTATGAGGTATGGAGAGGCAATGGAAGCTTGAATGTAAGTGAATTTGCATACCAATGTGGGGTGTCAGTTACTGATATGCATTGGTAAAGTGCACTAATATAGATGTGTTTTAGGAGTGAGGGGGGTTCAACTGAGTTCAGTATGCCGTAAGTACCCGAGAATGCAGGCAAGCAAGTCTGTGGCACCAAGGTGCAGTATACTGAGGTAGTAGGAAGTTAGGATACCAGGTGTAGGCATTAGGGTAATGGTTATTGGAAGAATATTAGTTTTGAGATGTTGAGTGGTTTTAAGGTGCTAGTGTATCAATGTCAAGTGAGGCATTGAATACTAGTGTAGGGTATAAGTGTGGGTTTGTGTACATGTATATGCACATGTGTGTGAGGTAACTTGAGGAGTGTATCTGTGCCAAATTAAGATATCGTTAAGGTAATAGGATTTCTTAGTTAAGGTATTAACACATACTAAGGCATGGTATTAACAAATACTAAGGTAATGATAGAAGTATCAGCTAAAGGGTATAAACCAATTTATAAACTAAAGTAATACTAGATATTAGATAATAATAGTATAAGTTATAGGTATTGGTTTAGCAATATTAGCTAGTATAGTTAATAACTTCTAGGTATGGACCTAAAAACCTTGGTATAGACTAGTATTATCTAGAATTGACTATTTTGACAAAGTTTAACTAGTTTGTCCTAGTTTTGACCTAGTTTGACTAGACTAGACTTAGAAACATGATTTAACCTATTTTAGACTTATTTATGTTGGAGAAACACCTTTTAACATGATAACTCATATGTATAGGTCACTTGGACTCTAGTCCAGACATAGATTGGTATTGTCAGCTCAGGACCTCAGGCAAGTATATTTTCTGTTAGTTTTTGTTATTTAATAATTTCTATGATTCTGGTTTATAGTATTATTTTACCTGATTTCTCGATACTTTGGATACACAGTTTAGTATTATCTAGATTCACTCTCTGCAAAATATTTATTATACTTGTCTGGCCTCTACTTTTGGACTCAATACTGGCATCACATCAGGACTCATCTACTGGCATCACTTATTTTATCTGGATGGACTCATATTTAATTTGCGTGTCAGGATTTGGATTCATTTATACTAGTCGGGGTAGAAAAATACTCAAGTAGAAATCTAAAATCACCCCTCCGGTCTAATCTGGAAGGATAGCAGCCGCACACCAAGTGTACGGTGAGCCGTACTTACCCCTGGCCGTTTATATATCGAAAGCGGTATCTCAAAATACACTAGTTTAGTGCATTCTTGCTGGCTTCACATTACATTTGCTGGACTCACATCATATTTGTTTAGTTTAGTTCTTTTCTATTTACAGTCATTATTGCCATGCTCTCTGGCTCACCACATTTACTTTCATTGCTCTTTATATAGATGTTGTTTATTTCAGTCTCTGATTTATTCTTTTTCTTGCTTATCAAGTATTACTTACTATAATTGTTCATAGTCTTTGTCAATTAATTGGAATTGCTAGCAGATGTGTACTTCGCTCCATCCTTATTGGATATATTTTTCAGATAACTCTTTAGATGAGAACTGGTATCCCACTTACTATGGGGCAGAGGAGAGAATTGCTACCATGGTCCCTGATACTCGAGAGTGGTTCCTAGAAGATTTGGTTACTCTTTATGGCATGGTGTTAGATTCTTTTTAGAACTATTTATTGATAAATCAAGATTTAGATATTGTTGTTGTATTTAGAAGTTGTTGATGTTTAGACTTTGTTGTTTGATAGATCTCTTTGATATCTTATCGTGCTTTAGATTATGATTGAGTATTTAGTATTACCTTTATATTTAATTCTCTCCTTTTTAGGATTGAGATATTCTGACAGGTTCATTATATACTTATTAAGTGAGATTGATAGTTAGTGACCTAGATAGCGTTCTACCGCCGATGCTGCGGTGTAGGCTAGACGTACCCACATACTCGTGCCATCATTCCGGGTGCGGATCGTGACACATTTTTGTGGTGGCCCATGCAGGTCGGTCTTCGCAATTAGTATGAAGTCATGGTAGTACGACAACATAGTTGTACTACTGTGGGCCTACGATATAATATAGGATATAGGCTGAGAGTATACTCAATCACAACTAGGAAACACTTCCAAATTCTTTGCTTTGCTATCCTTATCTATCTGAATGCTCGCTTTACTTTGAATAATTTTGTCCTTCTTTGATGATATCGTATCTTGCTCAATATTGATTTCTTTTTTTTAATCTATCTTCAGGATGTCGTTGAAGACGCGTTCCGAGCACTCAGGCACAGTGTCAGCAAGGTCGGTTACTTCGTCGCCTCTGAGGGCAGCACTAGCAGACATTGTCCCAACAGCTTCAGTTCAGAGGTCCGCTTCTCCGATCCTAGTGGGGCTTTTGCAGCAGCTTTCGGTGGAACTACACCTCATGTACAGAGGGCAGCATCGACAGTCTTAGAGGATTTTTTACCTTCACCACCCGCAGACGATCAGTCGCAGATGTTAATTTGTGCTCTTTCAGCAGATGATGGAGGTACAGCAGCGCTAGTCATAAGTTATGAGACAGGGCATTGAGAATACCCACCAGCTTGCGCTGGTCACAGTCGAGAGAGTTGCCTTAGTCCAGCCACAGATGGTACCACCTCAGTTCAACCTGCAGCAACCGAGGTCGGGGACTATTATAGACTTTAAGAGAATGGGGCTGAAAGACTTCAAGGGCACATAAGGGATCTTATATGCAGATGATTGGATCAAGGACGTGGAAAGGAACCTACGACTAACGCAGATTCAAGAGAGTCTATGAGTGGAGGCAGCGGGTAGCTAGATGTTTGATATAGTATTGACATGGTTCAGGACAGACCCTAGCATCACGACGACAAGATTAACGTGAGAATCTTTTCAAAGTGCTTTTCAAGAAATAGTTCTTTCCGGACGTGGCTCTGAGTGCCTTAGAGAGCCAGTTCCTATACCTCGTCCAAGGGAGTATGATAGCGGACGAGTACGCTGCAGAGTTTTGCAGATTGAGCAGGTTTGTGGAGGGGCAGAATCCCTATGGGAAGGCCAAGAAATTCAGGAAGGGTTCACCGCACAGCTACTTTTGAGCAGATCTTGATGGATGCGCAGAGGGCGGAGGATGACTTGGATTTCAAGTCCAACAGAGGTAGAGATATTTTTGGTGGTGCTGGTAGCTGTGCGGGACCAGCTAAGCGTCCCCATATCCAGCAGCAGCAGGTTCAGGCGCCGGTTCGTGCTCCAGTTCAGCAGTAGCCAAAAGGCCAGTGCCCACTTGTGCCTACTGCTGGAAAGCAGGACACACTTAGGATGTTTTTAGGAGGTAGAAAGTGTGCATGTTTTAGTGTATTAGTCAAGTGAATATTAGTCCCACATCGAATAGAATAATTGAGTAAAAAGTTAGCCTCTCCTATATATATACTTCTTTTTTGATAATGAATCATCAAATTATTCATTTATACACAATGCAAGAAATAAGCTACGGATCAAATATGATGATGCATTGCATGCATGGGACCATAAGTATCATGTGATTTTAATATGGATAGCTACCCATAGCCATGACATGAGAGAGAGAGAGAGAGAGAGAGAGAGTTGTTGTTGTTGTTCATTGGGAGAGGTTATCACTGCTTTTCCATGTTCATACAAAGCTGTCAATAAAGATTGCTTGTGAAAGAACGTATAAATGCTACTCACAGGGTGGTGGTCTCCTCCTCTCTTATGACATACAGCAGGGACTCATAAGAAGGCATCATCATAACCCTATTTAATAAACACAGTTGTTCATCAGTCCATGTTTCCAAACAAGTGCAAGTCAAAATACAAAGAGAACGCTTCTATTGATCATCACTTTCCATCTTCAGCTATGCCCTTAAATCCTCTCTCTCTCTCTCTCTCTCTCTCTCTCTCTCTCTCACTAGCTATCATGGTTTGCGTGAGAGATGAGAGAAGAGATGTGAAATATATTTGGTGATATGGAAGTAACAAAACCTGTAACTGCGCATGACTGCACTCTTTTGGTACTTGCCCCTGTCTTAAAAGCCTACAATCACTATTTCCTTGCTACTTTGTTCGCTTTTGGTTACTGCTCTATTTTCTTTTGACTGCATGTGGAAATGGGGAGCTCAGAAGCCTTTTTCCTGGTTGCAGGGAGAGACACACATTTGGGAATGACAGTAACAATAGCTTTCCATCTCATCGTATTTATTTCTTCTCCAAACTTCCTGTTCTTTATTTTTTTATATCCCTCCCTCCTTATATACTTCTCTCTTCCAGCAACCTCTATATATATAGCCCTCTTCCTTCCTACAGCTTAGAGTATCACTGGCTTTGCATTTCTAAGGATCCAGAGGAGAGGAATTTAAGTGTGACCAACATACTTTCCCTTGCTTGCTGCACATCCTATTACACGGAAGATTTCATTGCTCATGCTTGTTTGGTTAAGATGGTACACGAAGAGAAGGAAAGGTTCACGTATTGAGCTGCGGTGAGAAATGGATGGTGCTATCCTTGCTGAGCTTTTTTTATTTTTCTTTAATCTCTTTTGTTTCTCATTTTTTGCAATTGGTCATTTTATTTGTTTCAAATTGTATTATTTTCTTGACCTTGCAAGACTTTCTTCTTTGACGATAATGATCATGGCCGTCCTCTACTCTGTTGCAGTCTATGACTATCGTCGACACTCTTACCAATCCTCCCACCTTCTACTCTGCCTTCTATTCCTCCTGAGCTTTGTGTGATGTAAAAGTGTGAATAATTCAGAAATATCATCTTTATATGTTTACCGCCTTCAGTAGAAATTGCTACTGTTCCCCAAGTATTAAACATATGTAATCTATGACTTGTGATATCTTTGTAGCATGGTTTTGAGTTTTAGTAACTCAGTGTGGCACAAGCCATGCTATATACCTGGTCATTCAAGTTCAAGTATGAAACTATCTGCTGCTTTTTTTTTTTCTTTCTTGCGACTTTTCTCTCTTGACGTTCAGTTGTTTGTGTGTGTTGCTCAATGTAAAGTAGGAGTTCAATGAATGCTTGGTTCAATGTTCTCAGAATGATGTATAAAAGTCGGTGTATATGTTGGATTTCTAGGAGAACATCGTATTTCATGAAGCCTCCCACCGATCACCCAATTACCAAGTCCTGGATGATACTGCAAGGAGTTGCAGTTTTAATATGAACATGATCGCATTTACCACTTCCTATTTCAACAGTTTTAACATGATCATGATCTCATTTACCACTTTCTATTTTCAACTCAAGATGATTGTTCTTTTGTTGCACTTTTAAAAAAAGAAGTCAAGATCACTGCATACTCGCATAACTTAACTGTGGAAAATTAGGCATTTTATTTTGAAAGAGTTAGACAACTCCAGAATGGCTTCAAAGGTTCTACTCCCAGACTGTTGAATGGTACAAAAGTTCTGTTCAAACCTAAATGAGTCGACTGTTGCTAAAGAACTGTTGCTGCCAATGACTGTTCAAGACATCAAAGGTTGCTAGATAGGTAGGTAGAATAGCATCCGTAGGAACTTCAGCTCTCAATACCAGACTTGATGTTAATCCTGAGGCTTAATCAAAAGATGGTAAACGGATCTGGAATAGAGGTTCCAGTAAATTTATAGTCTACCCTTTATTTGATCATGAAGTTTAGTCGAGACTCAGAAGTTCGTGCAAACGAGTTTGCCCTCTGAATCATCGATTCCAACGAAGAACTATAATATCAACTTCTCTGATTACAACTTGCTTACAAGATTACAATAATTAGAATCAAACTTCGTACTTCCTTGCAAACGCAGTTGCAATTGAGACAAAAAGAGTTACAAAGAGAGAAGAGAAAGGAGGAGGAGAAGAAGATGAATCTCTTCTTGCTGGGGTGATGAAGATCACCGTTGCTCAAAGCATGATTCGTCCCACCATGATCTGCTTCTAGGAACCAGCAAGTTCTCGAAGAACTTTTGTAACGCTCGTTGTCACCTCTCACGAACTCAATGTACACCAATGGCGGCCGCAGTGGCAACTCTCTGTCTCTCAATTTTGAAGTAAGTACTCAAAGGTGGCACAAAGAGAGTATTTATAGAGGAGGGAAAAAATCCTAACCCTAATCCTGGCCGCTAACAGATTACGGAAAGATATAAATAAATTAAATTCAAATCCCATAAAAACGGATCTGAATTAACAACCCAATCTTTCCATAACAGTTCAAATCCCGCAATCAGTGGGATTATACGCCAACCGCGCTTTCTGCGAATATGCGTGCAACATGCCTGTCGAACTGCTCCTGCGTGCATAAGCCAGTAGTGTAGAGGGCCTTGCACGCATGCGCGCAGTAGTGCAGCAGCACATACACGCATACGTTTAGCCGCGCATAGCCGCACATCTCCTACGCCTAGCCTGCGCCTAACCCTTACATACGCCCACGCACAATCATGCTCCCGGGCATGCTCCTGCGCATGCAACTCGTGCATAAAACTAGCGCAACTAATGCGCACAAGCGCCATGCGACGCTGATAACGTGCTAAGTGCAAAGTGGCCAGAAAAGTGCCACTTTGCGTCCTAGAGCCCAAGTCTGAGTCCGAGTCCGAGTTTCGAGTCCGAGTCGCTAAGACCTTTGGGACTTAGCTCCGAAGAAAATTTTTAAAGAGAGTAACAAAAAACATAAATGCTCTATTATGAGTTATTCCTTTTTCGTTATAGGAAAACACCCCCACATGATACCCACATGTGTCCTACCACACCCACGTACATACCTCAACACATACAAAATATTATATTGAGATACCCACTTGGTGGTGTAGCCAATGTGGGATATCTTTCACTAGTCAAAAGGCAAAATACCAACATTCTTCCACATACCTCAATATATGGGTTAAGTGTTCCCCATAGTGACTGTACATCATGCATTATGATAGATGTCGCTTACTACTTGAATCTTCCCTCATGGGTCAAATAACAGTACGATATAAGAATGGACTAAGCCTTGAATTCTGCACCATAGCTGCAATTTCTCCCACTCACACAATGGCATCAATTATGCTTCTAGTTGCACATTAAAGACCAGGTGCCTGCCTGATTTTAGTGTATGTATATTGGGTATCTACAAGCTTACCCTCTAGAGATGACCTGTATCTTTTTTCACACACTCTAGGTGAGTTCTTTTAAAGAGTCATTGCATGAAGTATTGCGCTTTCTTGCGGTACTAAGTCGCTATGACATGGCCCAAAGACGAGGCTACACCTCATCGTGGTGTCATACCACTGTAGCATGAGAACACGATCCTCTTTGTAATGCCACACTACCCAGCATGAAGCCTTGCGCTTCATTGTAGTGTTATGCCGCTGCGACATGGCTCGCGTAGCCGAGGCTTTACATCTTTTACCTCTTTGTGGTGTCACACCACTATAACATGAGGTCACCGGCCTCTTTGTAGTGCTGCCTACAACTCTTCATTCTACAACATTAGGCTACCTGTCTATGTGCGGTGCTACGCCGCTGTGAGATATCCCGAAGCCGAGGCTTTACTCTCTCGAGGTACCTCATGTGGCATCACCCTACTGTAGCATGGAGTACTACGCTCCTTTGTAGTATTGTGCTACCCTTCCCTGCTGTAAAACACGTCGAATATTCAAAATGTCCGAGAACTCATTAAAATGTCTAAGTCATTCTCCCACAGGACTTGTTCTATACAAAGAACAAATAGTAAATAACAGTGGTTCTAGATCCGTAACCCCTCAATGTCTTAAAGGACTACCCACTATTCCTGATATTCTTCTAGTCAATGATCCTTCTTTGAAACAAAATCTAAATGCCTAGTAGATTTCTCTTTAAACTAATAGCATAAAATATTATAGTAAAATTATAAAGTCACAATCTTAGAATGTCTTCAAGTCCATTTTGACTATTGTGTCCTCGACTAACTGGCGCTTGAGACCCTTGGTGAACGGATCCGCCAGATTCTCCTGGCTTCGAACATCAATCACGATAATGACTCCAGTCTTGATCAGATCATTCACTACTTTGTGCCTGAGTCGCACAGTCATCTTCTTACTATTGAAGAGATTATTTGATGCTACTACTGCAGCAGCCTGGTTGTCGTAGTATATCGGTACCGCTAAAATCTATGAACCAACCAATGAAAGATCATACATGAGCTCCCGAAGCCATTCTGCTTCATTCGCTGCAGCCGCCAGTGCAAAGAACTTAGATTCCATCGAGGAATGAGAGAGCATTGTCTGCTACTTTGACTTCCACGATATAACAGCTCCACCCATGGAAAAGGTGTATCCTCTTGTAGACCTTTCGCTCTCTACTCAGAGCATCAACTTGCATCATTGAAGCATTCCACTACTACTAAAATATAGTGATTTAGCGATGGAATATTGGTCATGGTCAATATCCGTCGCCAAGTAGCGACAGTTCATCGTCAATTGGACAACCAATAACCACCAATTATGAATTAAACAACTATTCGTCACTAGGTTATCGCCAATTAGTCGCTAGATCATCACCAGTTTATGCGGTCAACAGCGGAAACAACGCGGGTAAATATGGCGACGGTCTGGCGATGGATATTGAGTCGCAGATACGTCGCCTAGATAGTTTAGTTGTAGCGACGGATTTGGAAGTCGCATATCCGTCGCCAAGTATTGTGCTCTAGGTTATATTAATTAGGCAGTCGATCAAAATAAAAAATTTGATCGACCATGCCTCTCCCTCCTCTCTCTCCTCTCCTCTCCTCTCCTCTCCTCTCCTCTCCTCCGCCCCCGTACTCCCCTCTGGCCCGTTCTTTCCTCTCCTCCGTTCCCCTCTCACCGGCGTTCCCTCTTCAGCTGCTCCCCTCTCCTTCGTTCCCCTCTACGACGTTCCCCTCTCCTCCGTTCCCCTCTCCTCCGTTCCCCTCCACTGTAAGTCTTCCTCCCCTCTCCTCCCTCCGTTTCCCTCTTCGGTTTGCACTAGTATGTGCATTTGCACATCTGAATGGTGTCCAAATATATAATTTATAACTTGGGGGGCTCTGCAAATCTGAATTGTGTCCAAATTTGAACTGTGTCCACATTATTTTTGAGAAAAAAACATGAAATATTTAACTGTGCAAGTGTCTGTGAGTAGGGGGATTTCCTATATCATCAACTTAGGGTACACAAATTTGAACTGTATCCAAATATGTACTCTTTAAACTTTAAGTGTGCAAGTGTCTGTGAGTAAGAGGATTTCCTGTGTGCATATTGTAACCTCCATATCCTAAAATTCTAGCATAAATATTGTTATTAGGTTAATTTGGGGCAATTGGAATTTTTTTACAATTTTTGGTTAATTAGAAACTAGTAACACTAAATTTCTAGGCCTTCCAAGAATTTATTTTAGTGAAAAACCTAATTAAAATCATCCCAAACTTTGATTACAGGTTCAAAATAACTAAATATAGTTTCTATAATTTTTTGGGAATTTTTTGAGTATTTTTATTATTTATCGGGAGTTATTTAGGCTAAAACTGATTAAATAAATAATTTTTGGTAATTAAAAACCTATTTTACTAATTAAATAATCTAATCAACAATCAGGGGCCCACCTGTCAGCCGTCGCTGGCCATCCACGGGCCCATCTGTCAGTGACCGTGGCCACGTGGGCAGGTCAAAGCGCGGGTCTCCGAGCTCTACTCGGACTCCAAAGCCGAGCCGAGCTCGAGTTGAGCCAAGATGCGTGCGCCTCAGCCCTTGGATCTGGGCGGGAGACACTTCGATGCGTCCACGTGTCCAGAGACCTAAGCCGCGACTCCCCCTTTCCGCCTATATATATATATATATATATATATATATATATATATATATATATATATATATATATATATATATATATATATATAGGTTTTCGGCCAACTTTCTTAATTCGAGTAGAGAGAAAGCAGTTTGAGGGAGTTCTCATCTAGGGTTCGTTCAGCTTCGCGTAGGCATTGCTCATAACTATATATATATATATATATATATATATATATATATATATATATATATATAGTTAGTTAGTTAGGTTTTCGGCCAACTTTCTTAGTTCGAGTAGAGAGAAAGCAGTTTGAGGGAGTTCTCATCTAGGGTTCGTTCAGCTTCGCGTAGGCATTGCTCATAACTCCAGACTCCAAACGTGCCTCAGTTTTTGCATTAGAACCGTATTGAGGATTTGGACTCTGAATTGGAACATGATCCAACCACAGCTAAGGACCACAGACGAGTACATTTTCATGATTACTTTCAGTACTTGATAGTCTCTATAATGCATGCTTAGTATTGATTATTTGATTCTCGATACTTGTTACACGGATTAGTATGATGGATTCTTGTTATGAGATACGTGATTGTTCTGGATTATTGTTATTTCTTCGTGACTGGTTCAGAATTGATGTTGTACTTGTGGGAAGGGGAAATACTTAATGGACGTGTGAACTACCCTTTCCATCCCATGGTCTTACTGGATTAATAGCAGCAATGTACGACACGTGTGGTTTGCTAGATTTTTACCCTTAGTCGTTCACATGTCAACAAGGTATTTTAAATCACGTAGGGTAGTTTGTTCCTCCCTGTTCTTTCATACATTACAGTTACTTTCTATGTTGCTTGGAGATATTGTACTACATCTTTGTCATGACCGTCCTTCAGCATTTAGTTATTCTGGTTGCCTTATTGTGATTTTAGTTTTATTGCTATCATACATTCTTTACTATTTATTGTCTTGTAGCTTCTACCATGTGTTGAAATAGTTTTCACTGTGATGTACTCATTTCTTTCCTGACTGGATAACCATATTTTAGGTGACTACGATGAGGATGCGAACCCTACACATTATGGACCGTATGCTAGCGACATAATAGAGCCTGATCTTGCCCTTTAGGATTATCAGGGAGAGTTAGCATCTCAGACACTGTCTGCGATGGAGTACCTTAGTAGAGTAGTGGTTTTGTTAGTTATTTTGGACCGGATTGTTCTCCGGCAATTTTTTTAGAGTATCTTGAATATTGTTCTTTGGATATTTAGTCATTCTTAGGAGACTTCTTGGACCCTCATTGAGACTATTATTACATTATTATCTATGATGTTTTCACTTAAATTAGTGTCTGTGATTGAGTATAGTGTGGAGATATTTATATTTTGTGAGTTGTAGATTATACTTGTAACTTATTGTACAATATTCTACCGCCGATACTATGACGTAGGCTGGATGTACTCATGACTCATGCCCAAATATAGGGTGCGGGTTGTGACACATTTTTTATGGTAGCCCATGCAGGTTAGGGTTCATACAAGGTTGCGAACTCGAAGTGGTAATCAAGTTAGATGTACGATTGCGAGCCTGCCATAGGATATACATACTAGGAATAGGAAAATACTCAATCATAATTAGGGATCCCATATACTCAACTTGCTAACCCTTATTAATTCCTTCCGAGCAATCGGACCTCTTTCATAGTTGTTTGTCCTTTTTGAATACTACCTTCTCTTGTGCCATATCAATTGAATCCTTATTGTTTTAAACCTTTCAGAATGCCACCCAAGGCCAGAGCGAGCGATTCTGGGATGAATGGTGCTCTCCCCACACCACCCGCATCGCAGGAGGCCTCATCAACTAGATCGGGGAGCCTTCCTCCTCCTCCTCAGCCATTACCCGAGCTCTTTAGAAGCATGATAGAGGCTCAAAAAGCTCAGGCAGAGGCCCAGAGGCAACAGACAGAAATATTGAGGGTAGGAATAGAAAATGCCCAATAGGTTGCCCTAGCAGCTATAGAGAGGGTTTTCCAGCAACCACAACAGCATGTCGCTCAACCAAATATGGGTAACATCCAAGACTTCAAGAAGATGGAGCCTCATACGTTCAAGGGGACAGAGGGAATCCTCTACGTTGATGAGTAGCTCGATTATATCGAGCGGATCATGAGAGTTTTTTGACTTTTCGAGGACCTGAAGGTTGAGACTGTTGGCTTACAGCTTCACGATATTGCTCGTGCTTGGTTCAGAAATGAGCCTAGGATTGCAGATCCAAACCTGATTTGGGAGCAGTTCAAGGACCTCTTTAAGAGAAAATTCTTTCCTGTAGTAGCCAAAGGAGTTCTGGAGAAGCAATTCCAGAACTTGGAGCAGAACGGGAAGATCATGGATGAATATGCTGCAGAATTTGGCAGGCTGAGCCAATTTGTAGAGTACATGGTGTGGGACCTGGAGGATAGAGCTAGACAATTCAAAGAGGGCTTGAACCGAGAGGTCAAGTTTCATATTTCTTCGGCTCATATGACTTTTGCTGACATATTGGCAGAGGCTCAAAGGGTCGAGGTGGATATGGGTCTTTGGACTAAGAGGAACAAGGATGTTATCGGTGGTGGTAATAGCTAGGGGAAGGCAAAGCGTCTAAATTTTAAGCCAAGGACCATTCCACAACAGCAACAACAACAGTATCGTGCCCCAGTCAGAGCCCCAGCTCAGCAGGTGCAACAGCAGCCACAGAGACAAGTGCAACAAGCTCCCTTATGCAACTATTGCAAGAAGCCAGGGCATTCATAGGAGGTTTGCCGGAAAAGATTAGGCGTATGCTTATTCTGTGGATTTCATGCGTATCATATGAGAGAGTGTCCTACCGCACCTCCTATAGGGGATCCTTAGCCCAGAGAGGACCAGTTGGACCTTCAGTGGCCCCACATCCAAGAGGACCCCCACTTCCTATGCAACCAAAGCAATTTGCCCAGCACCAGCAAAGGGGAGTAACTCCACAGGGCAGAGCTTTTGCCATGAACGTAGAGGAGGCTGAGCCGACTGGTGATGTGATAACATGTTCTATTCTTCTCGATTCTATTCCCGTTATTGCCTTATTTGATTATGGTGTATCGCATAGCTTCATATTTGTTGATATGGTATGTTGGGTGTCATATTTAAGTATAGTATAAGCACATGGGAATATCCTGAGGACATATTTGGGATGCCAGAATATGTCACAGGATATTCCATTATGAGATTATTGTCATAATGATTGAGATCATTGTATTAATGACTGTAAGGCTATATAATGCCAATGAGACAATCAATAAAATCATCAACTAATTTCAACATGGTATCAAAGCCAAGTTTCCACAAACCCTAGCCGTCACCAAGCTTCCACAAACCCACAGGAGGATTTTCTAGATCTCCTCCACCGAACTCTTCCACGTCCCCCTCCCTTCCCGCCTCGTCTACCCCCCTCCCTTAAAAAAAAAAAAAAAAAAAAAAAAAAAAAAAAAAAAAAAAATCTTCACGGCTGCTGCGACTGCTGCTGCTGCTGCTGCTGCGACGGCGGCTGTGACATGCGTGCTGCCGCCTCCTCCACACCAGCACTAGACATCGCCTAATAGGGATGCCTAGATCTGGAAAAAGGAGGGACATGTTCGGATCTAGGAGCGGACGACGAGGACGAGCGTGAGTCGTGGAGCGGACGTGACGTGATTGGATAGACGAAGCATCGATGGAGGAGATCATCAAGAAGCTAGATTCTGCAGAGGTGGCGACGTTGATGAAGTTGTTGACGATGTCGGCTGGTGAGAACACGACACGAACGTCGCCGGAGTTGAAGCTTCCCTCCATCGATCTGAAATTAGATGGACCAGCCACCTATCTGAGTTGGTCACGGCGGGTGAGAAGAACCCTCGCAGGAAAAAACATGGAGGGGTTCCTGACGGGCGAGACGACAGAGCCGGACGAGGGCTCGACAGGACGCGATGAGTGGAAGTCCACTCATATGGTGATCTACATCTGGCTTCTCAACTCCTTAGTCCAGTCTATTGCCGCCACAGTAGACGGTATTGAGATGGTAAAAGATGTGTGGGAGAAGTTGAGAAGGACCTATGATGGTGTGGGGAACAACTTACGGGTCTTCCAGATAAAGGGGGAGATTGATGACACCGTACAGGGAGAGAAGACGGTGCAGGAGTATGCCACGGAGTTGGAGCGTCTGTGGTTGGATTATGATCACTCCTCAGATCGGGCGAGCTGCGGGGACCCTAAGTGTAAGGAGAGACAGGTGTGTCTGCAGGAGAGGACGATGAAGTTTCTCAAAGGGCTGACTGCAGCTTTCGCACAGAGGACGGCCCTACTTCTAGCCCAACCAAAGATCCCTAGCCTTGAGGAGGCTATCTCAGCCATGATCCAGGAGGAGACACGCATCAGGCTGCAAGCAGGGACATGTGGTCCCCCCGAAGCAAAGTCAGCACTAGCGATCACCAGCTCAGGTAACACACGATCTAAGGGAGAACCCTGGCAGGATAATCGGCAGTGCTACAACTGTGGGGAGATGGGTCATCATCGATATGCTTGTACCAAACCACCTAGGGAGGGAGACTCAGGTGGTGCACGAGGACCGTTCGGCGGACGAGGATATAATGGAGGACGTGGTCGTGGTCGAGGGGGTAGACGAGGCGGCCGAGGAGGTTATCGAGCAAACCTCCTGATATCAGAAGGGAATGGAGAAGCTGATGGCACCATTACTGTGGAGGACCAGGCACTGGGAGACATGAGGAGTAGAACAGAGGAGGCGTCCACCTCATTCTTTGTTAGGGGCAACGCTGCCATATATGCCCATCCATCAGAAGGTACTGACGAATCACTTGCCCTTGCGTCTATCTCTTCCCTTAAATCATCAGACTGGATTATCGACTCGGGAGCATCTCGACATGTGACTGGGAATGCTAGTGAGTTTTCTTCCTACACTCACCTAGCATCAGCAGACAGCATTCAGACAGCTGATGGCACTTTCCAGCCAGTGGTCGGTAAGGGTACTGTTAATTGTACAGGTTCAGTAAGATTATCCAATGTTTTACATGCTCCATCCTTTCCAGTCAGTCTCTTGTCCATTAGTTCTATAATCCTCCAACTTAAATGCATTGTTTCTTTTGATATTCCTAAGGTGACCTTCCAGGAGAAAGGGACAGGACGAAGACTTGGGACTGGCACTTGGCATGAGGGACTGTGGTACCTAGATCGAGAAGGACTGGACTCAGCATTGGTATCTATGGCAGAGAAGGCTGGCATGGAAGGACTGCAGCAGAGGACTGAGGATACCTTGATGCTCCATCATCGGAGGATGGGACATTCTTCCTTTGATACTCTAAGTAAGTTATATCCAGAGATTTATGCAAAAACAAAAAAAGAGAAATTAGTATGTGATGCGTGCGAGTTAGGAAAACTTACTAGGAGCTCATATGTTGGCACGGGTCATAGGAGCACTTTTGCTTTTGAGGTAGTACATTCTGATGTCTGGGGTCCATGTGCTACTAACACTATGAATGGTTATAAGTACTTTGTTTCTTTCATTGAGTGTGCCTCTCGTGTTACCTGGTTATATTTGATGAAAAATAAGAATGATGTACCTGCTTGTTTTCGGGATTTCCATAAGCATGTCCAGACTCAGTACAAAGCAGTTGTGAAGGTACTGAGGTCTGACAATGGAACGGAGTATACCAACAGGACGCTTGCAGAATACTTGTCAGCACACGGAATACAGCATCAGACCACCTGTGCATACACACCAGCACAAAATGGAGTTGCAGAAAGGAAAAACAGACACCTTCTGGAGGTCGCAAGAAGTATGATGATCGACATGAATGTCCCACAGAGTCTGTGGGGGCATGCAGTGTTGACAGCAGCTCAACTCATCAACAGGATGCCCTCGAAGGTCCTCGGATGGAAGTCCCCATGTGAGGTATTGCAAGGCAATAATAGTGGGATACTCCCACTGAAGGTGTTTGGGTGTGTGTGTTTTGTGAAGGACAACAGGCCATCAGTTGGGAAACTTGACCCTAGAGCGGTCAAATGCATCTTCGTAGGCTACTCGGCGACCCAGAAGGGGTATGTGTGCTGGAGTCCAGTAGAGAAGAAGAAGTTTGTCAGTATGGATGTCCACTTTCGGGAGCATGAGCCATACTACCACCAGGACGGAACTTCACACAACACGCCTAATACTGCCAGTATTAGGCGAGAGGGGGAGATGGAGAACTTTGTGGTAACCGATTTAGAAGTTTGGCATGGAGGCACGGAGAAGGGACAAGAAGGTGAAGGTGTTAGGCCTACGGCTCAGGGAGAGTTACTTACCTACAGCAGGAGAGAGAAGCAAACTGCAGGACCAGTACCGACAGTGCCAGTGCCAAGTCCTTTGCCTGCGTTCGTCCCAACTCCTGAGGCACCGACACCAACCCCCCTTCAGGTGATACCCCCTCATTCACAAAATATCATTCCTCCTACTTCTACTCCTCCCACACCACTATCTGTACGGAGGACCACTCGCAGCAATGCAGGAAATCCTCCAAACAGATATGGTTGGGATATTGCTCAGTTTGTTTCTTATGACCATATCTCTTCTTCTCATGGAGCATTTATAGCATCTTTGGATAGTATTACTGTACCTAACAATTGGCAGGTTGCCAAGAACGATCCAAAGTGGAAAGCGGCAATGCACGAGGAGTTGGGAGCTCTGGAGAAGAACCACACTTGGGAGCTTGTGAGATTGCCAGAGGGGAAGAGAGCAGTTGGATGCAAGTGGGTCTTTACCGTGAAGCAGAACCCAGATGGACAGGTTGAGCGCTACAAAGCTCGACTAGTAGCCAAAGGATACAGTCAGACGTACGGCATCGACTATGACGAGACCTTTGCACCAGTTGCAAAGATGAGCACTGTCAGGACTCTGATTTCTCTGGCAGCGAATGGTGGATGGAAGCTACACCAACTGGATGTGAAGAATGCGTTTCTTCACGGAGATCTAGTGGAGGAGGTGTACATGGAGATACCACCAGGATTTGGCACCAATCAGACAGTAGGCAAGGTCTGCAGGTTGAAGAAGTCCATCTATGGACTGAAGCAGTCTCCTCGAGCGTGGTTTGACAGATTCAGAAGAGCGATGATAGGGATGGGATATCAGCAGATCAATGCGGATCATACTGTGTTCTTCCGTCGGAGTGGAGGCCACATCACCCTGCTTGCGGTGTATGTGGACGATATGATTATCACAGGAGATGATGAGCAGGAGATCGCCCAACTCAAAGGAAAGCTTGGCAAGGAATTCGAGGTGAAGGATCTCGGCCTTCTTCGGTACTTCCTTGGGATTGAGATTGCTCGAGAAGCAGAGGGGATTGTTCTCTCTCAAAGGAAGTATGCACTGGACCTTCTCACAGAAACTGGGATGTTGGGGTGCAAACCTGCAGCGACACCAATAGATCAGAGGTTCAAGATTGATGCTGAGGCTGGAGAACCAGTTGATCGGGACAGATACCAGAGACTGGTTGGCAAGTTGATCTATTTGAGCCACACACGTCCTGATATCTGCTTTGCAGTAAGTGTGGTGAGCCGCTACATGCATGACCCACGGAAGGGTCATATGGATGCAGTGTACCAGATTCTGAGGTACCTGAAAGGTGCTCCCGGGAAGGGACTAATATTCAGGAAGAACAATCACGTGAGCATCGAGGGCTACTGTGATTCTGACTGGGCTAGTTGTGCTGATGACAGGAGGTCTACCTCAGGATATTGCATATTTGTAGGAGGTAACTTGGTCTCCTGGAGGAGTAAGAAGCAGTCTGTGGTGGCCAGATCGACAGCTGAAGCAGAGTACAGAGCTATGGCCTTGGGAGTTGCAGAGCTGCTATGGTTGAAGAATATGCTGGTGGAGCTGAAGCTGGATCAAGGAGCCAAGATGAAGCTGTGGTGTGACAATCAGTCAGCTATTAGTATCGCCAACAATCCAGTACAGCATGACAGGACCAAACACATCGAGATTGATAGATTCTTCATCAAAGAGAAGTTGGATAGTGGATTACTGGAGCTTGGCCATGTTCCAACCAGGGATCAAGTAGCAGATGGACTAACCAAGGGACTCGCCTCAGTGAGCATGATTAGAGGATGTGACAAGATGGGCTTAGTGAATATCTTTCACCCATCTTGAGGGGGAGTGTTGATATGGTATGTTGGGTGTCATATTTAAGTATAGTATAAGCACATGGGAATATCCTGAGGACATATTTGGGATGCCAGAATATGTCACAGGATATTCCATTATGAGATTATTGTCATAATGATTGAGATCATTGTATTAATGACTGTAAGGCTATATAATGCCAATGAGACAATCAATAAAATCATCAACTAATTTCAACAATATTTGTATCCTTTGTGCTTAAGCATGGTTTAATAACATAACCCTTGAGTAGGAGTTATAAGATCACGACTGGTGGAGGCATTATCCTAGTCAATGATACTTGCAAGGGGCATCATGTTACCTTGGGAAGCCATAATTTGGATGCTAGCTTACTCGTAATGGCACTTTCGAGTTTTGACATTACCCTCAGAATGGATTGGTTGAGTATGCACAATGCTAGCATAGACTGTCATGGAGGACGTGTACTGTTCTGCCCTCTAGGAGAGCCAGAATTTGAGTTTGTTAGGGGAGGAGTTGAGCAGAGTGATGGGATTATTTGTGGAGCCATGAGAGCAGAGAAGGACTTGCCACACCCTGTTATTGCAGAGTTTCTAGACATATTTTATGAGGAGCTACCAATATTTGGCCCCGGACAGAGATCTTGAATTTTATATTGACTTAGTGCCTGGGGCAAAGCCGGTGTCGCAATAGGTCTACAGGATCAACAATAACGAGCTGGCAAAATTAAAGAAGCAAGTTGATGAATTGCTATATAAGGGTTGCATTAGATCGAGTTCCTTACCATGGGGAGCCCCGGTCTTATTTGTACCAAAGAAAAATGGGTCGGTGCAAATGTGCATTGATTACAGGGCTCTAAACAACCTCACCATCAAAAACAAATATTCGCTACCAAGGATAGACTATTTTTTTGATCAGTTGAGCGGTGTGAGATTATTTTCAAAGATTGATTTAAGATATGGCTATCATCCGTTGAAGGTAAAGAAGGAAGATATTTCAAAAACTATATTTTGGACAAGATATGGCCAATATGAGTTTATGGTGATGCTATTTGGGTTGACTAATGCCCCAACAGTCTTTATGAACTTGATGAACAAGGTATTCCACCATTACCTTGACAAGTTCATAGAAGTATTCATAGATGATATTCTTGTCTATTCGAAGACACCGGAAGAGCACAAGAAGCATCTAAGGATTGTGCTAGAGACCCTTCAGAAGGAGAAGCTCTATGGGAAACTCTTGAAATATGAGTTCTTTCTGGATAAGGTAGAGTTCCTTGGGCATGTGGTGACTGAAGAGAGGATATCGGTGGATCCAAAGAAGATTACTGCTGCAGAGTCTTGGACCACTCCGAGTTCTGTTGCAGAGATCAGAATCTTCTTAGGATTGGTCGGGTATTACCGAAAATTTGTAAAGAATTTTTCTCGGATCGCAGAGCCATTGACTAGACTCACTCAGAAGGATGTGCAGTTCATATGGACCTAAGAATGTCAGGCTGCATTTAATGAGCTAAAGAAGAGGTTGACCACAATGCCTGTTTTGACGGGGCCATCGAGGACGGATGGATTTATCATTTATAGTGATGCTTCAGGGAAGGGCTTGGCATGTGTTCTAGAGCAGAACAAGAAGGTGGTGGCGTATGCTTCTAGACAGTTATGGCTACATAAGAAAAATTATCCCACTCATGACTTAAAATTAGCAGCGGTGATCCTCGCTCTAAAGCAGTGGAGACATTATCTGTATGGAGAGTGTGTAGAAATAGACACTGACCACAAGAGCTTGAAGTACGTCTTTATACCGAAATAGCTGAATATGAGGCAGCACAGGTTGCTAGAACTGATGAAGGATTTTGATATTTTACTACAGTATCAGCCAGGGAAGGCTACGTAGTTGCTAACGCCTTGAGCATATATCCTGCAGCGATGTACTTGACAACGGATCATCACTTATTAGCAGACTTGGATAGCCTGGGCATTGAGGTTATTGTTCTAGGAGTGGAGACACAGAAGATGGGTATGCAGATTTCGTCCGGGTTGATGGAGAAGATTCGAGAGACACAGTACCAGGATGAGGGTCTGTGAAGCCTCAGAGCTCAGGTGTAGGCAGGATTGATGGAGGACTTCGATATTGTCGAGGATGGTTTACTAAGGCATGTGACTAGGTTATATGTGCCTAGTGGGGACTTGCAGGAAGAGATCATGCAGGAGGCACATCGTTCCCAGTATTCTGTACATCCGAGAGCTAACAAGATGTTTAAGGACCTGAGGAAACATATTTGGTGGTATAGGATAAAGGGAGAGGTAGCATGTTTTGTCTCCATATATTTAGTGTGCCAGCAGGTCAAAGCCGAGAGCAGAGACCAGGAGGATTGCTACAGCCACTACCGATTCCTGAGTAGAAATAGGAACATATGGATTTCGTTTTCGGACTTCCACGCACTTAGACAAACCTCAACAAACGAAAAAAAAATGATTCAGCAAAAATTGTGCATTTATGTCAAATAGAATTATGACTGATGCACCAACAGACTATCAAAACTGAAAACCAGAATCCTAGTATGCCATCTTGGTACATAAAATGATAAAATTTCAAAATGAAATAAACTAAACATAAAATGTATGTTATGCCAAATTTATGCAGTCTAATGTTACTACAGTAAAATATTCCTTAACATTGTAAACTAAATTGTAGTAAGGGGCTGTTTGGTTCGACGAAGTAGAGAGAAGTAAAAAAAATTGAAAATGGAGAGTTTGCGTACGCATTACGTATGCGTGTCATGCATATGCATATTTTATTTGTTCTTTCATTTGGATGCTTTAAAGAAGTGGAGGTTAGAAGTGAAAAATCATAAAATTTTGTGTTTGTATGATTGTTGAAATAAGTTATAAAGTGTAACATTTTGTAGTTCCTATGTTTGGATCTTCTAATAAAGTAAAATAGAGAAGTGATAGGGTAACCACTTCTCAAGTATGGTGGGGTTACCCCCAAATAATATTATTCATTATTTTTTGTATAGATTAAAAATTTAAGATTTAGATATAAATTATTAAAAAATATGTGTTTAAATGGAATAATTAACAAATTAATGTTTTAACTTACACTAATTATTTGGCATATAAAAATAAGCATATTGGAAATTACCAAATAATATAAATTATAGACACAAATTGAACCAAAAATCCTATGTTTTTTCTCAATCTTATGTTTCTTTTGTTCGAGTTTTTCTTATGCATGTGATAGATTTTTCTTCTGCAAGGTTAGAAAGATAGTCCAACATTGAAAAATACTCTAAGTGGGTATCTTAATATATAGTTATGCTTGGAATTGAGGTATACACATGGGGTGGTGGCCCAAGTGGGTGCCATGTGGGATGTAGAGAGATTAAGTTTAAACTCCTCAAGAAAGCATTATGCTTTTTGTCACTCTCTTAGAAAAAATTTCTTAGGATCCACGACTCGGACTTGGACACGGACTCAGACAAAGGGCATAAAGTAGCGCTTTGATGAAGCACTTTGTATTTAGAATCGATCACATGGTGCTTGTGCGCATATGTTGCGCTCGTTTTATGTCACGACCCACACCCAAAAATTCGGGTATGAGTCATGGGTACATCGATCCTACACTGCAGCATAGGCGGTAGAATGTTGTCTAATACCCAACAAATATAATCCATAACTCACGCAATAATATCTCAACTCCTCTAAGGGAGGACATGTAATAATCAATGATAATACTCAATCATAATATCTAAGGAAGATAAAGCACGATAGAATATAATGAGAAGAAACAAGTCACAAGTCTAAGCCACAACAATATCCAAACAAGTCTAAATCCCAAAACATATCCATATATATCAAATAGGTTTCCGGAGACAAATCTAGTCTCAAATACTAGCATTTGAATGACTAAACTAGCTAGATAACCCCGGGCTGGGTCTCTCCTGTCATCACTCACTGATCCTCCTGAGCAATAGGATCAAAATCTACTACTATGTCCTTTTGGGCTCCGTAGTGGGTTGGGTACAGATCCTCCTAGTCGTCACCTAAAAATGTTATCTACTCAGGATAAAATGAGTACAAATACTGAAAGAAGTTTCAATACATGGTAGAAACTATAAAATAGTAAATAGTAATGAAATACATGATGAACGGGTAAAGCTAGAATCATAATATTATAGCAGAGTGAAACAGATAATATGTCAATCATGGCATATCAAGAATGAGTTCTCTACGACTTCGACTAGTTTACCCGGTCAAAAATTCCAAAATTATTGCTCGCCTAACAAAAACTCTTTAAGTGAATCAAGTAAACGTAAGCAAGTATAACATGTAGCAGCAAGTATAGAGTAAAAAAAATTGACTGAACTATCTAAATATTTTAAAATACCATATTTGACATGTAAACAACTAGGGAGTAATGTACGACATCCCGCACATATCTTGTGTGACTGATATCTATCCAGACTAAACTAGAGGGTATAATTTAGGAAATTTACATATCTACTAAAGTTATTTTCTACCCGACTAGTACTAATATATCAAAATCCCGACACGTAGATCAAAATACAAGATCAGCCAGATAAATATGAGTGATGCTAGCAATAAAATCTTGATAAGCTAGGCAAGTCTAAAACAACATATCTCATGAAGATGAATCCATATAATACTAATCCGTGTAACCAGCGTATCAAGAATCAAGTAAAACATCACTAAAAATATGTATCATAGAAACTATCAAGTAATGAAAACTATCAGAGAGTGTACTCACATATGGTCCTGAGCTATAAGTACAAGTAAAAATCTGTATCGGAGCCCAAGTAACCTATATTATGAATTTCCAATGTCAATAGGTGAAAAGAAAGCAATAACTAACCTATCTTCTTGGTTATTAGGTTCATAAGTCAATTACTAAATTAATTTGGGCTTACTAGGTAGGTATCTATTTAGGTTCACTATATTTACTTGGGATGCCTATAACTCAAGCCAATTACCTTAATTTATATATATATATATATATATATATATATATATATATATATATATATATATATATATATATATATATATATATATATATAGGTATCAATATATCCATTTGGTACTACATATCCAATATACTAGACATACTTACACTTGACACCTATGATACTCAATTGTATCTAAGTACCTATATATATACCCTTACATATATATCCTAGATATCCCATATGTACCTACACTCACATAAAGGTATTCAAATAACTTACACTTGATTATACCCACTTCTACCCACTTAATACCCTTTGACATTTGACAAGTAACTATACTAACTGATACATACTCAAGACACATACACAAACACTTGTTCTTACCTGCTGCACACTTAGTTGTATTAGTAGAACACACACATGATACACTTGTGCACAAGTACTGGAACACAATTTGAACACTCTACACTCTGTTAACACCAAATTTTGTACCTAGACACTGTTGCATCTAGCACAAATCTTTAGGTTGCACTTCACCAAACTGCTGCTATTGCAACTCCAATCTATACAAAGACTACACAGACTCCACATCCATGATAATACGTATAATACACACGGATGCACATGGGGAAGCTATTTCTACTACAAAAATTCTACACATTGATACGGTACTACCTACCATGGATACACAAAACATATTTCTGCAGTCCCTACACACTGGTACTATCCAGATTATACCCCCGCCAAACTGATACCACACTTAATTGGTATACTAAAGTCTGATACACACTTACCTGAGGCCAATTGATACTCTCCACTAATTAGACTGCCTCTATTTGCTACCCTTTACTACTGCCTCTTGAAGTTAAGTTGTATGCACCCTCATGTGACACTGCACAGTCACGATCCCCCCTACATTTGCTGCCAGGTGCATTAATTTTTGCTGTTGTGGCAAGTTTCTCTTGCTGCAGGACTGCACAACAAGTCTACTGCCCTACTGATTCAGTCCAGACCTCCCCCTAGTACAGTCAATACACATTCACATATCACCTAGTGTCCCTCACTCACTCAAAATTTGAATACTCACTTCACTATACTACTACACTATGTGCATTATGGTACACTAGCACAAGATACACACATACACGCACTTATATATATATATATATATATATATATATATATATATAGAGAGAGAGAGAGAGGGGGGGGGGGGGAGGGGGAGAGGAGGGATCCGTATCCCCGATTTTTTGCATCCCCAAGCATCCCCATGTTATCAACCTTTGGATGCTTGTTTAAGTCATCTAATCTTAACCATTAGTTTGAATGATTCAAACCAACGATTAAGATTAGATGACTTAAACAAGATCCAACGGTTGTAAACATGGAGATGCTTGGGGATGCACAATATGTGGGGTTGTGGATCCTTCCTTATATATATATATATACACTTGTTACCCCATGATACACCTCACTCTCTCCCATAAACAATCATGTATCCATATATAGAACTCCAACTTAGAATTGACACACAAGTATCACTCTATGATAATCCAATGTCAATGACACCAAGAAAAATACCATATCTACTTATGATACAACAATAATACACATGATACCAAGTATCTCATGATACACTAACACCAATTGTAAATACCAATCCATAATACTCCTCTCAATGAATCAATATATCAATATTGACATGCAACACATAGTTATAAATAGATCTAACTAACAATTATATATATGGCATAAAAGAACCAATTGCACATAAAAATCCCAATTTGGTGCCAATGGACACCCAAACCTATGAATTTCTAATTCTAACCATGCGTATCCAATAGTATCATGACACAAACACCACATGTCCGATTTAGAATATATGGACAAGCACAACTCAAATTGGACACAACATTTGTAGCGCCCCGTTCTCCCGATGCGGAGAGCGCGGCTAAGAAACACAAGTCGGTATCGTTCGATCGGGATAGATTGAATTAAGAACTCGTCCTCGTTATGGATTTGTTTCTTCGGAATCGATTCCCATATTCAGTGGACTGCGCCCCAAGGATCGGCTTAGCGGCAGAGTCAGGAGGGACCTCTCCGCTGCTATCTTTTATTGCCTCAGTTTTCGATATCGCTTGTTGCTTTCGTGCTTTGAGTTGGTTTTGGGATTTGCTTGTTTTCCTTGAACGGTTTCGATGGTTTTCATTATTTTCGTTTATTGAACTGCACTTCTATTTCGAGATTGGAAAGAGAGGAAGAAGTATTAATCGAGCTGTTCGTGTGCAAGTGAACGAGCAGTAGGCGGCTTGCGAGCGGAGTCGTGAAGCGCCTCTTTCCTTCCTCTTTCCAAAATCTAAGTGAGTGGCTACCAACCCGATTAGCTAGCCCTGCTTCCAAGCTTCACTCCTTGTCCCCGGCTACGTCCATTATGGCAACCATGCCAGTGATCATCGTATATATTTAAACCTGTTGCATACTAACTTGTGTCTTCGTGGCAGGGAAGGCATGGTAAGTATTGTGCAGGTAATTCAGACGGGCAGGTAAAATCCACCTAACGGTGGCACGTTCATTTCAGTAAATTCTATATGCTGCTTACTTGTAAATGAACTAAGGCAAGATAGAAATCCACAAATATGCATGCTTCACTAAACAACGTGTTGATTGGTATAGTCAGGCTAGCTCGCCTTCACCAGCATGTTTCGATATGCTGACCCTCGTTGAAACAGGTTCTCCGCACCAAGGCGAACCGAGCGAGGAGCCGAAGTCGTCTACCCGATCCAGTCCAACTGTTGGCGCATCTTCACCGCGCCCCCTGAAGCATTTGAAGACAGGAGCTGCAACTCTTCATACACAAATGCAGCTCCGTGGCAAAGCTATCCTCCAGCCAGGAGGTCTTTATCATTTTGAGTTTATAAAGGAATGTAATGTACAGGACTGCTATCTCATTTTGAGTCATCTCTTTTGTAAGTCGTTCGGCATATTAGCTAACTCGTTCAAGAGTTTGTAATAGATGTTCATTATCAATAAAGAGAACTTTTCTATGTTTCAAATCTGTGTTTCAATTTATCTGCGTACTCTGAATATGTGCTTGCTATGCAAATCATTAAAGCCTTGTGCGGGCGCAACTCCAGGCCCGCACGGCGGTCACGATTTGGGGGACGCCTCAAGTGATTCTACGGAATTGGGTCGTGACATAGTGGTATCAGAGCACAGATTCGAAGTTCCTTAGACTTCGTGCTGGAAAAGTTCCTTTAACGATCAATTCCTGTGCGAACTCTTGAACTCGCTAGGCCAAAATGAGATACGTTCATGCAATAAGTCCATAATACATTATGATCCTAATGTAATTTACCTTCTTTTGAAGGAATGGCTCCAGCGCAATCTGCAGCGCAAACTCCGGACGAAACGCAAGGCCAAGAAAGTAGTTCGAATACTTCGGGAAGTTCAAAGAGCCAGCAAGCCGTGCCAAGCATCGATCCCGTCCAACGAATGTTGCAGATGTTGGAGGCAAACCAACAAAGGGATGAGGCTCGCTATGAACGGGCCGAGAAGCGGGCGGAAGAGAGTCAGCTCAAGTTTCAAGACAATATAAAAGCACGATTCTCAGTCCAACAGAAGCAGGTAGATACCCTGCAGCAGATCGTTCAGACTTTGGCATCCAACCAGTCCGCGGCAACGCCAGCGACTCCGGTGGAACAGCCCATGCTTGAAGTAGAGACGCCGCGAATTCCAAGGGCGAGGGACGTGACTGCCTTCGACTTTGGCCACTTCAAGAAAGTCTGCAACACCCCATTCAATGGGACTGAGGACCCAGTCGTAGCTCTAGATTGGTTGGCCGAACTTGAAGATCACTTCGCTCTGTTAGAGGTCCCCGAAGAGAAGCGCGTCTCCTGCGCGCAACTACAGCTCCGCCTCAACGCGCACGATTGGTGGGACGTGCATCGACGATCTCTCCAATTTGATCACGGAGAGGAGGCGATCTCGTGGACGACTTTTTGTGCCGCGTTCGAAGAGGAGTTTGTACCCCCTCCAGTACAACGTTAAATGGAAAACGAGTTCGTACAGCTGCGGCAAGGCAGCATGACAGTTAAGGAGTACTCCGCCGAATTCAACCGACTCTCCAAATTCGCTAGGGCCTATTTACCTGATGCAGCGAGTCGAGCTAGAAGGTTTGAAGGTGGACTACGCCCTGCCATCCATTCGCACATAGCCGTTCCTCAGTATCGTACGATGCGTGAAGTCATGAATCACGCCCTGTCGCTTGAACCATTCTATCCTCACGTTCCTGCCGGCGCTGTGCATATCTACAATCACAAACGCCAAAGCAACGACAGAGGAAACAATGCTGCAAAGCGTCGGAACGACGGTAGTCAACAAATAAAGCATTGGAATATTACGTGTCGGTTCTGTAAAAAGACTGGACACGACAAGAAGGACTGCCGCTTGAGACTTGGATTATGCCTCACTTGTGGACGATCAGGCCATGCTATTAATTCCTGCCCGAACCTTCCTGATCGCCGTCCCGAACGCAATAATCCCTAACGGTAAGTTCTACCCTAAGTTTTGGGACAAAACTTCCAATTAGTTGGGTAGGATGTAGCGCCCCGTTCTCCCGATGCGGAGAGCGCGGCTAAGAAACACAAGTCGGTATCGTTCGATCGGGATAGATTGAATTAAGAACTCGTCCTCGTTATGGATTTGTTTCTTCGGAATCGATTCCCATATTCAGTGGACTGTGCCCCAAGGATCGGCTTAGCGGCAGAGTCAGGAGGGACCTCTCTGCTGCTATCTTTTATTGCCTCGGTTTTCGATATCGCTTGTTGCTTTCGTGCTTTGAGTTGGTTTTGGGATTTGCTTGTTTTCCTTGAACGGTTTCGATGGTTTTCATTATTTTCGTTCATTGAACTGCACTTCTATTTCGAGATTGGAAAGAGAGGAAAAAGTATTAATCGAGCTGTTCGTGTGCAGGTGAACGAGCAGTAGGCGGCTTGCGAGCGGAGTCGTGAAGCGCCTCTTTCCTTCCTCTTTCCAAAATCTAAGTGAGTGGCTACCAACCCGATTAGCTAGCCCTGCTTCCAAGCTTCACTCCTTGTCCCCGGCTACGTCCATTATGGCAACCATGCCAGTGATCATCGTATATATTTAAACCTGTTGCATACTAACTTGTGTCTTCGTGGCAGGAAAGGCATGGTAAGTATTGTGCAGGTAATTCAGACGGGCAGGTAAAATCCACCTAACGGTGGCACGTTCATTTCAGTAAATTCTATATGCTGCTTACTTGTAAATGAACTAAGGCAAGATAGAAACCCACAAATATGCATGCTTCACTAAACAACGTGTTGATTGGTATAGTCAGGCTAGCTCGCCTTCACCAGCATGTTTCGATATGCTGACCCTCGTTGAAACAGGTTCTCCGCACCAAGGCGAACCGAGCGAGGAGCCGAAGTCGTCTACCAGATCCAGTCCAACTGTTGGTGCATCTTCACCGCGCCCCCTGAAGCATTTGAAGACAGGAGCTGCAACTCTTCATACACAAATGCAGCTCCGTGGCAAAGCTATCCTCCAGCCAGGAGGTCTTTATCATTTTGAGTTTATAAAAGGATGTAATGTACAGGACTGCTATCTCATTTTGAGTCATCTCTTTTGTAAGCCGTTCGGCATATTAGCTAACTCGTTCAAGAGTTTGTAATAGATGTTCATTATCAATAAAGAGAACTTTTCTATGTTTCAAATCTGTGTTTCAATTTATCTGCGTACTCTGAATATGTGCTTGCTATGCAAATCATTAAAGCCTTGTGCGGGCGCAACTCCAGGCCCGCACGGCGGTCACGATTCGGGGGACGCCTCAAGTGATTCTACGGAATTGGGTCGTGACAACATTCTCTTTGGAAACATATATCAAACACTTGGTGGACAAAAATTCGTAATTATACCAAATTGACCATTAAAATACTTAGATTTACTAGGAATTGGTTCTCTATAACCTAATTTACCACCTAGAGGATTTGATCTAACTATTTGTGGGTTCCTATTGGTTCAATTTTGGTTTTTACAATAACAATTGGGGAGAAAATGAGAATTACCTGTTGGGAGTGGGTTTCCAATGAAGATCTACGAATTTGGACACAAGAAAGACGAATTGGACACAATCCTCCTAGCTTGAGCTCCTTTTGTGCTCCCAATCTCTAGCTCTCCATTAAAAAAAAATTGAATTGAATTTGGGTTGATTTGCGGTAGTGGAGGTGAAATTGGGGTTTGGAATTTGGTGGAGAAGAAAGCTTGAGGAAGAAGATAAAGTTTGGAGGAAAAATAAAATAAGTAAACATGGGGAAGGGACCGGCCATGTAAGGTGGGTTTCGATGTGTCAGTAATTACAAGTTTTCTATTCCTAGTCCCTAATTTAAATTCTAGATCTAATGAAAAAGGAATCAATTGATTTGGGATGGAATCTAATTATTTATGGAAAATATTTTATCTATTACTAAAGGGTATAATTAACTCTAAACTAAACTAATAAATTTAATATAACTAATATTGCTAGCAATCAAAATAAGTTGACAAAAATACTCCTAACATAATTTTAGGTGGTTATATTTTATGCATAAGTTTTTGCGCGAGTTGCTAGCATGGTTGCATATGCGGGCGCATTTGCGGGATATGTGAGGTTATGCACGGACTATGAGCGGCTATGTGCAGCTATGCGTCGTGGAAAATATGGATCCATACGTCCAACAACCATGCGCCCCACATTCGACTCAGAATAAACCAAGCCGCAGGATGACCATGCCGTAGAGAAAAAGCTGCATCCTTGTACCCCAAATATTGGCCACATAAAGGCCTGACACAAGGATTATGTCTGACACAGAATCCTGAAAAAAGGATTTTTTGAGCACTTCAGAAAATATGTGCACAATAAACGACAAGAAGCTCTCGTCAGACTAATAATGACTTCTGACGAGCGTGCAGTACCACATGTACAAGGCCACATGCGTCCTAGTCTTTATGCGTCTCTGGCCCTATGCGTTACAAACTCCATGTGCTCCATGTGTCTCTGGCCCCCAGTTTTCCAGACTCCATGTATTCTGTGCGTCTCTGGCCCCCTTCATTTGAGACACCATGCATCACAGGCGACAAAATCTTCCTGTTACGACTGAAGCGATTTCCTCCAACTAAATGCGGGCTACGTGTCAAGCTGACCAAATCATGCAAACAGAAGACGAGAACCGCCAAGATCTTTAGCAACAACAAATCCCAATAAAACGTCCATGTGGCAGCCTATCCTGGACTTAACCCATACTATGCGCCCACAGTTGCAACCGTATTCAGTTGAAGGAGTCTCCTGCGTCCACCAAGCAGAAGGACATGCGGCACCTATAACCCATTAACATGATGGCTATAAATAGGAACAACTTGGACGTCCCAAAGGCTGCCTTTTTCTGCTTCAAAGAGAGACCATACCCTCCTAGAGATCTACGTACGTCCACACAAGCTCAAGAGAGAGAAGAGAAGATAGCACCCCTCACTCACTCGTCAGACTATCAACAGAGTAAATGAGCCACTCTAGCGCTCGATCTCCACCGCCACACTACCCAAATTAAATATTATACCTAGATTGTCTGTTTAAGACTTCTTTGTACTTCTTATTTGTTATTAAACAAAAAAAATTTAATGGAAAACAAGGTAGCGAATCTGCTAGGGACTAACTTCTCCTTTGATGAGAAGGTTGTGGTGTAGTCCGACGCGTCGAAGTTGGATTCGACCTAGAGGATGCTGGTTGTACGCTTCGACCAGCAAGCCTACGAGGAGATGCTCTCTGAGGGCGGATCTTCTCCAAGGCTGGCAAAGCCTAAGAAGACCTGCAGGACATAGGTTACAAAGGCCGCTGAGCCTCACCTAACTGCGGAGCAGGCGCTCTCCATCTCTCTCTCTCTGCCGTATGGATAGTATATTATGCGTCTGCTTTTCATGTGGCAACCTCTTTTGACAAGCATCAGAAGACCCACAGGACATAGCTTGCAAAGACTGCTGCACCTCACCCAACTGTGGAGCATGCGCTCCCCGTCTTTCTCTCTGCTGTAGAGATCTCACATTATGCGTCCACCTCCCATGAAGCAGCCTCTTCTAAGAAAGAAAGTGGTCGGCACTTGAAATCTAGCAAAGGAAAACACTACGATGCCTTGAGCACAAGTTCGTTATATGATCGGCTTGGGTTGCACATAATTTATTCTACTATAACTCCGTTATGCGTGAGTTGCATAACTGACATACACATAAATACTGTTTGGATTTGATCACATAACCAACTTCTACTCCCCTCCCTCACTAATACTCTTGGATCCAACAATAATACGCTACGTACATGATAAATAACTCGCGCACATAAAAATGATAGCACACGAAGCACATGAAGCACATGAGAATCAATACCTGAAGCACATGATGAAACACACATGATAGAGTACCCGCTGAACACGGTAAGAGGGATAACATCTCATGACGGGATCCAACTAGTGCCAGCTCATGAAACAATGTGTCAGAATCAAGTATTAATAGTTCTAGAACAGGTGATATATACACTATCATGAAATAGAAACAATCAGAGGTAAGTACTCGCCTGACGTCCTGAGCAACTGGTGAGAATTGAGATCCGGACTGGCGTCGCAAAGACCTATTACGAAAAGTAAGGTTAAACAGAGTTCTAAAGAGTTAAACAGATATAAAATAACTAAAAATAAGCTTCTAGAGTTGTTCTATGTCAAACGGGTCAAACCAGTGAAATTTGGGTCAAAAGTCAACTCGGGGTCCAAAAAGTTAACTCTAGGCCGAAACTAGGTCAAAGGTTGACTTTGGCGGTCAACCGGGGCAATTATGGTCAAATCTAGGTCAAACTAGGGTACCCCTAAAATTCTAGGTCAAAACTAGCTCATTAAGCTAGTAAACCCTCAAACTCGCCTCTTTGAGATATCGGGATACCCTCGGTATCTGATATATCAACCTACGCTATACACCCCGCCTATACCCTCTAATATATACCCTAACACGTATATATATATATATATATATATATATATATATATATATATATATATATATATATATAACCAACTCTAACCACATTCCTAGGCAAAAGCCCAATACCTCGCCCCGATACACATTACCTCAATACCTTGATATCTCAAGGTATTGAGATACCTTACCTACCCTTCTCATCTCACTAACTATACATCTAACTATACATCTAACTATATATATATATATATATATATATATATATATATATATATATATATATATATATATATATATATATATATATAACTATCTATCTATGTAAATCTATATATATATCTATATTCATATATTTTATATATCTAATTTCTCTCTCTCTCTCTCTCTCTCTCTAGTAGCTAAAAGGGGGTGTTATTGTTTCTGTTGCTGTTAGTGTTGCATGCTGCTACTGCTGCTAACTGCCTGCTGCTGCTGCTGCTACTACCTGCTGTTGTTGCTGCTCCCTCTGTCTCAATCTCACTCTCTATCTCGATCCCTCTCTCAGTCCCTCTTCCTTTCCTCTAATCTCACTCACTCACTCTCCTTATCTCACTCACTCAAACACACACCTATCCTCAACACTCACACACACTACACACAAACACACACACACAACCACACCTATACACACTCAAACACACTCACCCCCAAATACACCAATACACACATACTCACCCATATACATATAAATACATATATATATACAAATATAAACTCAAAAACCCTAATATACACTCTCCAAGGATAAACCAACACGCGCACAAGCCTAAAACCTAGAAACCAAGTCGAAATGGCCATTTGGTCATTTCGACGAACACTTAGAGTGCGGCTTGCGATACCTCGCAAAACGTACGCCAAACCTATTCGAAATTGACCCAAATTTACCCACGTGTTCTAAACAACGTCTAGAACCTCACAAAAATGCTAACTCTCCGATTCTAGGTCCGTGGCAAAATTCCACATGCACGTGGAACCCACGGAGAAGGAAAACCCCCAAATCGCCCGAAACGCCCAAAACTTTGCGATACGACCTCGTGTGTCCGAACGGGGACATGAACCTACCCTCAAGACACCCAAGAATGTCTACCTAGGTCCGTCTAATCTAGGGCAACCCCCAAAATGGGCCAATCTTGGATTTTACCCAAAATTGACACAAAACCCTAGGTCAAAGTCTCCAAACCTAACCAAACAAGTTCTAACTTTCTCCCATGGGTAGCCCTAAGGTCTTGAAAGGTTCTAAACTACTAATTATACTATATTAAAGTAATCACTACGAAAAAAGTTAGGGTTTACCTCTTGGGAGTTAAAATCCTAAGGCAGTCTCCTAAAACCCTAGAATTTACCACACCAAGCCTCCAAGCCTCCAAACCAAGCTTCTACACCAAATCAAGGCTCTACACACCTATGTTAGAAAGTATGAAAGATTAGGGTTTGCATTAATGAGAGAAGTAAATGAAGGAAGAGAGGGAAGGTGAAAATACTTACTTGGAATTGGAGAGAAGTAAATGAAAGAAGTAAAGAAAGAGAATAAAGGGAGGAAAATAAAGTGGAAGGAAATAAAAAAGGAAGGGGGGCGGCCATATAGGAGAAATATGGTTAGGGTTAGAAGCCTAACACAAAGACCACAATACCCTCAACTTAAGTCTTCCAAACTAGGGTTTTAGATTTAGGGTTTCTTAAACCAATCTAGCTAATCCAAAATAACCCAGCTAGATAATTAAAGATAAAATAACTATTCTACACCAAGGGTTGAGTCTGACAAGGGTCTGACAAGGTCCAATAGGGTCTGACACGGGTCCAAACTAGACAAAACCCTAAAATAACCAATCAAAATAAATACATCCAACTAATTAAATATAAATACAAATATTTATAATCAATACATTATTTACCAAATTAAAATAAAAAGAAAATCCTATTTTTAAAATTGGGTAGTGACAAGCCTACCCTCTTTAAAATAATTTCGTCCTCGAAATTAAAAGACGAAACTAGGACAGGAATGCAAGGAAAAGAAAGAACCATACCTCAAGGCTCAAAAAGATAAGGGTATCGCTCACGCTTTTCATCCTCCCTCTCCCAGGTCGACTCGCCTGAAGAGTGATGCCTCCACGCGACGCAAACCAAGGAAATAGTATCGTTCCTCAATACCTTCTCCCGCCGATCCAGAATTTCCACCGGCTGCTCTGGATAGCTAAGAGTAGGGCCCACCATAATCTCTGAGTGATCCAATACGTGACTGGGATCCGCCACGTACCGTCTCAACTGTGACACATAGAACACATCATGAACTCCCTCTAGCATAGGCGGCAAATCTAGCCTATATGCCACAGCGCCGACCCTCTCAAGGATGCTGAAGGGTCCGACGAAACGTGGGCTAAGCTTCCCGCCTCTACCGAAGAGAACAGTGCCCTGCGTCGGAGAATTCCTCAGGAACACCAGATCACCAACCTAGCACAAGCAAGGTCTCAGCACTTAATCTAAAATAAACAATCACAAGCAAAAACAAGACCAAAATCTAAATTCTAAGCTATACCTCAAACTCCAAAGGTCTCCGGTGGCTATTGTAACACCCCGCTCCGAACGGTTACTTATGGAACACTAAGCTGCTTCGACTCGATTGAGAATCGAGTCTCGGGGAAACCTTACCGCAAAATCAACACGGACGAAGTGCAATGAACCCTTCGAATTAATCGAGCGGCTTCTATTGAAATGAGTCCAAAAGTTTTCGTTGGTTGCTTTGCTTTTTGGTTTTGTGTTGCTTTGTGTTTTGAGTTTCTTTCGATGACTTGGTTTTCATGATTTCGCCTTCTCGCTTGCGCATTCTTTTTGAATCGTAAGGGAAAGAGATCAAAGTATGCTAACCAAGTATTGTTGTATTTTTAGGACGCATAACCAAAGAGTGAACGTCGCTTAAGGCTTCCCCGTCCTCTCGTTCAATTCATTCGGTGAGTGGCTTAGGCCCTTCGATGAATCCTTTAAGTCTGCATGCTTAATAAAAGAATATCTAGTTCACATAAATATGTTGCCTCACTAAAAAGATAAGCTAAGGAAATGTACTGCATGCTTAAAGTATTAGAATTATGCTTTTGCTATTAATTATGTTGCATGTTCTTAGTCCCTATGTTGCTCGACCCAATTCATGGAAAGTCCCTATGTTTCGAATGTGTTATGTGGGAAAGAATAAGAGATGGAAATTGTGTATTCGTTTCTTTGAACTGTGCATTGTAGTGTTATATCTGTTAGATGTTTCATGTCATGCATTGGTCATGGACAACTAGTGCACAAGGTCTCGTCTCTCGAACGGTTCCTGGGGCACTAGGAATCGCTCGGTCCGGAAGAGATTTTTGGATCGCCCTGAGGTATATGGCTCGCACGGGAGTCTAGTGGGACGATATGTCTATTAGTGAGATGGGCTTGTATGTCCCAACTACTAATCATGGGGCAACCCATGGACCGTCATATAGATAGGGCGCATGCTAGGTTTACCTTCTTGTATACCTATCATTTGTGACACCAAAAGATTTGATTCATAAGTTATTTATATGTAAATTATGCCTAACTTGTGTGTCTGCTGCAGGGATAACCGCTCGGCCGTGGGTAAGAAGTATCATATGCATATGCTATATATTGTCTATGTTTCCTTACATGAATTGTTAAAATGAAACTAGACAACCAGAAAGACCACTTAATAATGCTAGCTTCATATGCTTGCTTAGTGTGGATTTCTAAGGTGAGTTTGGCCACCGTCGCTCACCAGTACATGTGGTAGTACTGACCCACGTTTGTGGGCAAATATCCAGGTGCTGGGAGCGAGAGTTTGGCAAGCATCCTGGACCTGAATCAGCGTGTGCGCACCCTTCCTTAGGACTGTGTTTGTGCTGCTTCCTCCGCTGCTTACCTCTCCAGTGGGCTACTCTTCTTCTGCTAGATGTTTTGCTATTTTGGTCCTACTACAAGGGCATAATGTAATGGGCGTTGTGGCTAATTTTTGGAATGTAAAAAAAGTTGTAAGCCTTCTAAGGCATATTTTGTAACTCAGCCAAGCAAGCACTTTGTAATCCAAATCTTCAGTATTCAATAAAATGAAAGTATTTTGTGTGCTATCAAATGTGTTCAACTTTGGTTCTCTGTATTTTTACTCTGTGCCTATATTTGTATATTTTTGTCTAATTTGTGTCTTGTGCAGGTACGTGCCTGGTGCAAGCGCAACTTAGGCTTGCACGGCATCGCGCCCAAGCTAGGACGAACGGTTCCGTAGGGACCAAACGAGGACGATCGGCCCCTACGGGATCGGAGCACGACAGGTGGTATCAGAGCATGGTTTAACGCCTTTGGCCTCTTCAAACATCATTTTCGAAAATGATATAAGTTTTCATACGATTTCAAAAGTCCCAAATTTTGAAAATTGATTTCGAATCTATAAGAAGTAAATCGAGTGAGAAAGGTCCCTAAGAGTATGAAAACCCAACGTCCCATGCAATAAGTCCATAATACATTATGAGACTAATGCAAGCTACTCTCTTTTGCAGCGAAGATGATAAAAACAGGTGCTAGTAACCCTGAGACATCGCGCGCAGCTAGCATGAGCGATGATCAAATGGATAGACTGATTGCAATGTTACAGAATCAAAATGATCGTTATGCTGCACAACAAGAATGATTCGAGGCTTAGCAGCAACGAGCTGATGCTAGAGCCTCGGCACAACAAAAGCAGCTTGACTCCCTGACTCAAATTATGACAACACTAGTAGCACACAGTGGTGCATCGGGAACCGCAGCAACACCTGTGACTGTCCCGACCATGCCTCAAGACGCAGGATTAGCAGAAACAAATGAGCCTCATCGCGCGGCCGAAAAGTCTACCTTTAAAGGCGCTGAGTTCCTGAAGTTGAACCCTCCGGAGTTTGAAGGCAGGACCACGCCGGATAAGGTGATGGACTGGATCGCAAAGATGGAGAGCTTGTTTAGCTTTGCCTCAATACCTGCAAACAAGAGGGTGGCGTGTGCAAATATGCAGCTGCGGTTACGTGCACACGATTGGTGGGAAGTCAAAAAAGCAGACCTTGCCATCAAGCATCAGGATGGTAGGATCACTTGGAGAATGTTCAAGGAAGCATTCCTTGCACATTACCTCCCACCAGCTGTCAGACAGAGAAAAGAAGACAAGTTTACCGAACTTAAGCAAGGGAACATGTCCGTCGAAGATTATGAGTCAGAATTTTCCAAGCTTGCTAAGTTCGCTAGTTCAATGATTCCCGACGAGGGAGCCCGCACACATCGGTTCATAAAAGGCTTAAACGATAATCTGAGAAAAGATGTTATGAACCGGGAGTGCAAAACGTACATCCAAGCATTTGAGGCAGTGGTGCAGAATGAACAGTTTACGCCGCAAGGTGCTACGGAGAAGGCACTCGCTCCTCGAAACCCTCCTGCTAAATGATACCATAATGGCGAGAAGAAAGCTGATCCCGAGAAACAGGCCAATGCGGGTGAGAATCGCGGGAAAGTGTGCAGCTTCTGTGGCCGTCAGGGTCACACCAAGGAGACGTGTCGCCACATTACTAAGGGATGCTTTAAGTATGGAAAATTAGATCATATGATCCATGATTGTCCAACCCTTAAGGCCTTGGCAGTAGATGGTGCTGAAACTCATACCCCTCCGGGTCCTGCTCTGGAACCAACTGATCAGATATGAAGGCCTAGAGTGTATCAGTTGAATATTGAGTGTGATGAGAGCGGACACGATGTTGGTGAGTCTGTTTCCTTTGATCTCTTGATGCATAGTATATCGCCTCCTTGATCTCTTAAGTTTCGTGGATGAAACTTTTTCTCAGTGGGGTAGTATGTAATGCCCCACTCCGAACGATTACTTATGGAACACTAAGCTGCTTCGACTCGGTTGAGAATCGAGTCTCGGGGAAACCTTACCGTAAAATCAACACGGACGAAGTGCAATAAACCCTTCGAATTAATCGAGAGGCTTCTATTGAAATGAGCCCAAAAGTTTTTGTTGGTTGCTTTGCTTTTTGATTTTGTGTTGCTTTGTGTTTTGAGTTGCTTTCGATGACTTGGTTTTCATGATTTCGCCTTCTCGCTTGCTCGTTCTTTTCGAATCATAAGGGAAAGAGATCGAAGTATGCTAACCAAGTATTGTTGCATTTTCAGGACGCATAACCAAAGAGTGAACGTCGCTTAAGGCTTCCCCATCCTCTCGTTTGATTCATTCGGTGAGTGGCTTAGGCCCTTCGATGAATCCTTTAAGTCTGCATGCTTAATAAAAGAATCTCTAGTTCACATAAATATGTTGCCTCACTAAAAAGATAAGCTAAGGAAATGTACTGCATGCTTAAAGTATTAGAATTATGCTTTTGCTATCAATTATGTTGCATGTTCTTAGTCCCTATGCTGCTCGACCCAATTCATGGCAAGTCCCTATGTTTCGAATGTGTTATGTGGGAAAGAATAAGAGATGGAAATTGTGTATTCGTTCTTTGAACTGTGCATTGTAGTGTTATATCTGTTAGATGTTTCATGTCATGCATTGGTCTTGGACAACTTGTGCACAAGGTCTCGTCTCTCGAACGGTTCCTGGGGCACTGGGAATCGCTCGGTCCGGAAGAGATTTTTGGATCGCCCTAAGGTATACGGCTCGCACGGGAGTCTAGTGGGGCGATATGTCTATTAGTAAGATGGGCTTGTATGTCCCAACTACTAATTATGGGGTAACCCATGGACCGTCATATAGATAGGGCGCATGCTAGGTTTACCTTCTTGCATACCTATCATTTGTGACACCAAAAGATTTGATTCATAAGTTATTCTTATGCAAATTGTGCCTAACTTGTGTGTCTGCTGCAGGGATAACCGCTCGGCCGTGGGTAAGAAGTATCATATGCATATGCTATATATTGTCTATGTTTCCTTACATAAATTGTTAAAATGAAACTAGACAACCAGAAAGACCACTTAATAATGCTAGCTTCATATGCTTACTTAGTATGGATTTCTAAGGTGAGTTTGGCCACCGTCACTCACCAGTACATGTGGTAGTACTGACCCACGTTTGTGGGCAAATATCCAGGTGCTGTGAGCGAGAGTTTGGCAAGCATCCTGGACCTGAATCAGCGTGTGCGCACCCTTCCTTAGGACTGTGTTCGTGCTGCTTCCTCCGCTGCTTACCTCTCCAGTGGGCTACTCTTCTTCTGCTAGATGTTTTGCTATTTTGGTCCTACTACAAGGGCATAATGTAATGGGCGTTGTGGCTAATTTTTGGAATGTAAAAAAAGTTGTAAGCCTTCTAAGGCATATTTTGTAACTCAGCCAAGCAAGCACTTTGTAATCCAAATCTTCAGTATTCAATAAAATAAAAGTATTTTTTGTGCTATCAAATATGTTCAACTTTGGTTCTCTGTATTTTTACTCTGTGCCTATATTTGTATATTTTTGTCTAATTTGTGTCTTGTACAGGTACGTGCCTGATGCAAGCACAAATTAGGCTTGCACGGCATCACGCCCAAGCGAGGACGAACGGTTCCGTAGGGACCAAGCGAGGACGATCGGCCCCTACGGGATCGGGGCGCGACAGCTATCGGCCCAATGTCGCTGCCTGTCCTGCGCCACCCGAAGTCTATCTCTAATGAGCTTGACCTTCTCCGTCACATCCCCCACCATCTCCGGGCCAAGCAAAGCTCTCTCACCTATATTATCCCATGATAACAGAGTGCGACACCTTCGTCCATACAATGCCTCAAATGGTGACATCTTGATACTGGCTTGGTAGCTGTTGTTGTAAGCAAACTCTACCGAGTGAAAGTGATCATCCCATGAGCCTCTGAAATCCTGAACACAAGTGCGAAGCATGTCCTCGATGGTCTGAATGGTCCTCTCTGACTGACCGTCTGTCTGCGGGTGATATACAGTACTAAACTTGAGCTGGGTGCCCAAGCTAGCCTGCAGACTCCTCCAAAAATATGAAGTAAAGCGACTGTCCCGGTCTGATACTATGCTCACAAGAACTCCATACAGTCTGACTATCTGGCGCACATATATCTCTGTTAGTCTCTCCGTAGACGTACCCACTTTGAATGGTAAAAAGTGGGCCATTTTGGTCAACCTGTCTACGATGACCCAAATCGCATCATTCCCTCCTGGAGAACGGGAAAGCCCAGAAACAAAATTCATGGTCACATGCTCCCATTTTCACTCCGAAATGGGTAACGGCTGGAGCAACCCCCCTGGCCTCTGCCTCTCCGCCTTCACCTGTTGGCATACTAAGCATCGGGATACGAAGTGTGCTATCCCCCGCTTCATCCGTACCACCATACATGCTCTCTCAGATCTCTATACATCTTATTGGCACCTGGATGCATAGAGTACTGGGATCGATGCACCTCCTGAAGAACCTTCTCACGTAATGACCCACTCGGCACACACAACCTGGTACCATGCCACAATGAACCATCATCAGCAATGGTGAAGTCATCTGATACTCCAATCTGAACATGCGCCCTGATGCTCCTTAGGGACTCATCCTCAAACTGTGTAGCCCTGATCCGGTCTATCAATTCTGACTGAATCTTCAGTCCCCACATCTGTATCTCAATGCCCAAGCTCTCTAGATCTGCCAGAAGATAACGATCTGTAGTCAGGCACATAGCTACCGGATACATGCTCAGCGCATCCGCAACTACGTTCGCCTTCCCTATATGGTACTGCAACAATATGTCGAAGTCTTTTATCAACTCCAACCATCTCCTCTGCCTCATGTTCAGCTCTTTTTGGGTAAACACCTACTTCAAGCTCTTGTGGTCAGTGAAGATCTCCACACGCTCTTCGTATAAATAGTATTTTCATAACTTCAGAGCAAAGATGACCGCTGCCAACTCCAAATCGTGGGTAGGGTAGTTCTTATCATGAGGACATAATTGCCTGGAACCATAGGCAATCACCCTCCCATTCTGCTACAACACACAACCCAGACCCATCCTCGATGCATCACTATAGATAGTGAATCCTCCAGACCCCGATGGCAACGTTAATACTAGAGCTGTCGTCAACCTCCTCTTCAGCTCATCAAAGGTGACATGGCACTCCTCTAACCAAACAAACTCTACGTCCTTCCGGATCAGCCTAGACAACGGCTCTGCAATCCAGGAAAAATCCTGAAAAAATCTCTTGTAGTAACCTGCCAGCCCCAAGAAACTCCTGACCTCTGCTACTGAACTCGGATCACTCCCTGCCTCAACTGCCATGATCTTCCTCGGATCCACCGAGATCCCCTCTCATGTCACCATATGACCAAGGAATTCAACCTTGTTAAGAAAGAACTCACACTTCGAAAGCTTTCCATAAAGCTTCTCCTTTCTGAGAGTCTCCAGCACTATCCTTAGATGCTCCTCTGGGGTCTTCGAATACACTAAGATGTCATCTATAAACACCACCACAAATATGTCCAGATACGGATGGAACACCTTGTTCATCAGATTCATGAACACTTCTAGGGCATTAGTCAACCCAAACGGCATCACCATGAACTCATACTGTCCATACCTGGTCCGAAAAGCCGTCTTCGGAATATCCTCCCTCCTGACCTTCACCTGGTGGTAGCCTGTCCTCAGATCAATCCTGGAAAATACCCTCGCTCCGCTCAACTGGTCAAAGAGATCATCAATACGCGGCAACGGATACTTGTTCTTGATTGTGAGATTGTTCAGAGCCCTGTAGTCGATACACATCTGTATCGACCCATCCTTCTTCAGCACAAAAGTACCAAAGCACCCCACGGAGAAGAACTAGATCTAATAAATCCCTTGTCCTGAAGCTCATCCACCTGCTTCTTCAACTCTACCAGCTCACTATTGCTGACTCTATAGACGTACTGGGATATCGGCTCCGCGCTTGGCACCAAGTCTATAGAGAACTCCATATCTCTGTCCGGAGGTAACCCTGGCAACTCCTCTAGAAAGACATCCATAAACTCCTCTATCAATGGATGTGGCAATATCTGCTCTACCACCAGGGCTCCGTAGAAGATTCCCTCTCTCTGCTCCGCTGCTCCTCTGGCAAACTCAAACTTTGGCTCTCCCGGTGGACTAAATAACACTCTGCCTCCGCGATAATCTATACTAGCACAGTGCATACTCAACCAATCCATCCCGATTACAATATCGTAGCTCGAAAGTGGCATTACGAGTAGGCACACTCTCAACTCCCGGCCTCCCAAGGTAACTCTCCGGTCTCTGCAGACATCACTGACTAGGATGATGCCACCCCCGGTCGTGATCTTGCATAGTCTAGCTAAAGGTTCAGCAACAAGATGGTGTCTAACAGCAAAAGATACAGATACAAAGCTATGGGAAGCACTGGAATCTAATAAAGCAAGTTCTGGAATAGAATCAAGAAGAACAGAACCTGAGATCATATCACCAATGGGCTCGGCCTCCTCTACGGTCAGGAAAAAAGCTCGCCCATGCTGTCCTCCTCGGTGCTGCTGCTGGTGGTGGGCAAACCTCTGCTGCTGAGTCTGCAAAGGCTGTCCTTTCTGTTGTACTGCAGGTGCTCTGGCTGGTCCCCTCTGAGCGGCTCCTCCGTCCTGAGCTGTACGAGCGAGTGCTGAAGGGCAATCCCTCAACTGGTGATCTGCCGCACCACATAACAAGCATCTGCCCAGCCTCTTCTTGCAAATGTTCCATCCGTGCTCCGGCTTCCTATAGAAAGGGCAAGTGATGGGATGCCTCGGACCCTGCTGTTGTCCTTACCTTTGCTGCTGGGGGGCCTGCTGGAAAGGCGCACGACCCTGACCCTGGTGCTGCTGAGTCTGCTGGAACGGCCTCGTCTGCTGGAAATGGGGCCTCTTGGATGGGCCCGCACTGCTGCTTGATCCGAAAGTTTCTCTACTCCTCTTGGACTTCCGCTCTAAGTCATCCTCAGCCCTCTGAGCATTAGTCACAATCTGCTCGAAGGTCGCCTCGCGGCCACTCCTAGTCAAGGACTTGACCGCCATGACCAAACCCTTGCAGAACTTCTGTACCTTCGCTGCCTCGCTCAAGCCCTCTACAAATCTTCCCAGACCCTTATGAATGCATGCTTGCCTGCTTATATGTTAACTTATAATATTGCCTTGCCTTAATGTTTGCCACACGAAATCATGCCACAATCAATGAACACTATCGTGTATCGTGCATGCATTCAATTTAGCCAGAAGACTATCAAATAGTCCTTTTGTGCAATATGAACCTATAAGTATCTAGGGCCGTTAGGTCACTAAGGCAGTCCCCGCACCAGGAGAATGCATCAAGGCAAGTTGAATACTGAGCAAGAATCATGTAAAGTTTATACCTGAATGATAATCATATCAAGTTTACATCTGAAGAGAATCATGTCAAGAAAGAATTACAGCTCACGGAATAAATCTTGTTCAGAACAAGAACTATGGATTATCAAGTCAAGTTGTGTGAAATTGGAAGACCCAAGATTGCGTATCGCGGACAACTTAAAATCAAGGTAATCTTCATATCTCGTTCCACGGGCGGTCTCCGGGGCACCGAGGCCGATCCAATCCAGATGGAATACAAGATAGTCTCATAGACACGATGGGATGACTGGTAGCGATACATGTACCTCCATCATCTATGCCTCGAGACTATAAATCAGGTCCTTTATGGCTATGCCAGCGACAATTGTTCATATAGATAAGTCATCCTCGCTAGCGGCTATTCACATGCAAGTCATTGCATCGCATCAGAATATCAGAATACTTGAACGATCATGGATATAAGATACTTGTAAACCAAATCGAATACTTTAACATCTTATGCAACACACCTGATATTTCGTATAACTCGTGCACCCGAAGCATAATCTCGCTCACAACACAGTGTTTGTATATGTTATTGCCTATGAATGTTTATACATGCTCGTTCTTGAATTAACTTGGTTTGCCTTGGACAGGGAAGGACAAATGGTAAGTTGGTAAGTCTCGCCGTGTTTCCTCTTTTGTCGTACGGTGCACTGTCATACGAGTTAGGCTATTCAATATTTGCCATAAAACTGATCCTAAGGCAACTAGACAGACAACATAATAGTTGGTGCATGGAACCTACATTACGTGTTTGGATTTGTCGAGCGGGCGAGTAGCCTCCCCACCAGTGCATTCATGTACTGATAATCCACCAGATTGTTTGCAGGGTGCGGGAGAACCTTGTTCGGTGCGGATGCCTCCTTCGTGCATGCTAAGGCATGGAGTTCACTCTGAAGTCTTGGAGAACTGTATCTGGAACTGAAGCACATATACAAGACATAATATTGGAACATCGTCTGTACATCTTTCCACAAATGTAGCCACTTGGCACACTTTTCCTGTTTCAGAGAGAGAGGCTTGAGTGACTTATAATCTCGGTTATGCGCCACCTATAACACTTATTCAATATCAATAAAGAGTTTGCTTTACTTCTTCTATATTTGTGTTATTCAATGCTTTCGCTATTATCGACTCAGTGAACTTGTTACCAAATTGCCTATGCATTTATAATTCTGCTGCACTCGGACAATCTGTGTGACTCTGTGGCTTAGACCTCTTACCGCCAGCCAATGAACCACGACCTTGCACGGGCGTGGCATCACTCTCGTGCGGCATCACACCCAGATGGGCCAAAGCGATCGTCTTGCGGGAGCGCTGGCGCGGTGATTCTCGCCTAGCGGGGACGACCGATTAGCTTGCGGGAGATCAGGGCGTGATAGATTGGTATCAGAGCTTGGCTATACGCCTTTGGACTTCATTTCGATTTTCCCAGTTTTGAAAGCTCGTTCGTAGGTTATGTTGCACACTCTCTCTCAATGTCCCTGTAAAACCCCCTTCCTAGAAAATCGTATATACCCTTTATTTATTAATTATTAATTAAATTATAGTAATTAGAGCTAAATAGGAGAAATAGATTTTTAATAATTTTTATGTTAGGTGTTCGGGCACTTAGATGACTTGTGGGACCATCAGGAATTTTTTGGAATTTATTCCATGTAGGAGACCCCTTGAGCAGTTGCTAGCCTAACGATGTGCAATACCCTAATCTATAAATTTTCTTATGAGTATAAATATATATATATGTATATACAAATATATATATATGTATATATATATTTTATTTAAAGAAAGGAAAGGAAAAGAATAGTTAATAGACTAATATAATAATAATTGTAATATAATATCAATTAAGCATAGTGATATTAATAACCAACTATCAACTACTAACTTAATACCCCAATTTGCTGCTCCCAAAAGAGAACGCCCACTTCAGCCAATTGCCAGCAACTCTATTCCTAATACTAATAATAATAATATAATAATAATAGTAAATGTTAACATTCCTAACTATTCCCTTCATTAGCCGCCCATAACCCTTAGCCTATTCCCTTCAGCGCCTAAGTCCTATCCCACCCGCCAGCAGGGAGCCCGCCCACATGACCTTTGACCGGCCACTCAATGCCAACTTGCTGCAACACTAGAGACCGAGACCCCTTCAACCCGATTTCTCCAGACCCGCCAACCTCCAACTCTCTCTCTCCTAATATAAATATATATATATATGTCTCATCCCAAAACCCTAACCTAAACTCCAGACTTCCCCTTCCCATCTAGAGCCGTCACCGCAGCCAGAGAAGCCTCCCCAAGCCATCCAATCATCCCGTCGACGCCGACATCGCGAACTGCAGTCTCCCACTCGAGGCACCTTCGCTCCGGTGTGATTTCCCGTTGACTCGCTCATCCAAACGCAGATCCGTTTTCCTAGGTATGATCTTCCCTCAACCCTCTCTAATACTTGTTTTATAGTCAACCTCAGATTCCGTGTTCCCCTGGGTGAAAAACAGCGCCCAAGTCAGCGCGAGCAGACAGAATTCTGCAATCGCAGAAACTTGCGATGACCACCCATATTGTCGAGTTCGTATCTCCCACCACAGAGATCCGAATTCGACGATTCTTTTTGATACCTGTAGATTACATGACCTAGTTTATTTTCTGTATAATAACTTTGTGCTATTAGTTGCTGTGGACAAAATTGTAGTCGTCACAAAACTGCGCGCACCCACTTTTTCCGGTTTTCTAAAAGTTGGAGATCGGAGCGCGCCCCACCAAACGGGACCGCCCCGCCGTGTGCCAAGTGTACCGAATGGTGCACGCAGCATAATCGGACACGTGAAAATTCGTGAAGACTGATTTGGACGCGTGTGCGCGCCGGAATCAGGCCGTATCCGCGAACACATTCCGTGTCGCCACTTTTATGGAACTCGCGAGTATTTTGTGCACGCTTGTCAGATTGCGACGAAACTTGCACCACTGGACTCGTGGTAACACGCTGGTCCTGTGACCTAATTTTCATGCACTTCTGAGATGGTTGACCAGATCGCCAATTGGCGGGCCCCACAGTTGACTTTTGGACCAAATTATGTTCGGCTCATCGGAATCCAAATTTGGACATACCGTTGGGATCGTATTGACATTTAGAGTTGTTTGACCCATAGTTTGTCCCATTTAGAGACTGTTACCCTCGGCACGCTTTTCGGTACGAAGTGGCCCACATGTGGACCCGCTTTGGCCCGAAAATGACCTTTTTGCCCCTGTGTCCAAATTGGACGTAAGGACAGGCATTTCTAGCAGTTTGACATCTTCTGAGACTGTTGGTGATATTTATTACAGCTTTCGGAGTAGTACCTACCGGATCCACCGATACCAGGACGACAGTTGATATTCAAACATCAGGCAAGTGTACCTTGCCAAACTCTGCAGCTTAGTTATTTATTTTCCTTGTTATATATATATTACTGTGCATGCTCAACCTAGGGCCGTGTGACGTACTTAGCGTCCGATTATCAGTCGGGTGCCGACACTGTACGCAGTGTTGGGTACGGTCATCTAGAGATGGACATCCGTGACACTTTATATTCTCGTACTTATCTTATCAAGTACCATATGACCCAGGACACTTGACACTATTCATGAGACAGGATTTTCCCGAGATATTCGTGGTGATTCTGTATAGGATACAGGACTTGACATAGATTTTATATTCTATATACATTATGACTTGTTGCATTTAGCTATGATCGCGCTTGACATGGACATGAGACGTTATGGACATGATATACATGGTTACATTGGGTGGGGAGAGACACACAGGCTACAGGCTGATTATATATATATAAAACATAGTAAACACATAGTAAACACATAGTTATTGCTGCTACCGGCTCCCAGACACAGAGCTTGTAGTGGTCTCAGCCTGAGTATTCGTGCTGCTCTCACTTGCATTTCACTTAGATGGTTACATATTTACCCCATTGTTTCATTTAGTTATTTATTTGCTGCACTGTTTATTTATTTATTGGCATGAGCTTTCTTGTACCTTGCTATGTCCCCTGAGGACCTGGATCCGGATTTTGTCCCCAGATTTTGCAGACGAGGTTTATCCCGAGGTTTACGGGACCGAAGCAGGAGCTGATCCAGGAGCTGTACCACCATCCGAGGATGAGGTCTTAGCTGAAGACTTCTCTTGAGCATCCATGTTTATGCTCAGCTTTTATCATTTATTTCAGTCTTTTATATTCTGGTCTATTGAACCATTGTATCAGATATTTATCGGGTTGTTCCCCGAAGTACTTTGTGAGACTAGATGATGATTTACATTCCTTATTTATTCTGTGGATCATATTTTATATCTTGTGTGGATGAGATTAGTTGTGCCATGATTGTCGTAGACTTGTTTTACAGCTTAAGTATGCCATGATGGATCCATTATGTTGAGTTGGTCCATCGGTGCGTACTGCTGGCCATTGCCACGCGTCCGGTCCCACGGTATTTTGGGACTGGGGCGTGACATGGTTTTTATGGTGGCCCATGCAGGTCTACGACTAAATATTCGATTTCAACTTAGGGACCGGACCAGCCTGCCCTAAGGATAGTATAAACTATAGGATCTTATCCATCATTTAACCAATTGTTGAACTCTATATCGAACTCGAAATTTGTTACTTGAACTGCATCCTGTATTGATTCCTCTGAGCGTTCTCATAGTTTATCTTTGATTTCAGAGCAATGGATTCCGGGAACAGAGATGATATCCCTTTGGATACACCATACGACGCAGTGGTTACTTATGGAGACGAAGTGACACCAGGGGATGGTGGACAAGCATCGCAGAATGATCAAACCGGACAGCCTAATCCAAGGTTCCGGAGAGATGACATTCTACCACCACCTCAGTCCACTCCCCAGATGCCAGTATTCCCGCCAGGACAAGCCATGGACGGGCAACAAATGTTCCAGATGATGTATGCTATGATGCAAGCACAGCAACAGATTCAGCAAGAGGCCCATCGGCAGGAGGCCGAGTATCTGAGGACCAGCCTGGTATCCGCATTGGAGCAGGCTAACCCAGCAGCGAGGCGAACATTGACAGGATCTATCACCGACTTCCGTCATCTCAAGCCTCGCACATTTTCTGGTAAAGAAGGGCCAACGGAAGTTCATGAGTGGCTCACCAACCTTCAGCATCAGCTGGAAGCCGCTGAACTTCCAAGAGAGAAGTGGATGACTGCAGTCAGAATGCAGTTAACTGATAATGCGCACCACTGGTGGTTAGCAGAAGAAAGGAGACTTGGACAGGACAGAGTCACATGGGAAGAGTTCTCCAGACTCTTCCAAGAGATGTACATCCCGGCAGTTGCACGGTCAGAGCTCAGGGACAAGTTCAACCGCCTCATCCAGGACAGCATGGCAGTGGAAGAATACAATACAGAATTCATTCGTCTAAGTCGCTTCGCCCCAACCTTGATCCCGACAGAAGAAGAAAAGGCTGAGAAGTTCTTCGACGGACTAAACTTGGAGCTACAGAAACTAATTGGATCCGTTGCACCTACATCCTACTCAGACGTCCTTGCAGCAGCCCGACGCATGGAACGCGTCACTAGGAGAGAGACCAGTCTGAAACGGTCTTCCACATCAGCCAAAGTACCACAAGAAGAAGCTGCAAAGAGACCTCACCTACACCAGCCACCCAGAGCCTCTCCGCAGATACTACCTACATGTCAGTACTGTGGCAAGGCAGGCCATATTGAGAAGAACTGCAGACGCAAGTTAGGATTATGCTTGATCTGCGGAACCAACCAACACTTAGCCAAGGATTGTCCTCATCATCGAGAGAGAGCACCAATATTAAACAGACAAGCTCTCCCAGCGCCAGGAGGGTATCAACCAAGGCCACTCTTGGCTCCACAGGCAGCACTCTTCCAGCGAGCCCAACAGCCACAGCAGAGGAATCCACCGCAAGGATGCGGACAAGCTTTTGCTATGACTTTGGAGGACGCGCAGAATAATGGAGTAGCTAATGCGCGTAAGTTTTTATAGTCTTCTGCTTTTAGATTTGCTTAGTTTTTGCATGTAGATTCGTGACCTAGCCTTAACCTAGTAATTAATTTGAACTTGCTAATAATTTATAACCTAGAATGTTTTTATAATTAATAACTGTAGAGATTGTAGAGTCTGTTATTATTATGGTTGCTTGTTTATTTTGTTTTGTGAACTTGAATATTTGGTACCTCCTTTCATCATCATCTAGCGTACTTAAATTTGTTGTACTGGACTTATGCTGCTATTCTATAGCCTAGTTTTGCAAGCTCATTCTTTATCGAGCTTGTTCATGACATATGTATTAGTGGACATGTACACTAATACGTTTCAGAATCAGTGTATTAAGGTCTAGCTAACCTTGGTGCGCTTGGTTCGCCCTTCGCATGATTACTTGACGTGGATTGAGATATATAGCTGACTAGTATACCTACCTCTAGACATATCAGAGCATATCATATCGGGCACATAACCGTTCCAATATGAACATGCGAATAAGAATTTACCAATAGGATTTCAATCCATAAACTGCCCGGACAACTCTCCTATTTTTGAATTCTTTAATCTCCTTGAACCTCATACTTGTCTTATGTTACCATTCCCTTGAACTCTTTATTAATGATCTCTGTCTTTTCTTATTTCGGAAAGACGAACCTCGTGCCTAGTATAAGGTTGACACGCAGAGAGTACTAGATATACACCATAGGCCAATCATACTACTAGATGACTGCCTTTATAGCTGATTGAGGACATATCATAGATGATATGTTGGTGTTACGAACCTTGAGGATTCAACAACATAATTTGGGGCATAGCTTTCTTGGATGTATAGCCTTAGATGATAGATGGGTAAAATCTAAGTTGGGTAGAGACCGCAATGTTCACTTGAGAGGAACCCTTTAGACTGTAATCAAATGAGATTGATAGAGAGACCCTAGCCCATTTTTAATTTCGAGGACAAAATTTTTATAAGTTGGGTAGAATGGAAAACCCCCTTCCTAGAAAATCGTATATACCCTTTATTTATTAATTATTAATTAAATTATAGTAATTAGAGCTAAATAGGAGAAATAGATTTTTAATAATTTTTATGTTAGGTGTTCGGGCACTTAGATGACTTGTGGGACCATCAGGAATTTTTCGGAATTTATTCCATGTAGGAGACCCCTTGAGCAGTTGCTAGCCTAACGATGTGCAATACCCTAATCTATAAATTTTCTTATGAGTATAAATATATATATATGTATATACAAATATATATATGTATATATATATTTTATTTAAAGAAAGGAAAGGAAAAGAATAGTTAATAGACTAATATAATAATAATTGTAATATAATATCAATTAAGCATAGTGATATTAATAACCAACTATCAACTACTAACTTAATACCCCAATTTGCTGCTCCCAAAAGAGAACGCCCACTTCAGCCAATTGCCAGCAACTCTATTCCTAATACTAATAATAATAATATAATAATAATAGTAAATGTTAACATTCCTAACTATTCCCTTCATTAGCCGCCCATAACCCTTAGCCTATTCCCTTCAGCGCCTAAGTCCTATCCCACCCGCCAGCAGGGAGCCCGCCCACATGACCTTTGACCGGCCACTCAATGCCAACTTGCTGCAACACTAGAGACCGAGACCCCTTCAACCCGATTTCTCCAGACCCGCCAACCTCCAACTCTCTCTCTCCTAATATAAATATATATATATATGTCTCATCCCAAAACCCTAACCTAAACTCCAGACTTCCCCTTCCCATCTAGAGCCGTCACCGCAGCCAGAGAAGCCTCCCCAAGCCATCCAATCATCCCGTCGACGCCGACATCGCGAACTGCAGTCTCCCACTCGAGGCACCTTCGCTCCGGTGTGATTTTCCGTTGACTCGCTCATCCAAACGCAGATCCGTTTTCATAGGTATGATCTTCCCTCAACCCTCTCCAATACTTGTTTTATAGTCAACCTCAGATTCCGTGTGCCCCTGGGTGAAAAACAGCACCCAAGTCAGCACGAGCAGACAGAATTCTGCAATCGCAGAAACTTGCGATGACCACCCATATTGTCGAGTTCGTATCTCCCACCACAAAGATCCGAATTCGACGATTCTTTTTGATACCTGTAGATTACATGACCTAGTTTATTTTCTGTATAATAACTTTGTGCTATTAGTTGCTGTGGACAAAATTGTAGTCGTCACAAAACTGCGCGCACCCACTTTTTCCGGTTTTCTAAAAGTTGGAGATCGGAGCGCGCCCCGCCAAACGGGACCGCCCCGCCATATGCCAAGTGTACCGAATGGTGCACGCAGCATAATCGGACACGTGAAAATTTATGGAGACTGATTTGGACGCGTGTGCGCGCCGAAATCAGGCCGTATCCGCGAACACATTCCGTGTCGCCACTTTTGTGGAACTCGCGAGTATTTTGTGCACGCTTGTCAGATTGTGACGAAACTTGTGCCACTGGACTCGTGGTAACACGCTGGTCCTGTGACCTAATTTTCATGCACTTCTGAGACGGTTGACCAGATCGCCAATTGGCGAGCCCCACAGTTGACTTTTGGACCAAATTATGTTCGGCTCATCGGAATCCAAATTTGGACATACCGTTGGGATCGTATTGACATTTAGAGTTGTTTGACCCATAGTTTGTCCCATTTAGAGACTGTTACCCTCGACACGCTTTTTGGTACGAAGTAGCCCACATGTGGACCCGCTTTGGCCCGAAAATGACCTTTTTGCCCCTGTGTCCAAATTGGACGTAAGGACAGGCATTTCTAGCAGTTTGACATCTTCTGAGACTGTTGGTGATATTTATTACAGCTTTCGGAGTAGTACCTACCGGATCCACCGATACCAGGACGACAGTTGATATTCAAACATCAGGCAAGTGTACCTTGCCAAACTCTGCAGCTTAGTTATTTATTTTCTTTGTTATATATATATTACTGTGCATGCTCAACCTAGGGCCGTGTGACGTACTTAGCGTCCGATTATCAGTCGGGTGCCGACACTGTACGCAGTGTTGGGTACGGTCATCTAGAGATGGACATCCGTGACACTTTATATTCTCGTACTTGTCTTATCAAGTACCATATAACCCAGGACACTTGACACTATTCATGAGACAGGATTTTCCCGAGATATTCGTGGTGATTCTGTATAGGATACAGGACTTGACATAGATTTTATATTCTATATACATTATGACTTGTTGCATTTAGCTATGATCGCGCTTGACATGGACATGAGACGTTATGGACATGATATGTATGGTTACATTGGGTGGGGAGAGACACACAGGCTACAGGCTGATTATATATATATAAAACATAATAAACACATAGTAAACACATAGTTATTGCTGCTACCGGCTCCCAGACACAGAGCTTGTAGTGGTCTCAGCCTGAGTATTCGTGCTGCTCTCACTTGCATTTCACTTAGATGGTTACATATGTACCCCATTGTTTCATTTAGTTATTTATTTGCTACACTGTTTATTTATTTATTGGCATGAGCTTTCTTGTACCTTGCTATGTCCCCTGAGGACCTGGATCCGGATTTTGTCCCCAGATTTTGCAGACGAAGTTTATCCCGAGGTTTACGGGACCGGAGCAGGAGCTGATCCAGGAGCTGTACCACCATCCGAGGACGAGGTCTTAGCTGAAGACTTCTCTTGAGCATCCATGTTTATGCTCAGCTTTTATCATTTATTTCAGTCTTTTATATTCTGGTCTATTGAACCATTGTATCAGATATTTATCGGGTTATTCCCCGAAGTACTTTGTGAGACTAGATGATGATTTACATTCCTTATTTATTCTGTGGATCATATTTTATATCTTGTGTGGATGAGATTAGTTGTGCCATGATTATCGTAGACTTGTTTTACAGCTTAAGTATGCCCTGATGGATCCATTATGTTGAGTTGGTCCATCGGTGCGTACTGCTGGCCATTGCCACGCGTCCGGTCCCACGGTATTTTGGGACTGGGGCGTGACAGTCCCAAACAGAATATTCCAATAATGAGTCTAAATACTTTCAAAATGTGCATTGAATGATATGATTGCTTGTACGAAATTATAATACGATTGGCCTTTGTGCCAACCTGTGCTAGACCCTTTGGGAATAGACTCATGCTAGAATCGCAACTTATGTACAAACCGAAATGCCTATACATGTTTGCCCAACTGGTTAGTATGGAATTGAATATTGTCCTGAACGGTTAGCTTTGCACATAGCCTTTCGCCTAAGTTGTGTGAGGTATCGTGCGCCAAGACCCATTGGTGCAAGCTAGATGCTAACGACAAAGAGATATCGTTCAGGAATAAGACAAGTCAGACTTAGAATGCCAACCGATAAAAATATTCTCAAAATTATCGCTTAGGCGAACATAGAGAATCATGCTTGGATTATGGGAAATAGCTCGAAAGGTATTTAGTATCGGAGATTCAAAATGATTGTGGATTAAATTGGATGACTCAATTCCGAGTGGTGTATCGATCATTTAGAAAATATCCAAACGGATTCATAGGTCTTGTGCGATAGTCGGATCGAACGATTCTATAATGACTTAAACAAAATGATAAGGCTTATATCGAATAGAGATTCATGAAATTGAAAATTGATATCTTAGTTAAAGAAACTTGTTGAAAACTTGAGAAATTGTTCAAGCGATTTCGAATTGAAACAAACGGATTGAACATGGAAAAAAATATCGCTTGAATAGAAGTTAGCCCGAAAATAAATATTGTGTATTGATAAAAGAGGTGAACGAAAATGGTTTTGGCTTGGATTTCGGAAGAGCGATCTTGAAATCAAGTTCGGAAAGAAAACATTCAAAATCAATCCCAAGGGAACGATTATCCTGCGGGAGCACCGGCGTGGTAATTTCACGTACGGCGGGGATAATCGAACTCACGGGAACATGTTCAGTAATTTTTCCAAACGAACTCGATGAATGGAATGTATCAAAATGGAATAGACTTGGGCTTGAATATTTGAAATATAGTTGCTTGAGGAATGCTAGAAGTAAGACTATGGAATTATCGAACGGTAACATTGAAGTTGGATGATTTTACTAGACAAATAATAATCACTGCATAAACGGACATGACATAGATAAAGCAAAGTAAAAATGATAAGGTGTCTAGATCGTGCCGAAAATAACCATAACGTTCAAATATTCTTGTCTTGTGCGAGCGTAATTCTATGCCCGTGCATACGTCACGTCCGGATTAGGACTATTATCCAGCGGGAGCATTGGCGTGGTGATCTCACGTCCAACAAGGGTGATCAAAATTGTGGGAGACCGGAGCGTGATAACTTATGGATCATCTTAACTTTTGGTTCGATACGATAAGACGAATTCTGGAATACAAGTGATCGAAAATGTTTCGATGGATAAGTTAACCTAGAACCTAAAATAAATCACGCTTGATGGTTTCATGAACGGATACATGAATTAGGTTGAACGAATTAGAGTTAAACTAAAGGTTTAGAATCGAATCTTGGCTTGGAGGACTGGACTTGAAATGGATAGGAATTCTATCAATTGAAGAGATAGACTATGCAAATTACTAAGCTTGTAGGGTAGTCATTCCCTCAAGTTTGTTGTCATTCGGCAGCAACTATATTATCTTTACCACATGTGATGGTTCTGGTGCGGGCACGACTACCCTACTAGATGAGGTCTCCTATAATTTGTCCTGAAATACCCTAGCCACCCCCTCCACTATCTCCTTCAGCTCCTGACTAGTCACAGGTGTTCCTATTTCCATAATTGTACTTATCGCAAACCCAACACAGGGATGAGATCAAACGCAACTCAACCACGGGTCGTGTGCCTACACGCGATCACGGCTTTCTCCATCTATCTGTACACCTCCAAGTTCATGCGGCAGGAGAGGTGCACATGGGTGGAACAAAGGCGAGAAATAGATATATGTGCAAAACTTTTTAGGAAGTATACTCTCTAATTTCAAAACCCATGCTAGAAATAGAGATATATGCAAACAAATTCAGGAAGTATGCTCTCTAATTTCAGAACCCACGTTGAGATCGAAATTAGAGGATCACACAATAGTTCCTCTCTGATTATCCACGATCCAACGAACAACTCGCCTATGCCAGCGTACGACGAGGACAAGGTCGGCAGCTGCATACCCTGCTTCCCGCAGGTTCGACAACGTACCCTGCTTTCTGATGGGTTCAACGACACCCGTAGGGGGGACGTCAATGGCGGATCGACGGCGGAGAAGAAGGGCGGTGGCGGAGAAGAAGGGTTGTTGGTGAAGAAGAAAAATAAAATATTTTTTTAATGTGGAGAAAGTGATTCAGAATTTTGGTTCTGATACCATGTAGATAGGAATAATAGAATTTTTTATTATTATTCAGGAGGTTGTACATATATATAGGAGGAGGCTCCTTATTTCCTATCCGATGTGGGACTAAATAAGTCCACATAACTATATATATATATATATATATATATATATATATATATATGGGGTGGGGGGCAATTGGGCTATGGTCAGCTGAGGCTTGACATACCCTACATAACCTTTTGTGACTACTCTGGCCTACCTTGTTATTGATTGGGTCTGGCATGGTTCATGTCAACGACCCACATGCTTAAGGTTGAGTTCGTCTTACTGCCAGTCTGACAAGAAAGTCTAGCAGTGATGGACCAGTATAGCATTGCATGCCTGCTCGTTTTTCCATCATGAAAATACCTAGGATTTTTGCAGATGCCTTCCCCACTCAGGTAGTTGCTTGGGGGTATTTTAGCCTACTCCCCTCGTGTTGCCGTGTGCTTATAATTGGTTGTGTTTGAGTCTTAGAAAAATTTAGTATTTTATTCATCATATTTGACTACTACGCTTACACTCTACATAGGTCATGTATATGGACAGTGGATACTGATACACAGAGAACAAATTCGAATTCAGTTTTTTATCTTAAAGAAAACTGAGGATATGGGCAGGGATTTTGTAAACCCCCTCACCCAAAATTAGGTCTACTTGGCTTAGATAGAGAAATTAGGGCTAATTAGAATCCAAGTAGATAAAGAACACGACATTTAATTTAATTATACAGTATTTATATCACCTAATGCACCTTACCGTTGCTTCGATAATTGGAGCACTACACTAGCAATTGCCTTCCTACGAATTTCACAACCTCGTCCTAGACATACCCACCTACCATTGTATAACTTATAATTATGCTCTCTTGTGCTATGTTTTAGTTGCACAACATTCGTCGCAGACGTTTATAATTTATTCTAAATAAATATGACTTTATACCCCTGTGCGTTCCAATCGAAATTGGAGACACAATCTTGACCTGTTTCATACAACCTAATTTATAATAAAATTCTACACTAAATCCTCTACGTCTATGATACTTGTGTCCCACCTAATTTTATCCCCATGTACTCCTAATTAATTCAAGAACACCTTGTGCATTAATTTTAATTAATTAAAACCCAATTTCCATCTTTGTGTAATTTTTTAATTGTTGTGTATTTTTATGCAAAAGCGCATTGAGGTATCCCCACCATTGGACAATACATGAAGAAAACTCGTTTGTCCCTTCACATAAAAATTTTCATAATTTTTCGGAATGTGAAACCACAAACATCGCCCCCATTTAAATCTATTCTTGCATTTTAAATAATGCGAATCCTGGCCCTCCAAACATCCTCATGTGAGCCCAAGGCCCAACCCAAGAGGATGTTGACCAAAGTCAAAATTTTCTAGGTCAACCTCAAGCCAACCCTATTTTTTATACATTATAGAACCTCTTTCCCTTTTCTATTTTTCCAAAACCTAACCACAGTCCAGCCGACCCCCCCTTTACTATTCATCTTCCCCCCCATAGCCGTGACCGCCCGCCGGAGAAGCTACCCAACCGTCGGCGAGCCTGATCCCCGAGCGCAGCCAACCTCTCTCACCTGAACACTGCCGTCCTCCGCCGAGTCCTCCACCCCCGACAGCGGCCATCCCCTCCGGCCATCTCGACCCCGCTGAACCCGATTGCACCGTTCCCGTCAATACCACCACTCCCTGCCGGAGCAGCAGCGCCCCGACTCGTCGCCACCTTTATCATACCCTGCATCGCCACTCGCCACAGCCTCTTCCCAGCTGCCCACCGCCATCACTGGCCTCCCCCCCGACTAAGCAACTGAACCACCATCACCACCTCCACGTTCCTCTCCTCCCTATCTCGTCGGACCTCCCTCAGCCATCACCACCGCCACCAACATCCTCTCCATCACCATCCCAGCCACCGCTGCATGAACCAACACCACCACCACCATTGCCATCTCGTCGACCACCTTCCCTGACATCCTACTCCACCCGCAGCTCCACCACCACCAGCACGATCACCACCACTCCTCCCTCTTCCCTGCACCTCTCCTCCTCCCTCCAGTCACCCTGACCCGACCACCCGAGACCATCACGCCGGGCACCCTGAACCACCCTGTCCAGCACCACCACCTGCACTCTGTCATCCTCTTCCATGCTCCCTGTCGTCCTCCTCCTCCTGCTTGGCCAGACTTCCCTGGCCGGAGCAGGCTCATATCATTATCCTCTCATTATCAACATAACCACCATCAACATACACCCCATCACCATCACCATCAACATACACCCCATCACCATTATCACCATCCACGTCATCATTCTCATCATCACTATCACCCCAATCAGCATCCTCGTCATCACCATCGTCCACATCAGCATCCTCATCATCACCATCACCCACGTCATCATCCTCACCATCACCATCATGTAATCACCATCATGATCATCGCCATCATCGTAGATATCGACTTATCGTAACCCTCATCGTCATCATTGACATTGTCGTTATCATCACCATCGCCATCGTCATCATTGTCGTACCTGTGCGCGTACCCCGAGGTTCGAACCTGCCTCCTTTTTTATTTCGAATATGTGCTTATATGTAGGGATTTAGCATATTGGTTTAGTTAGTTGACACCAGACCGTGTCAGAGAACCCTACTCGTATACGTGTACGTACACGTATGCGTATATGTTCAGAATAGGTCATATATATATATATATATTGTATAATTAATTAAATAATTATGCTAATTATGATTATGTATTTATTCTATATGGCCGTAGGTAATTATGGATATTCCATAGTCCGTTTGACCAAGTGACCCTAAGGCCCTGTTAGTTGACTGCCTGTTGTAGATTAAACGTACTGGCAATATATGTGTTAGTTTGACTGTCTGATTGTGCGCAGTATTTGAAGACGCGACACCCGCGTAATTTAATGCGCAAATTTATCGTGTTAGTTGACCCGTGTCGCCCTAGCATACCCTCTGAGTCCAGTATATTTATAGTTATGCATGTGATAGTGTAATGACTGATATTATATTGTATTATATTATATGTACATAGGACCCATCGGATTGTCTGTGCGATTTCAGAAGCAGGTTATTGGTACTTCGCAGCTCTCTTGTCAGGCAAGTATACATTGCCTTGTTGTACTGTTTAAATTCAGTTATATATTTAGCTGCATGTTTATTATTTTAGATTATATAACTGTGCGCGTCCGAGAGAGCTCGGGTGCAGTCAACGGAGGCGTTGACATTAGGACTTGTGTCTGACCTAGTGTCTAATAGACCCACCTAAAGTTATGGAGTTATTGGTATGATTTTCCAGGCCTTGACACGTATTATTACACGTCACAGAGTGAGTTCATGTAGGGACGTGTGCCTCATACTCGACTGGCCATCGATATGAGCAACACGTGTAACGATATTTAGCTTAGTTGTTTATTTCTATAGAGACTTGCATTATAGTACGAGATGTCCACATCGTGTTCACGACTTGTATATCTTCATTGGGCGGGGAGGACGACTTATAGGCGTATGGGACACCCACCTCCTTTATACAGATACCGCACTCGACGGAGTGATACGGACGTTATTATTTATACAGATACCACGTTTCCTAGAGTGTTGGACGTTACTTGGTGATTTTACAGATACCTCATTCTTCGGAATGATGGACGTTACAGACACCACACTCTAGGGAATGTTGGACGCTATTATATTTCAGCGCCCGTGTTATAGGGGGCATATGTGGCATATACTAGCCAGTCATGAAGATTGGTGAATTACGTCAACATATGTCTAGCCTACACTTTCTCATACGTACTAAGTTGTCCTCAAATTACATTCACTTAGATGGTTAGCGCACCCTTTTATTTATTCAGTATTTACTTTATGGCATGCTTCTATGTATCTTATTATGTCCCTCTGAGGACCTGGTCCCTTTCCAGGTGTAGATATTCATGAGTATTCGCAGGAGCGCAGATCCGGGCTAGTTACTTAGGTTCCACGGAGTTCTCTCTTCGAGTCTCAGAGATTGTGGGTTGTTGTAATTATATTGTTGAGTTTGCTCTTATATTCTAGTTCGGCAGTGGATTTGTTTCCATCCGACTGTCATCTTTAGATACCTTATATTGATATCTAGTTTCATAGATATTGATTACTTAATTATATTTGATTTTCGTGGGTGAGATTTAGTTATGCCCTGTGACATATATATATACCACTTGTGAATTGTTATTCATATTATAGCGTATGTGTGTTGTGGTTTTCATATATTGGAGTGCCATATTCATACGGCTGGCATGTTTACGTATCCTAGTCCTATGTATTTTAGGACTGGGGCGTGACGTGTTTTAGTGGTGGCCCATGCAGGTCAAGAGCATATTGTCTCGGTTACGTTACTATACCGAGCAAGCCTGCACCTAGGAATAGAGTATAGGATCTCATCCACATTTGACTATGACTCATCCTTCTTCCATATCCGTTCTATTTAAATAATTGCATCATGCTTGATTCATGTGCTTCCCTAATAGTTCCTTGAGTATAGCCCCTGCTAGAATATAGGAATCCCTGTTGATAGGATAATAAGTAGGGTGACTTTCCTATTAAGAATATAACTAGAATACTGACACATCACTAAGTTTAGAATATTTAGTAAACCCTAGCATACCTTATCTATAGAATGGCTTACCATTACTCCTTGATATAATTATGAATGACTTAAGAGTGGTATAGGCACTACTAGGGCTAGCTATAAATCTGACCATATTGTTTGACCCTAGCATTGAGGAACTCATAAAAATCCAAGGTTGAATAATAGGACCAAACTTAACTTTTATAGTGAGATAATATTATAGAACCATACATTAGATTCATTGTCTTGATATTAGCATACCGTACCCTAGGAAGCCAAGAGGAATGAATATAATATTTCCTCGATCATTCCTCAAACATAGAGCTTAGCATACCACCTTCCCCTTAGAAAACCATGATATTATCTAGAGTCTCTCTATGGTAATTTCATATCTTGTTCCCCTGCAACCTTAACGTTCGCCAATTGTGCGACGATTTAAATTGTGTTCTTCCTTCTTCATCTTTTAATTCGTGCCACCTAACCTTTCTGATTTTAGGCCAAGTGATATTCCTTTATGTTAAGGATATATAGTTTGCTAGGATAATTGTAATCTTGAACTTTGAATTTTGTGCTTGGTAGTTAGAACTTGATAGTTTGAGTTATTCCTTTAGATTGTGATCTGATTATTCTTAGTTTTAAATCACGTAACATGTACCTACCTCAATATAGATTATATACTCTTTTTCCTTGAAGGCCGATAACTTTTCCATTCATACTATTGCCACTTGTTCTATAAGCACTATGATTAAGACTTAAGATGGTCATTACCTATATAATATAACAGAAGACCCTAATAAGTACCAAGTTATTTTCCGTATATACCCCAATAAGAGTTTATACCTTATTATTTTGCAGGATTCCCATAAGACTATCACAATATTAGTTAATAATTTTAAGTTGGGTAGTATGCCTCACAACCTAGTAACACATAGTCCTCTTGACTCATTAATGTAGTGTAATTGAATGACATTAACTATATGCTTGCATAAGAAGATAGTGATTATTAAGACTGTAGAACTTAGAGGTCCAAACCCCCATTTTGTCGACTAGCAACTTAGATAAGGAGTTAGTATGACAACTGTAGAGATTGTAGAGTCTTATTTTCTTTGTGAAGTTGAATTATTTTGTAATTTCTCTCATCATAATCTAGCGTATTTATATTTTCTGTACTACCTTGACTGATGCCGCTGTTATAGCCTAGTTTTGCAAGCTTATTCTTTATCGATCTTGTTCATGACATATGTATTATTGGAGTACTACACTAATATATTTCAGAATCAGTGTATTACAGTCTGATCAACCATAGTGCGCTTGGTTCGCCCATCGCATAACTACTTTACGTGGATTGAGATATATAGTTGACTAGTAAACGAATGTACTTGTCCTTAGACATGTCTGAGCATATCACATCGATTACATAACTGTACTGATATGAGCATGTTAATAGGAATTACAAAAAAAAAGGATTTCAATCCACAACTGCCTTGACAATTCCCATTTGAATTCTTTAAACGCCTTGATCCCCACACTTCTATTCTATTACCTCCCCTTGAACTTTTTATTATTGTTTTCCGTCTTCCCTTATTTCAGAAAGACGAAACCTCATGCTTAGTAAAAGTTGATACACAGAGAGTACTAGATATACACCATAGGCCAATCATATTATTAGATGATTGCCTTTTATAATTAAAGGTATATCATATATGATACATTTGGTGTTTAAATTTTTGAGGATTGAGTAACATGATTAAGTAAATTTGAGGAATAAGTTTTCTTAAATGAAAGAGCCTTATGTGATAGATGGGTAAATTCTAAGTTTGGTAGCAGTTGCATTATCAACTGGAGAGGAACTTCTTTTAGATTATGATCGAGAAAAATTAGATTTAGAGGTCAAGTCATTTTAATTTTGAGAATTTTAGAAGAATGATTAAGATGATGAGGACTGATGAATTTTAAAAACCGTGATATGACGAACCAAATAATTATACTTGAGCATATTATTTAAATTTTGAATATTGAAGGTTGAATCACCGATTTAAACTTTGAGGATAAATATAGAAATCTAGACTTGAACAATTAGTGAATTAGATTTCAAATTTCACAATTTTGAGGCCTTAAATTAAAAGTTAAAGGTTGATTGTGGGATTACCTATTTGAAATATTGAGGATGCAAATAGAATTTAAATTCGAAGAGTATGGAATTTACAAGTAGAAAATAGAAATAATATGTGGTTATAATTATTTTCTAGAGGAGCTTATGATAATTGAAGATTGCAATATGAATTTTAATGTAGGATGTCATATAGAACTGAATTAGATTGGATGTGGATTATTTAATTTGAAAATTGAGAAGATAGTACGATGTGTTGAAGTTCGATTTAAACAATGGTTAATCTAAATTAAAAGTGATTGCGATGGATTTAAATAAGTTTTAGATATTTGGAGGAAATCACGATTGACTTGCCTTCTGTACGAATGTGAAGGAATTATCCAATTATACCCTAGTTTAATTTCGAGGACGAAATTATTTTAAGTTGGATAGATTGTAAACCCCCTCACCCAAAATTAGGTCTACTTGGCTTAGATAGAGAAATTAGGGCTAATTAGAATCCAAGTAGATAGAGAACACGGCATTTGATTTAATTATACAGTATTTATATCACCTAGTGCACCTTACCGTTGCTTCGATAATTGGAGTACTACACTAGCCATTGCCTTCCTACGAATTTCACAACCTCGTCCTAGACATGTCCACCTACCATTCTGACCATTGTGTAACTTATAATTATGCTCTCTTGTGCTATGTTTTAGTCGCAGAACATTCGTCGTGGACGTTTATAATTTATTCTAAATAAATATGACTTTGTACCACTGTGCGTTCCAATCGAAATTGGAGACACAATCTTGACCCGTTTTATACAACCTAATTTATAATAAAATTCTACACTGAATCCTCTACGTCTATGATACTTGTGTCCCACCTAATTTTATCCCCATGTACTCCTAATTAATTCAAGAACACCTTGCGCATTAATTTTAATTAATTAAAACCTAATTTCTATCTTTGTGCAATTTTTCAATTGTTGGGCATTTTTATGCAAAAGCGCATTGAGGTGTCCCCACCATTGGATAATACATGAAGAAAACTCGTTTGTCCCTTCACATAAAAATTTTCGTAATTTTTCAGAATGTGAAACCACAAACATCGCCCCCATTTAAATCTATCCTTGCATTTTAAATAATGCGAATCCTGGCCCTCCAAACATCCTCATGTGAGCCCAAGGCCTAACCCAAGAGGATGTTGACCAAAGTCAAAATTTTCTAGGTCAACCTCAAGCCAACCCTATTTTCCATACATTATATAACCTCTTTCCCTTTTCTATTTTTCCAAAACCTAACCATAGTCCAGCCGACCCCTCCTTTACTATTCATCTCCCCCCCCCATAGCCGTGACCACCCGCTGGAGCAGCTACCCAACCGTCGGCGAGCCTGATCCCCAAGCGCAGCCAACCTCTCTCGCCTGAACACTGCCGTCCTCCGTCGAGTCCTCCACCCCCAACAGCGGCCATCCCCTCCGGCTATCTCGACCCCGTTGAACCCGACTGCACCGTTCCCGTCGATACCACCACTCCCCGCCGGATCAGCAGCGCCCCGACTCGCCACCACCTTCATCATCCCCTGCATCACCACTCGCCACATCCGCTTCCCCGCTGCCCACCGCCATCACCGACCTCCCCCCCCCCCCGACCAAGCAACTGAACCACCATCACCACCTCCACGTTCCTCTCCTCCCCATCTCGCCGGACCTCCCTCAGCCATCACCATCGCCACCAGCATCCTCTCCATCACCATCCCAGCCACCGCTGCACGAACCAATACCACCACCACCATTGCCATTTCGTCGACCACCTTCCCTGACATCCTACTCCACCCGCAGCTCCACCACCACCAGCACGATCACCACCACTCCTCCCTCTTCCCTGCACCTCTCCTCCTCCCTCCAGTCAGCCCGACCCGACCACCCAAGACCATCCCGCCAGGCACCCTGAACCACCCTGTCCACCACCACCTGCTCCCTTTCATCCTCATCCCTGCTCCCTGTTGTCCTTCTCCTCCTCCTTGGCCAGACTTCCCTGGTCAGAGCAGGCTCACATCATCATCCTCTCATTATCAACATCACCACCATCAACATACACCTCGTCACCATCACCATCAATATACACCACATCACCATCATCACCATCCACGTCATCGTTCTAGTCATCACCATCACCCCAATCATCATCCTCGTCATCACCATCATCCACATCAGCATCCTCGTCATCACCATCACCCACGTTATCATCCTCGCCATCACCATCATGTAATCACCATCATGATCATAGCCATCATCGTAGATATCGACTCATCGTAACCCTCATCGTCATCATTGACATTGTCGTCATCATCACCATCGTCATCGTCGTCATCGTCGTCATCGTCGTACCTGTGCACGTACCCCGAGGTTCGAACCTGCCCCCTTCCTTCTTATTTAAAATATGTGCTTGTATGTAGGGTTTTAGCATATTAGTTTAGTTAGTTGACACCAGACCGTGTCAGAGAACCCTACTCGTATACGTATACGTACACGTATGCGTATATGTTCAGAATAGGTCATATATATATTGTATAATTATTTAAATAATTATGCTAATTATGATTATGTATTTATTCTGTATGGCCGTAGGTAATTATGGATATTCCATAGTCCGTTTGACCAAGTGACCCTAAGGCCCTGTTAGTTGATTGCCTGTTGTACATTAAACGTACTGGCAATAGATGTGTTAGTTTGACTGTCTGATTGTGTGCAATATTTGAAGACGCGATACCCACGTAATTCAACGCGCAAATTCACCGTGTTAGTTGACCCATGTCGCCCTAGCATACCCTCTGAGTCCAGTGTATTTATAGTTGTGCATGTGATAGTGTAATGACTGATATTGTATTGTATTATATTATATGTACATAGGACCCATCTGATTGTCTGCGCGACTTCAGGAGCAGGTTATTGGTACTTCGTAGCTCTCTTACCAGGCAAGTATACCTTGTCTTGTTGTACTGTTTAAATTTAGTTATATATTTATTTGCATGTTTATTATTTTAGATTATATAACTGTGCGCGTCCGAGAGAGACCCGGGTGCAGTCAACGGAGGCGTTGACGTTATGACTTGTGTCTGACCTAGTGTCTAGTAGACCCACCTAAAGTTGTGGAGTTATTGGTATGATTCCCCAGGCCTTGACACGTATCATTACACGTCACAGAGTGAGTTCATGTAGGAACGCGTGCCTCATACTCGACAGGCCATCGATATGAGCAATACGTGTAACGATATTTAGCTTAGTTGTTTATTTCTATAGAGACTTGCATTATAGTACGAGATGTCCATGTCGTGTTCACGACTTGTATATCTTCATTGGGCGGGGAGGACGACTTATAGGCGTATGGGACACCCACCTCCTTTATACAGATACCGCACTCGACGGAGTGATACGGACGTTATTATTTATACAGATACCACGTTCCCTAGAGTGTTGGACGTTACTTGGTGATTTTACAGATACCTCATTCTTCGGAATGATGGACGTTACAGACACCACACTCTAGAGAACGTTGGACGCTATTATATTCCTGCGCCCGTATTATAGGGGGCATATATGGCATATACTAGCCAGTCATGACGATTGGTGAATTACGTCAACATATGTCTAGCCTACACTTTTTCATACGTACTAAGTTGTCCTCAAATTGCATTCACTTAGATGGTTAGCGCACCCTTTTATTTATTCAGTATTTACTTTATGGTATGCTTCTATGTATCTTGTTATGTCCCTCTGAGGACCTGGTCCCTTTCCAGGTGTAGATGTTCATGAATATTCGCAGGAGCGCAGATCCGGACTGGTTACTTAGGTTCCGCGGAGTTCTCTCTTCGAGTCTCAGAGATTGTGGGTTGTTGTACTTATATTGTTGAGTTTGCTCTTATATTCTAGTTCGGCAGTGGATTTGTTTACATCCGACTGTCATCTTTAGATACCTTATATTGATATCTAGTTTCATAGATATTGGTTACTTAATTATATTTGATTTCCGTGGGTGAGATTTAGTTATGCCCTGTGACATATATATATATATACACCACTTGTGAATTGTTATTCATATTACAGTGTACGTATATTGTGGTTTCCATATATTGGAGTGCCATATCCATACGGCTGGCATGCTTACGTGTCCTAGTCCTACGTATTTTGGGACTGGGGCGTGACAGATTTGGTTATACTTATATATTCGATCTTGCTGACATGAGTGTAAACATGTCAAATCAATTTCAGTCATGCTTTTGGGTACTTAGGAACCTGGAGCTGTGGAGGCCACTTCCATCATGTGTGTCCAGAAATTGTTGTGACTAATGTCGAATACGGTCCTCTTGTGACTTTTATGTGCAAAACCTAGCTCTCTTATATTTTCAAACTTATATTTCTTGCAACTTTTGATGGTCAGCATAAAATCTATTTCTAGTGATGATTATATAGTTATAATTAGCTGCACCTAGCTAAAAAATAGTTAATTGTATAATTATCATAGCTTACAATTAACGTCATAATGTGGGTAAAATATGATCATGTTATATGATATTGAGTGTTTTCAACTTCGGTGACATTTTCTGGTCATAATCTGAATTCCAATAACCTGCAGAAACCAAGAACCCACACATATAGAAGCCTTGACACTATATAGTAGTGAGCTATTAATTATGGGATTAAAGCTATTAGAAGAGCTAGAAAAAGTTAACACTGTGCATTTCAAACAGAAAGATTGAAATGTAACCAATAGAAATACTTCAAAGGAGCTTATCCTTGTTCAACTTCAGGTGAGACTGGCTATGCTAAAATGCAGAACCAAAGTGTTCTTAGATACATATTTCAATTCAGAGGCCAACTTCTTCTAGCTCTTAGGACGTGTTTATTTCCATGTAACAAGAATTTAATTTGGCTACTTTTGTATAAGGTGCTTTTCTACAGGCTGAATGACCTTCTCTACCCTTGCTAAGAATGTTAAATTGAAAGATTATTGTGAAAATATCTAAATTCTGCTTTGACAAAGTTATTTGAACTATGATGAAAGATGACTTTAATACTTTATAGAATTATATGAAATTTTGGTCGAGGATACGTTTCATATGCTTTGTTTTCGTCCTACTAATTTTTAAATTCTTAAGAGTCCAAAGTTTGTCTCCACAATTATATTTAGAAGCTGACCCCCTTTTTGGTCTCATCAACTAGCACAAATACCATAAGCAATCTTCATCTATGAACCCTCATCCTCGGTATGCCTAGCAATTCCATCCATAACTAGTGCAAAGAGGTAAAGGACTTAATATCTATCCTTGATTTAAACCAATGGTCATGACAAAGGGTGTGGCATCTCCAATTGTCCGCACGGTAATCATTCTCCAAAAACCAACCCATTAGATTTCGTGGAATCTTTGTTATTAGATAAATTAATTATTTCTTGTACTTTTTGTATAATATAAAAGCAGTAGCTTTTGTTATATTTGTGAAACTATTACACAAGCAAGATTTAGTGTATATTTGTAATATGTTTCGAACTTGGTGTATTTTTATAAAAAAAAATTACCTTGATTGCTAGATTTTTCATTTATAATTTTTACTTTTCTTTGAGAAAAATCCCATGCTAATGATTTTATGGCTCTTTTCATAGCGTCAGCCCTAGACCTAGAGCATACCACATTTATAAATATTTTACCTTGGTTGCTAGATTTTCCTTTTCTATCAGAACGATCTCATGCTAATGTTTTTCTGGCAGCGTCAGCCCTAGACCTAGAACATACCAACATAGGAATTATATTTTTGTTGATGCTTCTGGAGGTATGGTTCTTGACTTTCTACAGGTTTTTGAATTAAAATTTAGATTGAAATCTTGCAACTGAGCTAAAAGGCATCGGTAAGGTCAAGGACACAGTATAGTAAAAATTATGAAGAATGAAGATCATGATGCCATAATAATAATAAAATTTAAAAGAATTACAAAAACCTAAACATGATTGCAGCACAATTTAAATATCCAACAATTAAGAGCATAGTTACCTGGAATATGGTACGTCCTAGATCGTAGTACGGGTTCGAAAATGGGATACGCTACTTGTTTTTATTTTTAGTACAAAGGGGGCAGGCTGAATTGGTTTCCAATTTGGTTCTCAGAACGCTCTAAAATCCTAATTGGTATTATATAAGTTACTTGTTAAAACTTGACTAGATAAATTCAAACTCATCACTTCATTCGATAAGTTGTAAAAACTTGACTTCTCTTAGTTATACATCAAGTTGTTGTGCAGCATTCCCACTAAAATGATGCAACGGTGCTAAATCAAGACATGTAAATCAACCATAAAGTAAAATTAAATAACAAACGACTTAGTAGCTTTATACAAATAACTAAAGTATCACACAATCTCATAAGTTCTTTTTCTTCTTTGCATAAGCAACTTGTAAAATAGAGTAATGGCTCATAAGCAACGAAGAAACAACAATGATATCGAACTACAAAGTCAAAGTTCATAAGAAATACATAGCCATGAAATCCCAATTGACAAGAAATCTTAAGTTTTTCCCACTTGTGTGCATTTAAAGAATCTCTTGCGAAAGTAAATTTATTAGTAAGATTTCAGTGATTGATTCGGGTCATCAAATTTAGCGTTATGGATCGAGAACGGGAATGCGTGTACATGGAATGGGTTCAATGTGGGTTTAGGTATACCTGGTAACCACGATTAAGAGTGAGAGACCAAAACCTGAACATGATTGCAAAAATTGAAATATCCCACATAAAAACTAACAAGAATGCTTCTTGTTGATCATCAACAAGTCTAGTCATGAAGACGGCGGCACGAGAATTAGTTAGGACCTTTCAAGTATAGTTGATTGATAATAAGAGACAGTATAGATGATTATGATGAAAATGTTGGGGGGGGTAGCATTTAGGCATTTTTAGTTTTTATTTTCTTGGGACAGGACATATTTTCTGAAATTATCCCCATCTAGCTATTGTTAAATGATGTCGGATAATTCTGATCAAACGACCAATATACCCAGTAGCCCATAATCTGATTCCCCCAATATATTTTTGCTTGGATGGTTATCTTTAGCAAGTACTTCTCAATTTGCAGAACCAACCTATGAAGGGAATTCAAGTATATTGCCTCCATTTATCTTATATTAATTATTCTAATAACACTTCCTGTAAAAGTATCATATGAAATATGTATGAAGAAAGTTTCCATGAGCATGCAATACAAATGCGTCAATCTGCACTGCAGTAACATGACACAAATCTTGAGCTTCGGGAGTCCAACTTAAGAATTAAGTATGTAGTGTGGAAGTGAAGGAATCTTCGCCATGTATGCATTCTACTACAATTCGCTTTGGTAGCAGATGGATTTGTATGTTGCGTGCCTTTTTACCAAATATATGATACCACAGTTTATTCGTGCTCGTTTATTTTGAGAAGTGCGATTGATTTTCTTATGTGCATTATATATTGAAATGCAGTTAGACTGAAGCAGTAGATACTAGAATATGGTGATTGATAAGACATATTGAAATGCTCTCGAGGCCAAGAATTGATATCAAAGCTGCATAATTAGCCTCCTTTTTATTCCGAAAGGAAGTAAGGCTCGTATTCTTATACCATATTGTGGATTTTCGAGCCTCAGAACCAATGAAGATCGCTCTGCCAAGCTCATCCTGTTTTGTTGTGTATGCAAAAGGATGAAATGGATCTGTTCATGTCTATTATAGTGTCGTTTGATAATTTAGTATAGACAAAAGCTATGTTCTGCTTTACTTCTTCCTTCATAGCAAGTGTAATAACTGATTCTCTTGCTTGTATAACTGCTACAGTCGCAATTTTTGGCATTTCAGTTGCTGTTTGGCTTTTTAATCCGATATATATATGCTGAAAATAGTCTCATTTAATGTTTACTGTATACTTTTCCACTATACCGATCTTATAAATGGGTGCTGCCTTACAAGTTAAACAGTGATCTTACAGATAATTCTATAATATTTGTCTATCATGTTCATGGTTGAAGCAATTTGTCGAAGAGGAGCGATATTGCACCATGAGGATTTTGGTGATCGAAAGGATACGTCTGGTGCAAAAATTGTGACATTTGACTCAGATTGTTGCAAGTATTTTTTGTTGTTGTATGTTGTCATCGTTTTTCTTTGTTGAGAAACTCTCACAATGCTGATCTGATGTGACAAATTATTATTTAGTGCACGTACGGAAATGAGGCCAACCTAGATTGCTTGTTGTTGCTGTACGTTGTGATAGTAATCCTTTTGGTGGATTTTGAGCTGCAAATTACTTCTTCGATATTGTTAGAAGAAACTCAGCTGCGTTCGTGATACTATTGCTCAACTCAGTTTCGGTAGTGTTAACAATGGAAAAATAATGGGTGTCCCAACTCTCCTTCACATCTATTTTGTTGCGGAGAATACTGAGATTTTTGCACCAAGGCTAAACACATGGAAAACTTATGAGTTATTTGTATTTACATTCCCAGTTGCAGCTAATGATATCTCCACTATCAATTAAAATAAAAATAGTGCAAAAATCAAAGCTTATCAAAATCAAAGCTTTTAAAACCCAGCAACTCGTCAATGGTATTCTCTACGATATTTGATCAGGTAGGTACCTTACTTAACAAGCCCAGGCCTGTTATCTGGACCTGAGAACCCAAACTCAGGCTTGCTTGGATCAGCATTGGGTCGGTATGTAAACGCAGTTGTCAAAATTTCTTGGGTTGTACTAAGCAAAATATAGTTATTACCTCTCTACATACAAACGTAGGAAATAGTTAACACACACTTTACAAACATACAAAATTCAGGGCTAATTTGCAACTAAATATCTTCAACTATCACAATTTAATACCATGTAAAAATTGACTATTTGCTACCCTAAATTTTCAAATTGGCATTTAAATATCCTACTTCCAATTTTTTACATTCTCATGTACCATAGTCCTAAAAATTATACCCTCTCTCTCTCTCTCTCTCTCTCTCTCTCCCTCCGCCTTCATACTCCAAGCCGACCACCTCCTTCTATTCCATCCTTGTTTGTTTGTCGGCCTCCATCAACGCAAGTCCACCTCCTAGACGACTTTCTCTTTCTTAGATATCGTAACCTCAATTAGATTGAATTTATGGTTAGATTTAGATTCATGGTTAGGATTGAGTATAGAAAACAAACAAAAAATATGGTAGAATTTTCATTTTTTTACTTGTCGGGCCAAAATGTCCATAATTGTCATGTGATGTGAACATAATCGTAAAGTTGGATGGTAGTCTAACCGAGGATATTAACTTGCAAAAGATTAAAAATTTATGGTATTAACTTGACTATTAAATAGTAGCAAATTACAATATGTGATAGATACTTTGTCATTATTTAGATGCAAATTAGTCAAATTCAAAATTTTCCATGGAAGTTATTCATTCTTGGTTTCGTCACAATTTTGGAAGAGGTAAAAAGAAACTCATAGGAAAGCATAGCATGAGAATGCAGCTAATGCATGTCTAACCAGACACCGCCGCCGCCAATGTCGTAGCGGTAGTTGCTCGACAAAATGACCGGTACAACAACCACCACCAAACCAATAGAATCAGGACGATAACGACGATGACGAAAAGAAGAAAAAGAAGAAAGTGGAATAGACCTCAGCAACCACTAGAGCAACATGCCACTCAATCTATCTCCACGTCCCTAACACGTCCTACCACCACCGCCACCAGTTCAATTAGGGGCAGAGAATGACAAATAAAGCAACATCAACAACTCCACTTTTGCCAACGTTCTTCGCCTCATAGACGATATGCTGTGCCGGTAGATGAGGACATGTACGTCTCCCTTCTCAAGGACTGCACCCACACAAGGAACGCCAACTGCACCCACATCCAACAACAAAGGCAGGGGTCAATTGTCAACGTAAGCAATCACTTCCTTGTCATGTACACGACACGACCGCCACGATGATGCGAGACAGCTGTTCAACAGAATGCCCCTTAGAGATGCCAACTCGTGGGCGACCGTGTCGATTGCAGGAACCACACAGAATCCCTTTGATAGTTCGTAAGCATGCTGCATGCTTGAGGAGGATGGCTCGCAACAGATTCAGGGACTTGTACTGAAGACAGAAGCGAGGGGCTCGTATTGAAGACAGGAGAGAGAGGTACGTTCTACTGTCCCGCGTGCTTTCGACACTACTGTCCCGCAAGCTTTCGACACCAACAAAGTAGGCTTTGTGAGGGGCAGATCGGGGTTTGGAATGGTGAGGGATGCAAGAAGAGCATTTGAGACTGGTAGCAGCATGAGAGAGTGGAATGCCATGCTCCTTGGCTACATACGTAACAGGGGTTGTGCTGAGGCCATTAGACAGTGTATTAGATGAAGGGTGCCAGTAGAGAGCCCAAGGAGTTCAAGTCACAAATGTTTGTGGTCAATTAAGATTTCTGTTGGAGAATACTAGAATATATGCAATTTCCAGCACTTTGCTGCATACATTTATCAGGCATCACCAACATGCTTGGCAATGAACCAACTCGCACCCAACAAAATCTTATGAAATAAAGTGCAATATTAAGTATATGTACAACCAAGTTACTTGCTGAATATAGTGCAGGCATAACATTTGTTTTGCATCCACGCCATGGGTACCATCCTTTTCAAACATCATTTGGTTAGCCAGGGCAAAGTTAAGTCAGAATATTGAGCACACAAGAACCAATTTGGACACTACAAGCACCAGTCAGTAACAACATTCCCACCACATACACGCTCAGTAAATTGAGGAAAGAATATGAAAACACATATACATGTACAAACACATCTAGCTAGTTTCATGAATCCTGCCTTACATTCGCTGAACTGAGCTGTTAAAAATGACTCAGTAAGCTAGGTGAGGCATAACCTTAAGTGTGTTATAAACTCTCAGCAGCTTAGAATCAGGTCTAACAAATATAAGCATTGTATACAGAAAAGCTCACTTCCAGCCAAAAACATTGCAAGACAAATGTCATGATTCAAAGCTTCGGTCCTACTAAACTGATGTTTAGACTAACAGGGTGATCATTGTTTACTTGGATCAACTGCAGGAACCTTCGCAGGGTAGCTAGACAGATCCGAGTTAATTATTAGTGAGAGGTCATATGGCTGTGCTGCCGAAGCAGATGCTTCCTTGAGCAAGGAAGTCTTTATAGCTTCAAGGTCCTGTGACGTGCTTGATACTGTAGGGCTATTGGTACCTGACGTGGAGACACTTGACAGCTGTATATCATCAAGCCGACCACCATATTTGCTCCTTCTCACAGCATCCATTTCATGGCCTGTTGGCACAAATGTACGAGATCTATATTTTCTGGCTCCCTCGTCACCCTCGGTATTATTATAAAGAACATAATCATGATAAGTTGGGGCAAACTGCACACAAATGTACAGAAAAATGTCGTTAAGTTGCAAGACACTTTAAAGGAAGATGTGTTTTTACTTCAACAAGTTTTGGATGGTCACCTGGTGAACTGTGTCATGATAAAAGTCATTGAACTTAACAGCATGTGCAAGACTTCCTGTCAAACCTCGAGATGGACCAATATTAGCACCTGCATACTCCTTATAAGGGAAAGCATAGAAGTGGCCAACTGCTGCAACAAGCATTTCAACGCACAGAATAAAATTTTGAAAATCAGCAGCTTCTTCTGCATTTTTTATAAAACCAGATTTGGCGGCAAGAAAGACCAATACACCCTGCAGTGTAAAAAGAAAACAAATAAATATTTTTTAAAAATAGAGAATTAAATGTCGGATAAAAAAAAGGAGATCATTTCAGAATAGATATGGAAGAAGATGAACAGGTAAAATATCAATTATATATATATATATATATATATATATATATATAATTGATATTTTTACCTGATCATAAAGAATAATCGGCTTCCCCGTGAAATCGAACCCACCCAGCCAAGATATATTATGTCTCCAACTACTAACGACTCGAGCTAGGAGGATTTTGACATATATATATATATATATATATATAGAGAGAGAGAGAGAGAGAGAGAGAGAGAGAGAGAGAGAGAGAGAACTACATATATATTTCTCCTTTGAACGAGAGCCTCTCTCTCTCTCTCTCTCTCTCTCTCTCTCTCTCTATATATATATATATATATATATATATATATATATATATATATATCGAACAAATGAACCATCTGGGATAAGGTAGACAGGAGATATGTACTAGGCATGAGAGTAATCAACTTTATAAAATCAATGGTTCTTCCTTTATAAAATCAATGGTTCTTCCGCATGGTTGGAGTTCTTTCTTGTTTGACTTCTTTAGAGTGTTCTTTACCAGGACGATCTTGATGGATATGGCTTTGATGTTGTAATGAAATGAATGCACTAAGGAGAAGTCTAGTAAGTTTTTGAAATTTCAAAATGAATACATTCATTGTGTAAACAAATGCAAAAGTATATACTTACACAAGATTTTCAGAATTCTTGACCAGAACCATATTCTAAAAGTGTATATTCTAATATGACGAAGAAACCTAGAGCAAATCTACTTCTAGGCATCCTTTCCATGAGAAGCAATTAGGTTTACATGGTTCATACCTATTAAATTATTAATGCCAGTGAATAGAAATAGTACATAAAAAAATTCATGTGCAACTGACATCTATTTCGCGACCGACATTTTCACTGAAAGAAGAGGCAGGAATGAAAATTATAAACGAAGGGAGTTTAGAACTATATATGTCGTAAATAGAGATTGGAGGCATTTGACATATCACCCTCTAGATATCAGAAGTATACACAATTAGTTAGATTATCCAAAATAGAGAGTTGTTGAGAAGTAGACATAGTTATGCACATCAAAGACACTAAATGGATAACTAGCATATTCAGAATCTCAGACAAAGAGTGCACTGCTCAATGATTTCTATGTTGCTGCGGAATAAAACCTTACACAAGATAGTCCTATTCTTGATCATATGTAATCCACGACATATCTACAGCAGCACAAAACCAAGAATAGCATAGGAGACTAGAAGAATTTTCTCCCAATCATGGAGCAAATTTTCTGCTATCAATCCAATGACTTACTTTTCAAAATCTTGCAACCTTATAACCTAGCATGATTGCAAACTTGAAAACAAATGCACTTGTGAAATGTAGCCTCCCTACCTCCTACAAGTTTTTCTTTTGCATATATCAGGGAGCTAGAAAGGGCATTTACGCATTTAACAAAGAAAGTACTAGAGGTATAGAAAAGAGATACCTGCCAATATGTTAGAAAAACAACAGATTTGATCATTAGAAACTTGGGGACTGGGTTATATGGCCGTAGAAGATCTCTGCATGCTACATAGAACAAGGCAAGTGCATAGAGAGCCATCGTATAAGAGATGGTGTACATAATTGTAATGTAAAGGTACCCTTGGTCCACACTGAAATTTCCATCTTTGTATTTCCCTTTTGCATATAATACGAATGTAATAGCAACTAAGATGGGTTTGAGAATAACAAATTGCAAACACCCTTGCTTGCACCTCCGTATGAAGCGTCTGTTCAGAAGACGAGCCAAGTCAGATGCAAAATATCACTTAGAACAATTACATCTATATTCATAGAAACCAATGCTTTTGCCAAAATTTTCAAAAGAATTTGCAGAACTGCCAAACTATCTGCAACATAACGGATTCAAGACACAAACATACCCATCAAGTGGAATAGCAGGAAAGCAGCATGTCATCAGGTACCATGAAGGTTTCAGAACTCGTCCACTTAAGCTTACCACTACAGCACCTGCACCTCCCACCCATGCCAGACAGAGTGAAAGGAAATTGTAGATGACCCATGCATCATAGCTGACACAATTAAATTTGAGTTAAAAATGTAGGTTTCGTAATCCTGTATAGAGCTAGTAATATGCATCCCATTGTCTAGTACTTCCTTGGAACTACTAACTTTTCAACGCAACAAGAAACAACAATATGAGATGACACATCAAGACGGAGAGAAATAAGTTCAAGTCAGCAATCGTTTTAGGAAAGGGAAAACAAATGAAATAAGTGCAGTACATATAAAGAATGTCATCATTGTTATGTACAAGCATATGCATGCAACATGATTGAATTTGTTTGTCTAATATCTGAGCTGTAAGCATTAACCTGGTGAAATAGATTAACCGAAAGAGTAAGAACAGTTCGCTTCAGCACATTCATACGAAAGCAATGGTCATAGTCCCATGAATAGAGGATTATACATGCAGCACAGCTCTAAATTGATATAGCTCCATCGAATAATGCCTCGCCCAAATTTATGCTGGTTGTCAACTTGCTTTCAAATGCAGCATTAGTCCTTGCCAAGGAAACTATGACCGACAGAAGGGCTTCCTCAATAAGCCAGGAAAGTTGGTGGTAGTAAAACCAACTTAGTCATGCAGTTTACCTAAGTACAAAGACTAAAGAATCTACATAAAGGGGAAGATGACAATAATTGCGGGGAAATGGCATTTATGTCTATCACAACATGACCTACAACAGCAAAATGGTCATCAGGTCTCCCAAATACTTTATGTTTGCTCTTGAAGAGTTAGTCATTATTAAAGTCGTTCTCTAATGAGTTTGACGCCATTTAGCAAGATCACTAAATGATCAAATTAACGATTTTCAACAACGAAAACACACTTTCAAGTGCTTATTTTTATGTGAGAAAAAATATAGAATTAGATGACTTGTTTTTAACATTTACTGTGTGCTCAGTTTAAGTTGTTTGGTTCTTTTTCTCAATCCATACTCCACCTCATATTTATCAAGAACCCATGTCACATATTGTGTTCTAAATGGTACCCGCCTCGGCCGCCTCGGCGGTAAGCGGTCGCTCTCCGCACCGCTTTTGTCGTTGACGTCTGACAGCCAGCGGAGGTTTGGCGGCATAGGCGGAGGTGAGTACGTGGCACGCGGTGTACTCTACTTCAAATTCTGTAGTAGAATGAGTTAGGCGGCAGTATAGGCGAACGCCTAGACGGAGCAATACCTGACTTGATGTTTTGGCAAAATAGTTTTGCAAGCATTATGGACCAATGAGTCACTTTTACATGACTTAAACTTCATAAATCTTTGTTCTACAACTTAGCTATGCATACAAAAATCCTAAAAATATGCATATTATGAAAAACGGAGGTAAAATAGTAAAAAAAATACCCAAAATGTATCAAACGCATAGGCGACGCTTAGGTGTACTAGGCAGTAGGTGAACCATTTCCGCCGCGCACCCGTCTACCACCGTTTAGAACATTGGTCACATATTGACTATTTTAAACCTCTTTTATATTTGTTTTCTTTATAGGCATCTAGGTATAAAACTGATGCCAGCAATTGCACCATGGGCTCATAAAGGTCATTTATGTCTTTTGAGAGCCAAATCTAGCTTCAGTTGTGTTTGAACTCCCATGAAGTTAAAACTTAGTCTTTAGAGCTTGAGGTGGCAACTTATAGAGCACGAGTCATGAGTTATCCCTTAAGAGCATAGCCATCAACTCGAGAAACATGAGTTGTCAACTCAAGGGAGCATGAATCATCACTTGATAAGAAGGGGACACATGTCATGACCTATTTGGATCTAAAAACAAGAGAGAGAGAGAGAGAGAGAGAGAGAGAGTGCTAGAAAGAATGAATGCCAAGAGAGAATGAGGGAGAGAAGTAAAGATAAACTAGTAAGCAAGAAGGAGCTCGCCATGGTATAAGGTTTCATTTTGGAGTCCAAAATCAAATTCGGAAGAGGAACACGAGATTTTTAAGGGATTCTTGAACCCTAATTAGTAAGGTCTAAAGGGGAGTGATCCCAAGATTCCTAGTGGTTTGGTTATAGCGATTTGGGACAGGAGGATTAATATTATTTAATATTTTACATGTTTCTATTTTATATAGAAAAGCAAGTTGTTTATAGTTTATACATGATAGATGTATATTAGGTGATTACGACATATGATGCTTTCGGACAAAACCATTTGTATGTAGATTATTTCCCACTTGTAAAAGTAGTATGTTTTACTAAAAGAGAAAGTTGTTTAATGCATGCAAATATCTGTCTTATTTTGAACTAGCTATAATTTTACATATTGCCATGTCGAACATGAAGTACAGATTTTTTTTTA